>OX637358.1:4878081-5478081 GCA_951799405.1 Agapetus fuscipes | reverse complement strand
CTTGCAGCTTAGATTATAGATTATAGATTTATAGATAGATACGTATAACTTCACGCTTACACATGACGCATGTAGACATTCAACATAAAAACCTAATCTCTCAAACAATAAAATTGTCATAGATCCCTAGAGTTTCTGAAATCTAAGGAGTCTCCCGCACAGAATTCCTGAAAAAACAAAAGTAGCTCCTTGATTGATAGGTTGGTATGAGGCTAACCTCCCGTGCTGCAAAAATTGGTTCACTTTTGCCAATTTCACCCCAATTTCAGAGAAGGACAGCAAGAGTTGCAGGGTGTATGTCCATTCGAGATTTGAGTTTTTATGTTGTAGGTTCACATGCGGCATGCAAGCGCGAACTTTTACGTTACTGTTTGTGAGCATGCATATAATGTAAATTCCCAATGTAACTTATTATCTTTGCAACTTTGATAAGATTAGATGCCGATTTATTCGGTACCTACTCGCCAAGGGGAATGCCGAATACTCAATATTCGAATATTCACTATTCGAATATGCAGTATTCTCGACATCTCTAATGATTTCTTCATTTCAAGGGAATAAAATCAGTTAAATTAATTCCAGTAAATTCCCTTTGTTTGCTTATAATGTAAATAATTAATTAAGAAATTTTCTGGAGCATTAGCAGAATACATTAATATAATATTGTTACAAGGAAACTGCTTAAATAATTACACCATCTCTGTGATTAATTATTGCACTTAGACGCTTTGTGTGCTAAACCGTCACGAACCAACGTTATCGTACATTTTATTATTATTACATATATACTGATGGCGCTTGAGTGAAGTGTTCTAATTAACAATTTTATGATATAAATCTTGAGAATGTTAGCGTTTTTTTTTGGTAGTGAAATAACTAAATGTATTTAAGTATTTTTCTTTTTTCGGCATACAGAAAAAATGGTGGGTGATCTGTAATAAATAATAATATACATAATATTAGGATGATTTATTTGGTGAGCGCTGTTTTTGTGTGTATCACACCTCAAGAGCCCTCTGCGAGCTTGGTCGTCGCTGTAGAAAGCACTAATTCTCTTACAAATTATATCACAAGTAACCTACCAAAGCGTCTATTTATTTCTAGAAAGACTGACTATTACACTAATCATCAAGCCAACACAGACACAAATAACAATATCCTGCATATTCGTAATAAAAGGTACAAAATAAAGAATGAAAAAAACGGATTTTACTGACCGTGCAAAAGAGAAGAACGATTTTCTTTACGTTTCGTCGGAGTCATATCCGACGTCCTCAGGAGACGAACTGTTGTATTATTGTTTTTAGATCGAGGTCGAAGGTTGTAGGTATTTTTAGTACCCTTCGGAGATACATCCATAGGTGTCGCTCTAGATGTATCTTCGAAGGTTACTAAAAATACCTACAACCTTCGACCTCGATCTAACAACAATAATTCAACAGTTCGTGGTTCCTCCTTATAGAGGACACACGTCTCCTGAGGACGTCGGATTTGACTCCGACGAAACGTAGAGAAAATCGTTCTTCTCTTTTGCACGGTCAGTAAAATCCGTTTTTTTCATTCTTTAAAATGTCTAACGACCGTAATCTTAATTTAAAATCTTTAGGTACATTATAATTTAAAGGCAAAAAAAATAAACATACTCGTACTAAATTAATGTGGTTGCTTTTACCTAATGTATGTAAGTACGTACCTTGGCCACCCCTAGCAGAATGGCAGCTGGATACAGTAACAGTTACATACAATATCGCATACAATGATGTACATACCAAAAATAGATTTTCGGTATGAATGGTCGGAAAAACCCTTTTTTTATATACATCATCTATCATTCTTTCATCTTTTCTTTTCTGCGATGAAAAAAAAAGATAATGAGGAAAGTTATCCGCTCTAATATATTATTGTCTTCCCTACAAGTTGATAATTTTATCTCTCCCGAAGGGATAAACTTTTATCTTTTGTCTTTTTTGCCGGAAAATAATGAATTATTGGAGAGAGTGATGGATAATTGAGAGTAATTTGAAAGGTGATGGTGCTCCTCGACTTATAGGTTGATATGAGGCTGACCACCCATACTGTAACAAAATGGTTCCCCTCGCCAATGTCAACCAAGTTTCAGGGAAGCTCGAGATGAGTAGCAGGGCTTACGTTCATTTGGGGTTCGGGTTTAAATTTGTAGGCGCAGCATTTGTAAGCGCGAACTTACTCGGGCCTGTTTGTGGGCATTCATTTAATATTAATTTTACATGTTGCTACTCGTATATCTCTTTGCCGATTAGTCAAGGAACTCATACCAACCTATTATGACCGGTTCGTAGTCTAGTGGTTAACACTTCTGACTCGTAAATGAAAAGTTGTGGAATCGAATCCCGTCGGAGCACAAAAAAATACACCATTTATATTTTCAAATATTATTTTCACTGGGTGAAAAATTCATATACTTTTACCAAAGACCGGTTACAAAAGGTCCATCGAGCCTTACAGCAACTGGGTCCTTCTTGAGAATTGGCGCTTTCTTCAGCGACGAACAAGCTCGCAGAGGGCTCTTGAGTTGTGATACACGCAAAAACAGCGCTCACCAAATAAATCATCCTAATATTATTTATTAGTCAAGGAACTCATAACAACCTATAAGTCAAGGAACTGTGACTTTGTACTGTAACGGTTACTGTAACTCTGTCGCTATTCCGCTAGGGGTGGGCAGAGCCTCTGCAGAGCAACCTTCATTTCTTCCTATCCTTACATACCTCTTTCAATTCATTCATATCCATCACCTTTTTTATGCATTTCCTTCTTTTACGCTCGCTTTATATATCCCATTCTTTCACAATCTCCTCAATCTGATCACTCCATACTTTTATCGGTCATCTCTTACGTCTTTTTCCTTTCACACTACCTCTGTATATATCATTCATTCTTTTCACATGCCCAAACCATCTCATCACATTCTTTTGTACCTTAACTTTCACATCCTCTTTCAAATTACATTCTTTCTTTACACATTCATTCCTAACTCTATCCTTCAGAGTTTTTCCTATCATGCTTCTTAAATGCTTCATTTCCACCGCACATACTTTACTTAATTCGCTATCATTCACCGTCCATGCTTCGCTTCCATACATCAAAGTCGGTAACAATATGCCATTGTGTACCGCCAGTACAGCACCGGCTAAATGAAAAATTTCCAATTATTTAAATTGCTCAAATTTTTTATTATTAAAAAAAAAATGTAAAGTCTTAATAAAGTTTGATTGTCACTCGGAGAGAGGAGCGCTAGATCTGCGAACTTATTACAAGATGGCGGACACTTTGCAATAATTTAAAATAAATTTAAATGAGTGCGACTCTGAAGGGAGGAAGGAAGCAGATAAATAATATTGCAAACTAGGCCAGTCACCTGAAACGCCGCGCCGCCGTGAATGCTATAGTAACGAATGGGCGATTGTGTGTCTGCGTTTTTTTATCTAATCTAAATCTAAGTTGCAAAGATATTTATCAATTGAGATTCATATTCGTAATAATCCCTCCTTTTCCTCATTCCTGTCCACTTTACTTTTACTTTGAATTTTATTTTTTTACACCTTGTTTCTTTTTTTTCTTTTTTGTTGCTTGTCAACTTGTGTCTTTTTGCTTTTTGTTGTTTTGTTTTGCTCTCTTTTTCTTTTTATTTTCTTGTCTTCTCAATTTTCTATTAAATGTCAATACTAGCTCAGCATACTGATCAAATTATTATTCCATCTCTATAATTTTAAATAGAAGAAACAATTTTGGCTTATATTAATTTTAAGAACACCATTGTAATTACTTTTTATAAAGCTGTAGTTTTCTCAAATAAATAAATAAAAATAAAAAATATTAACTGCATTCCCACAAGCAGACACGTACATATAAGTTCGCGCTGACACATGCTGCATGTGGGCCTGCATTATATGTAAATACCCAATCTCAAATGAACATTAGCCCTGCTACTCTTGCCGACTTTCCCTAAAACAGGGGTGACATTGGCAAAGTGAACCATCATTTTACAGTATGGGTGGTCAGCCTCATACCAACCTATCAGTCAAGAAATGCAAAGATACATTGACATTGAAGCTTCATAATTAATGCTCGTCTATAATCAGATACGTGTATGTTTGCGGTAACACATGCTGAATGTGTATTTACAAAATAAACTAAATGTGTACATGCACTTACAGAATAAACGCTTTCATCTGAAACCAGGATGAGAGATGATGATTGTGATGATGATAGGTTGGTATGAGGCTGACCACGCATACTGTTTAAAAATGGTTCGCTTTGCCAATGTCACCCCTGTTTCAGGGAAAGTCGGCAAGAGTTGGAGGGTTTGTGTTCATTTAAGATTTGGGTTTTTATATTGTAGGTCCACATGCGGCATGTGTGAGCGCGAAATTATAAGTGTCTGCTTGTGGGAATGCATTTAATCACGCTTACAAATGCTGCATACGTAGGTACATAGAAGTTAAAATCCATACCTCAAACGAGCATAAGCCCTGCAACTTTTACCAACCTTCCCTAAAACAGGTGTGAACCATTTTTGTACAGCATGAGTAGTCAGCCCCATACCAACCTGTAGATCAAGGGAGATACAAAAAATTAGAGCTATCGCGATTTTTGTGTCTCTAATGACCGGCCTAGGTCCACTTGACTACAAAGTTAAATGAACGCCTTGCCGGAGATGGGCGCTTTTGAAGTTTTGATACTGGTGGAGCTGTGATGACGCACCTTTTCGATCAGAATCCAAAAAATATATATCGCCACCTTATAGGTACCTACAAGCAGCTGAATGATGATGATGATGATGGATGATTTCTTTCCTGTGGCGCCATTTAATGGTCCAGGACCATCTCAAGGGCGCCATGGCTTCTGGAGAAAAGTAGTGTCTTCAGTTATAGTGCTGTAGGTAGTAGTTCAATAAGTGCTGATTCACTGTAATCTATAATCTAAGCTGCAAAGTTATGTTAATAATTAATTATTAACATAATCTTGTCCACTTATTTAAATCATGCCCACAAACAGGTACAAGTAGGTTCGCGCCTACACATTCTGCATGTGTGCATACAAAAACATCATATGAACATAAACCTTGCAACTCCTGCCGTCTTTCCCTGAAACCGGGGTGGCATTAAAAAAAGTGAACCAAGTTTTACAGCACGGGGGGTCAGCCTCATGCCAACCTATCAACAATAGAAGCAAGGTGTTTAATACAAGGTTGACAGAATAGAAGAGCACAGTGAAAAAACACCACATGACATAACACCACATGACATAACACCACATGACATAGCACCACATGACATAACACCACATGACATAACACCACATGACATAGCACCACATGACATAACACAACATGACATAACTCAACATGACATAACACCAAATGACATAACATCACATGACTTTACATTACATGAAAGCACATCAATTTGGGCTGTCAACAAGGTCATATTGCCCAAAAGAGCGAACACATCAAATTTTGCAGACAGGAGCTTTGCGGTGGCCGGGCCGGTTGCCTGGAACAATTTGCCCGTCGGTGTTCGCGCGAACCAGCCTACCACCACCTTCAGAAAGGAACTGAAGACACTATTTTTCTCCAGAAGCCATGGCGCCCTTGAGATGGTCCTGGACCACTAAATGGCGCCACAGATAAGAAATCATCCATCATCATCATCATCATCACATCAAATTACGTCACAATGACAGTACTTCACATGACAAAACATCTGATGTACTTTCCTGCTTTGATTCATCATTGTGTTGCTTTGTCATGTGATTGGTCTTCTTAGTGATGTAACTTTATGCGACGTACCTACTGTACTTTTTTTTTAAGAAATCCTGTACGGGAGACTCCCTAGATTTCAGAGACTCTAGGTGTCTATGACACTTGTTGTAGTGCCGCAGAGGCGTACGAGCTTGGTCGTCGCTACAAAGCGCCAATACTCAAGCAAGACCCACTTGCTGTAAAGCTGGATTGACCTTTAGTTTGGTAAAGAAATATGAATTTTTCACCCAGCGAAGAGCGTATTTAAAAACATAAATAGTATTTTTTTTTGCTCCGCCGGGATTTGAACCCACAACCTTCCATTTACGAGTCAGAAGTGTTGAACACTAGACTATAGACCGGTCATCATGTATGTGATGTAAATTCATTAACAAACTTGTGTTAAAAAAATATTATATCTTCATGGTTGTGTATCACTGACATATTGTCCTTGTAGAACGAAGAGAAAGGAAACAAGAATCAATAGGAGCAAGGTTTATAATACAGGACAAGAAAGATGTGAAAGGGATGAAGGCACCCATCTAAATATTGGCAGTCTATTTCTGCAAGTTTGGATCTTGTCTATTGATCAGCCTATTTATGTAAGTTTTGATCTTGTCTATTGATACAAGTTTCGAGAAAATCCGCACGGAATATTTTGAAGACCCTGTAGCCTAATTTTGCTAGCACACCTGGTGGCAGAATTTAATCAACCCATTTAGATTTTCTAATCTAATCTAATCGAAGTTGCAAAGATATGTTACATTGGGAATCTGGTATGGTCATAAGACACATTGGTGCAGTACACATACAAACATTACTCAAGTGAAATTACCTCTGTTGGAGATCCGACAAACAAGCACAAACAGGACTTAATCTTAAAGCATTTGTTCACAATTAAAAAGAAATAACGCCACTTGCCGTCTTGACGCAGTTACTCAACAAATGTGTTTGACCGAAAAGTCATGTGGACGAACTGTCGTATGACCGAGTTGTCTTTGGACGGGTTGTCGTTGACCGATTTGTCTTTGGCCGAAATGTCGTTGGCCGAAAAGTCGTGTGGATGAAGTGTCGTGTGACCGATTTGTCTATGTTCGAGCTGTTTGTAAACGGGTTACGTTGATCAATTTGTCGTGACAGTAAATATAGCATTGTTACGAACGTATGAGTTCGTTGGGTTTGCTTGTGTGTGTGTGTCCAACTCTAGTATAGTATACCGTGAGTTTTTTTTGTGTATATGAACCTAGGCACGTAGTTTGTTAGTGTGTAACTGGAATAGTGTCGAACAGCTAGTATAATGATTAAATAGATGATAGTAAACGGTTCTGGTACAGTCCACTATAAAATAATTTAGAATAAGCAAGAATTGTTCCTTTTGTACCTATATATTTGAGCCGCAATTTTGTGTAGGCCAGAATCGATTGAAACATTGAGCCGTGAAGTCGAAAAGGCAAGAACTGGAAAAGTGAGCAATACATTGTAAACCGACATTGTGTAAAATAAATTTTGAAAAATAAATAAATTGCAGTTTGATTAAAGGAACCCAAATAAAACCGTAACAGTATGTATATATATATAAATACGAGAACATACAATTTTCCGCAATCTAATTTCGCTTGTCTTAAATTCCTGGAACATGTTTCATGTTCTGCTGCAAGCAATTTATAACCACCTCCGTCTTATCAACATTTCAGTTCAACTAGAAACAAACAAATTCAGTTTCGGGACATGTTCCAAGTTGTTCTCAATTAAACAAATGACAATCGTCTTGTTTAAATAAATAATCACTTCCAGTTAATTAATGCTTACAACGCTACTAAGGTATGTACACTGTATTAAGGTAAGGCCCGGTATTGTCAAGTATAGTAAAGTTAAATAAAATGCTTTTATAATTATTATTGTATGACGTGTAGCTCACCGAATTTCGCCAGTAAATATTTAGTTAGTTAAATAATGATTTTCAAGATGGCGTCGTCTTCACTGAGAGCAGCTGTTTTCCCTTTTAATGCAAGGAGACATCAAAATTGTTGCAAACTGAACATTTTTCGTGTCATTTTCCAGCTTAATGAAGGTTAGGCATTTGATTTTTATAACCAGCTGTTTGTTTTAAAGTTTTTGATGGCATTGTAATTATTTCTAAGATATTGGGGCAGGGCAGGTCACTTCGGTAATTCTCGATATAAGTTAACTCGAACTTGAGTATTTTGAATAATAGTTAAAGTAATAGTTAACTAAAATATAAGTAAACTTGAAAATACCGGGCCTTAGAGATCGCATGTGGCGAGTGGAACCTATTTATTTTAAGAGGTGAGGGGGTTTCTTCAGTTGAATAGGGGGCTTCCCAGCTTACGAAGACGCTGGTACTCAATTTTTATGAAGGCTGTGTAAAGTTTGCCGGTATTTTAATTTTGCGTTTGAAATAAATATTGAAACGGGAAATCATTTCTGACACCCTCTGTGGGGATCGAACCTTTGCTCTCTGCATAACGACAATCAAGCTCGCATAGGACAATTTTATAAATGACAAAAGAGTGTTGTTTTTATTTGTGTCACACCTCAATTTCCCTCTCCATCACGATATATAAAAAAACGCGTTCTTTCTCTTCCTTTAGTGCGACTTTTGTCTTAAGTCAGCGATAATCATGGCTGTTTTGACCTCGGATGCTGCGGCTCTAATCTTATACTTGGTGCTTTTGTTGAAAAATTGTCGTAGGTTTTTCAGTCGTCCTTCGGTGTCCTTGAGATCTTTTTCCCTCAATCTTACCCTGTATGATAAGATGAAGAAAAGGCGGTATTTCTCATTTCTCAAAACGTAACCGAAGTAATTCAGCTTTCTCTGCTTAATGGTAGTGCAGAAGTTCATTTGTGGTATGCATACTTAGGTATGAAGGTGCCATAGCATTTAATACGTAATCGTGTATTTTGTTTGTCCGTGTTATTGTCTGTGATAAACACAGATCACGGAATATCTCTAGATGTTAGGTATTTGTATTCGAGATTTATCAAGTATTTGATGTTATAGTAAAGTCTCGCATGTTACTATTCTCAACGATTTGAGAGTTCGCTCCCCTACTTCTTGTTTGCCGTATAGACCAATTCTGTCAAATATGACTTTTTAATGCAGTTGTCTTCAAAATCAAATTATACACAATCTGAGCTAAGAAAAAATGTAAAACTCGATAGTGTGAGAGTTGCTTTAAATATTTGTTAAATCAATTTCGTGTTTTCATAAGACACATTGGTCCAGTACACATGCAAACATTGCTCATGTGAAATTAGCTTAATGGTCTATACGGCAAACAAGAACTAAGGCAGCGAGTTCTCTTTAGTCTTACTGTAAATAAGGATCAAAGCTCTATGTGGCCCGAGAAGCCAACCGGGCGTTGTATGGTGAAGGTGTAATGTGACACTGTGTGTGAACCGCATCTGGAATAAATTGTGTAAAATAAGTAACCGCAATTTTTATTACGCCCAGTAAAATCATAGCAATACCATCAACCACATGTGTGGTAGACCACCTTCTCAGGAAAACTAAACTAATGTGGGAACAGGGTAGTGAAGACATGGTCTTACTTTTTCCTCCATCGATTTCGGAAGATGATTTTAATTCCTTGACTTATAGGTTGGTATGAGGCTGACCACCCATACTGTAAAAAATGGTTCACTTTGCCAATGTCACCCCTGTTTCATAGAATGTCGGCAGGAGTTGCAGGGCTTATGTTCATTTGAGTTTGGATTTTATTTGTAAGTACACAATCTGCATTTGTAAGCGCGAACTACACGTGTTTGTTTGTGGGCATACATCTGAGAGCTTTAAATGAATATATCCTTGCAACTTAGATTATAGATAGATTATAGATTTTCTACAGAATGTGATTTGGGATTGAAGCCAAAAACCTTAAAAGTAAAACTGAATAAGTGACTAGATATAGACTAGCTATCATGGGTTACTCAGATAAATGCATCTTTGAATAAGAGTTGTAACCCCCGTATTCACGATCAAAACTGATTTAATTGCCTTACTCAAGCGCTGCACTTACTCAAGGGTCGACATTCTGGAGCGTTTTGTTTCACAAAGAACACTCAAGCAGTAATCAGCGTAGTGCCCAACCCCCAGGAGACGTACGGGTTTGTCATTGGCTCTCGAAAAAACCCAGCTCTGTAATTGGTCAGTACCTTCCGACCGATATTCGGCGTACTTCACTCTTATCATTGCCGCTTCTTTCAAATTTCAATGTCATATCAGCTTTGCATAAAACTTGACAACAAATAAGTACGTATAACGCAATTACTAATTTAAGTAAACCGTAAGTACGTATTTGTTTGTTTCCAATTTCTATTAGTTTTTAAAAATACATTTATGTAATATCCAATGTAAAGTGTTTTGATCGATTTCAGCGCCAAAAAGATGTTGTTTTCTCCGGCGGAAAAGGAGCTGCTGGTGGCTCTGATTAAAGAAAAACCTGTAATAGAAGATAAAATAACAGATCGAAGAAATTGTTGGCTTTGCAACCTTCAATGAGCAACGGCAAAACTGTATACAGAACGACGCATTTTTTCAATCAAAAACGTCTTCTAAATTCTTCCTCTTCGTAATACGTAAATGGGTCTTTACAGTCTCTGATATATTTTCTTGGGACACTATTTTTGAACAAAACAATGTTATTATTCTCGTTGAAGTCAACTGTATCGAAGGAATTCATTATTTTATGTAAATAATTCACAACCAAACAAAAAATGTGCTGATGAAATGCGGCGGAATATTTTGACAGTTCATCTGTCATTGCAGTATGGTCCTAGACCATACCGGAGAACAAACCCAATTCTGATGGTCAAGCAATGTAAATAAACTCGTCAAAACAATGTTAATACACTCGTAAAAATCATGTTTATAGTAAGAATTCATTTTTTCATGTAAATTCACAATCAAACAAAAAATGTGATAACAATGAAATATGGCGGAATATTTTGACAGCGCTTAAGCGTTGGTTAATATACGTGTCGACCTTACTTACCTAAGTGCTAGTTTTTAGAGCGCTTGAGCGCTAATTTTACCTTAAGTATTGTTCTTGAAATGAATTTCCCCAATCTAAGCGCTAGTTTGCCCTTAAGTAAGTGCCAGTTTTGATCGTGAATACGGGGGGCTTACACGGCCGGCTGATGATGCTGGAGTGATGTTTTCCGGGATCAGTTGCCGTGGTCTGTGGGAGCTGGAGCTTCCGGACGTTTCGCCCATTCCTACGATGGGCTTCTTCAGCGTGAAGTATGATGATGATGATGATCTTGATGAGAACTGTGTAGAAATGGGCAAAACGTCCGGAAGCTCCAGCTCCCACAGACCACGGCAACAGATCCCGGAAAACATCACTCCAGCAAAATGCATCTTTTGTCCAAATTTTCTAGGAAAGAAAACACTAAGAAAGTGTGAAAATCCTGTAGAGTAGAATTTTTTCATGAGCACTTCCTTATAATTACTTTACTTACTATGAGAAGTAACATGCAATAAAATGTTTTAACCACGATTTCTCAAATCAGTAAATCAGCATATATATAAGCACATATTCAGTTTTGCTTTTAAGGTGGCGATATTCCAAAAGTAGACAAAAAAAGGTGTTTTTTGACATTTAGTTTATTTTACAATACATAAAAAAATATAATACACTTTCAAATGGACATTGTCAAAATGTAATCGAAAAGAACTAACAAAAAATAGGTTTCCGAAGATTGACGTTTTTTTTAAATATGTTTCTTAAGCTTTATGTTCTTAGTAAAAGAGTGACATTGATGAAAAAACAGTTTTTTATGTATTTTATAAGTACATACATTAAAATCCATCGATCAACATAAAATGTATAGATGGAACATCTGAGCCGTATTCTGTACCAAATAGGAGCCCTTGGGCGCACCCTTTATACAAACGAGTTCTTGTTATAATCAGTTTCCAGGCAACCGTTTTTTAAAGGATTATTAAAAGGAATGTTATTCACTTACATATTTCACCTAGCCAGAGATAGGTATTAAGCACAGATCACGGAACATAAAGTATTAAGATTACCAATTGAAAAATCATTATTTAATATTTCAAATATTTTTGTATTAATAATTACGCAATGGAATCTGTTGAACCTAGGTTAAAGTTATTTTTGAAAGGGCACAGCGTAGGCGGGGCTTAAACTTGCAATTGTTTTAATAACGCAATTTCGAGCGCCGACGCTTTATTCCCTCGACCATCCCAGCGTTATGCTGTCTCTTTTTGACATATGGATGTCGTTAATACCATACGTAATTTTTTAGTTGTTTACCGTTTATTCTGTGTTCATGGCACGTTTGTCACTATGGGAAGAAATAGACGTACACCATCTATGTCTATTATATTGATCGATCGATGTTCGAATCACAATAATGTGACCGCAAGTCTACGTATATATTTTTAAAAACTAACATATAGTAATATTTTTAACTTGAGTATTTTTTTTGTAAGCAATATTTTTTTTTATGTTTAATACCTTTATAATATAAGTTATTTGTAATAATTTGACACATTTATTTATAAAAAAAAGGTCATTAAAATTTAAAACCCATCATCTAACATCCTTCTTTAATCTATCTCTCTTTCCAACGCCTTTCTTCTCCATCCCCACATTCCCAAAATCTGCAACAATTCTATACAGCCACCTTGATCTGGGTCTTCCCAATGCCCTGCGTCCTTCAGGGTGTGTCTTCACAACTATCATCTCCAGGCTATGATGATCCATTTCAATACCCTAAAGTGACATATTAAGCTAATATTGGTTTCTCAGATAAATGCCCCTTTTCTCGTATTTTCTACAAAATCGAATTTAAGCAGGAGGGTCAAACTGTCTTCTTCTTTTGGTGCCACTTTAAACGAAAATCAGCAATCATGATGGCTATTTTGACCGTTTTGATGCTGCAGCTTGAGAAACAGGGACTTGGTGCTTTTGTTGAACCATTTTCGCATGTCCCTGAGCTCTTTCTACCTCAATCTTCCCTTTACGATAAGATGAAGAACGCGGTATCTCTCACTTCTCAAAATATGACCAAAGAACATAAGCTTTCTCTGCTTAATGGTCAGAAGAAGTTCCTTTGTGGTGCGCATACGTCGGAGGACTTCTTTATTGGTGACCCGATCACACCAAAAGATCCTAAGCATTTTTCAGACACACTTCTCGAACGCTTCAATTCATGTCTTTCATCACATTTAATGTTTCAAATTCACCCTTTACAAACCGTTCATAACCGATACACCTTTTCAGAGCCATCTGTTACATTCTCTTCAGATATATACGACAATTTAGATTCACTCCTCTCCTTTTCAACCTCATCTGAATCCTTCAAAACCTCATCATTCCCATCACTGTTTGCTTTATTTACACCATCACAACTTGCTTCATCAATTCCAGCATTTTTTTGGATCCCATCATCCAAAACAAGTGAAATAACCTTATCAAATACGTCACTTTTTTTGTCTATATTCAAAACTTTATCTTGCAACACTAATTTATCTGTTTCAAAATTATGCATTTCATCCAAGTCTGTCTTTGTGGATCGTATATTTCCTTTAGCAGATTCGTTTATTGAATCGCTGTCTTCTCTCTGTTCCAAATTTTCCTGTTTGGATTTTACATCTGCTTTCTCAGATTCGTTTACTGAATCTCTGTCTTCCTTTTGTTCCAAATTTGCCTTTTTATCTTCAAATGCCGTGTTTTTTGGTTCAGATTTGGTCTCTCTTGGTTCGACGTGAAGTTGAAAGCCAGGAAGAAGCTTTGGTTGAAGTGGCAGCATCAAGTCCAGTGATCCAGTGGTTGCAGGTCGTGGCTGGAGAGGTGGGAAGTTCAGCACAGGTGGTTGAAGAGACGCCAAGGAGATGGCTTGTGGTGGTGAACTGATGGCTTCACCTGTGAATGTAATAAATATGTTGTTACTATGACAAAATTAAGTTTGTGTCAAACGTACATTTGTTAATACATTTTTAAAGAAATTCTTTGCGGAAAACTCCCTAGATTTCAGCTATTTGGCTATAAAGGACCAGGACATTATACAAAAGACTTGGGTATAAATATAAAAAAGGGGTGTTAGCTATGTTGGCTTCCGTTGTGTGTTGCGTTTCATTTGTTTTCAGACTTCCTTACTTGTAATAATAAATAGGTCCCGAATCACCACATGCCACCCTTTTGGGATTAGCGCAGGCAAGAAGTTGCACTATACGTGTAGGCTAGTTGCGTTTTCTCACATGTGTTGCAAATCAGGTCAACGCATTAAATTTCAACAACATTGTTGACTAGCGTATTTGGAATAGAATAACGCTGGTTCGAATCACGCTTGCCCCTTTTACCATAACTTCGACCCTGGTTCAACAGATGTCATTGCATGCACATAAACTTCTGCTTTCGCATGAGAACAACTGGCCAGGCAAAAGAGTTTGGTAAATTGAATCCCTCTTTTTTTGGCAGAAAAACATTTGTGGCAGATACGAGCAGTTGGAGATATTGTTCATGATGTCTTGGTGAAGCCTACAATTATGAAATGGCCTTGAACTCACTTGTAGGTCCTCTAGCTTGCAGGGGATGGCTGTAGGTGTATCCAATATCCGGGATAGGAACTATTGGAGCTGGTTTGACGGATGCAGAAGAAGATCCTTGAAGGGTTATGGCAAGGAGTCCCAAGCCGTTTGTGGAACCTGTGGAAAAATATAATTTGATATTCATTCACATCGAATTGTTGGTATTCCTTGACCTATAGTTTTGTATGAGGCTGACTCGTACTGTAAATAAAATGGTTCACTTTTTCAATGTCACCCTTGTTTGAGAAAAAGTCGGCAAGAGTTGTACAGCTTGTGTTTATTTAAGATTAGGCTTTAATATTGTTATATAGTCCACATGCGGCATGTGTAAGCGCGAAGTTATACATGTCTGATGATGAAATTGCATTTTATATGAATCTCACATGTAATATATATTTTTAACTTAGATTATTTAAATTATTATTATTCATTGACTTATAAGTTGGTATGCGGCTGACCACCCATGATGTAAAAATGGTTCACTTTGCCAATGTCATCCCTGTTACAGGGAAGGACGGCAAGAGTTGCAGGGTGTATGTCCATTTGAGATTTGGTTTTTATGTTGTGGGTTCACATGAGGCATGCGCAAGCGCGAACTTGTACGTGTCTGTTGTGGGAATGCATGTAATGTGAATCTCCAATGTAACATATCTTAGCAACTTAGATAAGATTAGATTAGATTATTATCGCAAAAAAAAGGAATTAAAGTCGCTCACTTTGTCTTTCATTGGCTTCACAAGCTTTGGTCAGAGCCGCGTTGTGATGATGCTGATGTTTGATGGCGTTCATCCTCACCCCCCCACCAGCGCCTTCTCTGTTGTTCCTTCTAGGCTGCTCTACGGGCAGAACACGACGACGCTTCTTCGGTAGCTTTGAGCGAGCCTGTGGACAAAAAAAATGGGCAAAAGTTGTTAAAATATGTATATTAGGATGTTTTCTTTGGTTGGCGCTGTTTTTGTGTCAATAGCCCTCTGCAAGCTTGGGCATCGCTATGGAATGCGCCAATTCTCAAGTAGACCCAGTTGCTGTAATGCTGGATGGACTTTTGGTGACCGGTCATAGGTAGATACAGGTAAATGAATTTTTCAACCCAGCGATGAGCATATTTGAAAATATGAATGATATATTTTTAGTGCTCCGCCGGGATTCGAACTGTAATCTAAGTTGAAAAAATATGTAAACATTTCAGATTCCTGCCCGCAAACAGGCACGTGTAAGTTTACGCTTACAAATGCTGCATGTGTACTTACAAATAACAGCCAAAACCTCAATTTAACACAAATCCTGAAACAAAGTGATATTGACAAAGTGAAAAAAAAAATACAGCATGGGTTGTCAGCCTCATATCAAACTATTAGTCAAAGAACACAAACAATTACATACATATAAGTGTATTATTTGTATCAAAATTCCGTTTGTGATAATTAAAAGAACAAAACGAAGAAAACGATACGATACTTTTTCACCAAAGAGGGATATTGGGTCTCTGCCAAAATACTGTCCAAGTCTTAGATAAAATCTACGGATCTGTCAATTAATTAGTCACTATTATTTGGCCTTTGTCTTTTTTACTTTATCATTTCCCTGAGCATGTTTTCCTGATCTCTTTATGTGTCCAAGAAGTTTTCTGTTTACCTAACCGAAGTTATCAGATGGAACCGATATTTCAGCTCTCTGTGACATATTCTACCACAAACAGATCCATTTGTTTTACTCAAAGAATTTGTAACATCTGTGGACTAGAAACTAATTAAACGAAAATAAACACTATATCCGTTTCAACATACATACTTAAACGCAAATCGTCTTTAGTTAGAAAGAGAACAAAGTGTCATTTCGTTGTAAGCAAAAAAAAGCTCTGAGTTGGAAATCTCGACGGCTGTCGATAGATCTTACCGTACCTATTTGAAGATATGACCGAATTAAAAATGGCGGTGCCTGAACAGCTGATCGTAATTCGATGTAAAATGGATCAGCTGTTAATACGCCGCCATGTTTTATTTTGGTTATTTCCTCAAATAGATACGATAAGATTTATCGACTGTCGTCGAGACTTCCACCCCTGGTGAAACAGCGAAATCTTTCCAGAAAGTTGGTAACTTTGAAACTCACGCCTGCGCGAAAACTGTGCGCGCGCGTTGTATTAAATGTTTTTATCGGTAATTTGACAACTTCGAAACGTACCCGGCATTATGGCATGTAAAGTTATTGGGCGTCTAAACACAAAATGGGGAAAGCAAGAAAACATAGGATTTCACAGGTAATAACATGTTTTGTATGACTACACCACTGCTGTGTTTGACAGGACTGGTGACAGCTGTGCCCTTTATAGTGTATCAATACCGTAAGCCAGTTTCTACTCCTCTATATTGTAGCTCAATGTTTTTACTGTTATTTCTACATAGATAATAGACAATCTTGAACTTTGGGAAAGGCAGAATACGTGGGTCATTGGTATAATATTGTAACTTTAACTGTAACTCTGTCACCATTGCACTAGGGGTGGCTAGGCCCTCTGTAGATTTGTAGCCTGTATGTCCTATAGTGGGTGATCTCAAGAAAATGGACTCGTTACATTTAAAATGGCTTCATTGCCACGGACAGCGTGTTCAAAGAACTGAAGAATACGGCGTGTACATTTACTGGCCAGAGTCAAAACATCCAAACGAAGCTCCCGACACATGGACTTGTTGGTACGTCTAGCCATCCAAGGGATTCGGAGCATGCGCCTCCAGCACCACATTTCGAAAGAGCAAATTTTCTCCATTCGGCTGCTTTTATGATCCATGCCTCAGCAGCATAGAGACAAAT
Source organism: Agapetus fuscipes (assembly GCA_951799405.1). Taxonomy (NCBI): domain Eukaryota; kingdom Metazoa; phylum Arthropoda; class Insecta; order Trichoptera; family Glossosomatidae; genus Agapetus; species Agapetus fuscipes. Next base: position 5,460,907 of record OX637358.1, on the reverse strand, counting down.
AAAGTGGACCAGACTTCTGACAAGCTTTATCTTGGTGCTGTTACTGACCCCCCGGTGTTTCCCCGGTTTTCTTGGATTGGTCCGTAGTCCAGTGGCAACACTTTGGACTCGTAAACGAAAGGTTGTGGATTCGAATCCCGGCGGAGCACAAACATATACCATTTATATTTCCAAATGTGCTCTTCGCTGGGTTGGAAAATTCATAAACCCCTACCAAAGACCGGTCACTGAAAGGTCCATCCAACCTCACAACAATTGGGTCTTGCTTGAGAATTGGCGCTTTTTACAGCGATGACCAAGCCCGCACAGGGCTCTTGAGGTGTGATACACACAAAAATAGCGCTCACCAAATAAATCATCCTAATATTATTATTATTTCCATATTTTGTCCATCTTAGACACTTTTGGCAATGGCGATACGACGTCTGATCTCTCCTTCGCTCATGGTGGAGTCAAAAACTACACCAAGTAATATATTTGTTCGTTTGGAACAATTATAAGTTTGTCCAATTTCCAATGTTGACCTCTCAGTGGGTAGTATATTATTCGTAGGCTGCAGGATCCAAAATAGCCTGCATCCCACATTTACTTAAGGCGTGTTATAAAGCTAAATCTGCCATTTTTGTTTCTTACACTTTATGGTCTTAGAAAAATAGTTACAGTAATGAAAAAAATCAAGCATGTTTATTAATTTTTTATCTTAATTATAAAGCTTGAACAAAATATATAACTTAAGAATTGCCACCACAAAAAAATATTTAAAAAAACGCGTTTTTTTTACATTTTTAGCTTTTTTTTCGTGTGCGCTGTATTTTGGATTTTTTTTTTGATTTTTAATTACAGAACATGAACATTGCTTAGGTTCCGTACTCAACATTTTTTATATAATAATCAAAACGTTTTGCATTGAAGTGCCTTTGAACTTAAACGCCTCGTGATAGCATTAATATATAAGGAGATGAATAAAGCAGATTAAAAGTTGGCGCGGTGACTGCCGCAGACGTATTATACTCTCCATACAGAGATAAATGGTTGGCTCTGATCCACTCAGCGGGAAACTTTAAATTGCACACTATCTCCAATGGTACCACGACAAAATGTCCATTGACAGAATGCCGACCGACACAATGCCCATTGACAGAATGCCCACCGACACAATGTCCATTGACAGAATGCCCACCGACACAATGTCCATTGACAGAATGCCCACCGACACAATGTCCATTGACAGAATGCCCACCGACACAATGTCCATTGACAGAATGCCCACTGACACAATGTCCATTGACAGAATGCCCATCGACACAATGTCCATTGACAGAATGCCCACCGACACAATATCCATTGACAGAATGCCCACCGATACAATGTTTACCGACATTTTTTTAAATTTGATTACAATTTGTATATTTTTCGGTGGATATTTTATGTGATTCACTTATTAGAGAGATCGTATATATTATACCTTTTATTGGGCGTAGCTCCTCATAGCAAGCAAAATAATTATATGAAGTGCTCATGAAGTACTTCTACACTACAGGATTTTAGCACATTAGTAGTGCTTTCTCTCGTAGAAAATAGGAAAAAAGGTGCATTTATCTGAGAAACCCGTGTTATCTTCATATGTCACTTATTCAGTTTTACCTTTAAGGTATCGAAATAATGTAACTTCTCTTACAACAAACAAAAAACTGTTTTTGTTCTTTTTATTGTGTATTCCTAGACTTATAGGTTGGTATGAGGCTCACCACCCATACTGTTAAAATATGGTTCACTTTGACAATGTCACCCCTGTTTCAGGGAAGGTCGGCTATAGTTGCAGGGCTTATGTTCATTTGAGATTGGGTTTTTATATTGTAGGTCCACATGCGGCATGCGTGAGCGCGAAATTATGCGTGTCTGCTTTTGGGAATGCATTTAATATGAATCTCAAATGATACATATCTCATATACATATGACTTATAGGTTGGTATGCGGCTGACCACCCATGCTGTAAAAATGGTTCACTTTGCCAATGTCACCCCTGTTTCAGGGAAGGACGGCAAGAGTTGCAGGGTGTTTGTCCATTTGAGATTTGGTTATTATGTTGTAGATTCGCATGAGGCATGTGCAAGCGCGAACTTGTACATGTCTGGTTGTGAGAATGCATGTAATGTGAATCTCCAATGTAACATATCTTTGCAACTTAGATTAGATTAGATTAGATACTTGTCTGCTTGTGGGAATGCACTTCATATGAATCTCAAATGATAAATTTATATTTGCTACTTAGATTTAAATTTTGATTTGCACACGCGTATATTATTTAAATTAGTAATTTAAAGTTTTGATGTGAAAACTGACATTTTGTAATTTTGTGAAATTTCTGCGAAACCGAAACACCGGCTGGAATAGTATTAAATGTTCCTCTGTTGAATATCTAAGTTGGTAACTTCAGCCCACAAAAGTCAACCTACCCTTACATTTCAGTATTTTTCAATCTTTTTGATTTCACCACCCCCTTCTTGTAATAATAATTGTATTTGGCCTTTTGCATGGCCGGCCCTGTGCTGTGGAATGCCCTACCCATGAGCTCAGAGCCGCAGAGAGTGCAAGTGCGTTTAGGTCGGAATTGAAGACATGTTTGTTTGGGAGATGTTACAGTTGAGCAGTGTCCTTGCAGTGATTTATCACAAAACGGCACTTTGAATATTGTGTTATTATTATTTTTGAGATGATTTCTTTGGTGAGTGCTGTTTTTATGTGAGTCACACTTCTAGAGCCCTCTGCATGCTTGGTCGTCGCAATAGAAATCGCCAATTCTCAAACAAGACCCAGTTACTGTAAGGCTGGATGGAACTTTGTTAACCGGTCTTTGGTAAAGCTTTGGCAAAGTTTGGTTTAGGTTAGCATGGGGATTTTTACCTTATCTATAAAAAATAATACTTACTTTGGTGTTGCCACCTCCGATTGCAGGTAAAGGTGACGTAAGTTGTAAAATTTATACAAAAAATTCCATTTTCTCGTGTGCTTTGTACCGTTTTTTGAATTTCCTGTCTTGTATCATGCGTTGTTCTGTCATGTATATATTTTTTTCTTTTAAATTGATTTTGTGAAGAGGAATGCAATTCACCAACCTATTCTCCCTGGCCAGAAACAGGTATTAATATCATCAATTTATAATTCATGATTGCTTATTTTATTAAATTATTAATTAATAATACCCAATTATTAGTTGAACCAGAGTCAAAGTTGTGGTCAAATGACCCAAGCGGGGATCAAGCCAACGTTATTCTATTCCAAATACACTAGAAAGATCAGCCCATTTGGCCCTCTCGGCCATAACAACGATATGTTTTTGGATGTGCCGATTATGGTATGTTCTGATTAAGGTTTGAGTTGTTTTGTCATGTGATGTTTTGTCTCATGATGCTTTATCATTGTGATATAATCTCCTGTTATGTTTCATCATTGTGCTGTTTTGTCATATGATGTATTGTCTTCATGATGTTCTGTCATATTTTTTTTAATTTTTTTTTAAAGAAATCCTGTGCGGGAGACTCCCTAGATTCTAAAGACTCTAGGGGTCTATGACGCTTGTTGTAGTGCCGCAGAGGTGTACGAGCTTGGTTGGTCGTCGCTACAAAGCGCCAATACTCAAGCAAGACCCAGTTGCTGTAAGGCTGGATGGACCTTTGGTGACCGGTCATTGGTAAAGGTTTATGAATTTTTCAACCCAGCGAAGAGTACATTCGAAATATAAATGGTATATTTTTAAGCTCCGCCGGGATCCGAATCCACAACCTTCCATTTACGAGTCCGAAGTGTTGCCACTACGGACTGCGGACCGGTCCAATTGTCATATGATGCAAAGTCGTGTTGTTTTGTCACTGTGCTGATCCAAAATGGAACCGACTTCGCGACCCACAGATTGAGAAGCACTGCTATAGTCTTATTGACATTTATTTAAATAACTCTGTTTTCGGAGCCGCTGTTTAAATTTGTGCGGTTGGCATTACAAGGGGCTTATTTTACAATACTTGCGAACACAGTGCGTGACTCTGCAACTCTCCAGTCTTTATAATTTGAGAAGGCCTTGTTGTCTGTCTAAAAATCTATCTGTAGTATATTTTTTTTAAGAAATCCTGTGCGGGAGACTCTCTTAGATTTCAGAGACTCTAGGGGTCTATGACACTTGTTGTAGTGCCGCAGAGGTGTTTACGAGCTTGGTCGTCGCTACAAAGCGCCAATACTCAAGCAAGACTCAATTGTTGTAGGGCTGGATGGACCTTTTAGTGACCGGTCTTTGGTAAAGATTTTTGAATTTTTCAACCCAGCGAAGAGAAAATTTGAAAATATAAATGATGTATATTTTTTTGTTTTAAACGGGATTCGAACCCACAACCTTCCAATTACGAGTCCGAAGTGTTACCACTGGACAAAGGACTGGTCACAAAGGTCTTAAGGTCTATTTAGGTATATTTATCAGAGGGTCTTTTTATCAGGCGCGTGCATAGGGTATTAAAAAAAATAGGCTGATTTATTTGGTGAGCGCTTTTTTGTGTGTATCACACCTCAAGAGCCCTATACGAGCTTGGTCGTCGCTGTAGAAAGCGCTAATTCTCAAACAAGACCCAGTTGCTGTAAGGCTGGACGGACCTTTAGTGATCGGTCTTTGGTATAGGTATATAAATTTTTCTCCCAGCGAAGAGCATACTTGAAAATAAAAATTTGAAAATATAATTGATATATATTTTTGTGCCCCGCCGGCAATCGAACCCACAACCTTCCATTACAAGTCTGAAGTGTTACCACTGGACTACGCACCGGTCAATAGGTAAATACATTTCAGAATAAATATTTTCTCGGATTCCTTTAAAACAACTCATTTGAAATTAACTGAAGTGCTAATGATGGCTCTAATCGGACTTAAATTTTGACTTTTGAATCTAAATGTTTTTTTTTTTTTAACATATATTGCCTACCTATTAGGCGCATGTGCCTGTATGGGATGCACGCCCCTGCTGTATAGACCTTTGGTGACCATTTTCTGGTTGTGACCAAATATGAGACGCAATGTTTTTGACTATTTTAAATGTGCGGGCCTCGTATATAAGAAACATAGTTCACAGCATAGTATTGTCTATGAATTAGGTTGGTTAGCCTCAAGGGTTTATTCCTTTACTTACATTTTCTCCTTGAATAACCCTTTCCTTATACCAGTGATTCCCAACCTATTGTCACCTATCGCTCCCTTAAGAGTAAATAAATAGACTCACCGCACCTAATCTAATCTAATCTAATCTAAGCTGCAAAGATATATATCATTTAAGATTTATACTAAATGCATTCCCACAAGCAGATATGTATAATTTCGCGCTAACACATGCCGCATGTGGACCTACAATATAAAAACCCAATCTCAAATGAACATAAGCCTTGCAACTCTTGCCGTCCTTCCCTGAAACAGGGGTGACATTGGCAAAGTGAACCAATTTTTATATTATGGGTGGTCAGCCGCATAACAACCTATAAGTCAAGGAACATACATGACAAATTACATTTTTTAAAATCAAAGAATAAAAATAACAATATATACATGGACATAAAAAACTAAATCATAAAACCAAATTCACTTTAACAAACCCTAGCCGCCAACATCACAGATCAACCGCCATTTCTTTCTATCCTTGCATACTTCTTTCATTTCCTCCAGAGTCATAACCTTCTTCATACAAGCTCTTCTTTTATTATGACTCTGGATATTCCATTCATTCGCAATTTCGGATATTTGGTCCATCCATACCTTTCTCGGTCTTCCTCTACCACGACATCCATCTATTCTACCAACATATACTTTCTTCGTCAGTCTTTCCTCATTCATTCTCTCCATATGCCCAAACCATCTTAACAAACTTCTTTTAATCTTCACTTTCACACTTTCTTTTGCACCACATTCTTTTCTTACAAAATCATTCCTCACCCTGTCACTCCGTTTTTTCCCAATCATACTTCTTAGAAAGTCCATTTCAACAGTATGGACTTTACTAATTTCACTTTCATTCACCGTCCAGGCCTCGCTTCCATACATCAAGGTGGGTAAAAGTATGCCACTGCGTACCGCCAATCGAGCATTTTTAGAAATATTTTGATTTTTGGCGATACAAGCTGTGGCACCCAGTACACACCTGCCCTTCATTACTCTTCTTTCAAGTTCACCTGTCATTCTTCCATCTTTCTCAAACTTACTTCCCAAGTATACAAACTCATTTACCACATCAACATTCATTCCGTTTATTCTAAATTCGTAGTTCGTATTTTCTTCATTTCTTTCAAAAATCAAAACTTTCGTCTTACTTGCATTCAATTTCAAATAATTACCTAGCAGAGCTTCGTTCAATCTAGAGAGCATCGTTTGCAATTCTACTGCTGAGTCCGATACAAGAACAGCATCATCCGCATACAGTAGAACACTCACTTTGCTCTCTCCTATCATTAATCCACAATCATCAAGTCTAGCATCTCGAACACACTTGTCCATGACTATGTTAAATAGCCATGGGCTCATCACACATCCTTGCCTTACACCCTTAAAAACTTCAAACCATTCACTATACTCATCATCAATACGAACACATGCTGTACTATTTTCATAGTTTGCATGCACCGCACCTAGGAGAGCCCCATTCACTCCGTATGCTTTCAAAACATCCCATAACATACCTCTGTCTACTGAGTCAAAAGCCTTTTCCAGATCTACAAAGGCCGTGAACAGCTTCCGCCTCACCGACAATTGTTTTTCAACAAGTTGTCGTAGAGTAAAAATCTGATCAACACAGCCTCTACCGGCCATAAAGCCGGACTGCACCCTTGTAACAAAATGAAAATCTTCTGTATGTACGTGTCAGAAGGACCCACAGCACATGGACGCTCATACATAGCTATATATTTTCTCAAGTGGCAGAAGGCCTTCCCGTGAAGTAAAAGCAATGGCACGACAAAACAAGAATACATAGGTCAGAGGCGTGCCCATGACTTTAAAAGTAAATGGTTTGATGTAACTGAAGCTAATAGCATACCTCGGGTGGCACTCATTGAGGGATCACGAGTAGCGTGAGGAATAACATACATAATACAAAATAATAATAGGAAGTCCAAGTACAGGATTACTGGGAATCCGCTGCGGCAGCTTGGCAAAAGGAAGCCCGAAATCGCTCAAAGGGGGAGAAATTTGTGATTTAATAAAAATGCAACTTAATGTGTATGTTCCTTAACTAATAGGTTTGTATGTGGCTGACAATCCATGCTGTAGAAAGTGGTTCCCATTTTTCCAATGTCAACTTGTTTCAGGGAAGGTCGGCAAGAGTTGCAGGGTGTATGTTCATTTGTGGTTTGGGTTTTTATGTTGTAGGTTCACATGCGGCATGTACAAGCGCGAACTTGTACGTGTTTGCTTGTGAAAATGCATATAATGAATCTCTCATTGTAACATATCTTTGCAACTTAGATTAGATTAGATTAGATTAAAATCTGTGTAACCGACTGGGCCGTACTGCAGCAAGGAGCGCAACTCGGGGGTAGAAACGCCTATCAAGAAAAAAAATTATCCCAAAAAAGCGTCAATGAGGGATGGGGTTAGGCCTAGTTGTCAGTTTGACTTTTGCCTCCAAATGCCTCCTGCGTAATTTTCCCCTCAGGTTGAGAACCAATGCCCTCCCTTATACCCTCAATTACTTATTAACCTTCTGTCTACCGCAGTTAGCCTTTCCATCACATAATCTGTATTTAAGGTTATACGAGAGCTTAAGAAGATTATTAATATCGGGACTAAAGAACCTCTATGGAAGTATTTTTGTGATTTTCCTAATTTTACAGCGAAAAAACTTTGATTGTCCCTGGCCAGATGTCGTTACTGAAGTACATAACTTTATGTTTTAACTCAAGCATTACGTTTCACAAAAAAATAATGTAAATTATCTTGACGCTCTTAGCGAGCGTTTAAGTTTTTTAAACTTTTGCTTAAACGCTATGTTTGAGTATTAACGGCTGCGAATCTGACACAGAAAGACAATTACGTACAATTACGAAAGAAAATATTCTGCACAAGTATCTTACATTTGTAAAATAACTTAAACATTTTTTTGCGTTTTACAGACAAACACGTTGTGTGTGCAGATCTTTTTTTTAAATATAACAAAAACATTCTGTTTCGTCTGTCCCGCTGTATCACACGCGGCGTGTATTTTTTATAAAATTATCTATGTGGAAGTCTCAGTGGTAGCAAACTATAATCTCTATAATCTATAATCTAAGTTGCAAGGATATATTCATTTAAAGCTCTCAGATGTATGCCCACAAACCAACAAGTGTAGTTCGCGCTTACAAAATGCTGAATGTGTACTTACAAATAAAATCCAAACCTCAAATGAACATAAGCCCCACAACTTTTGCCGACCTTCCCTGAAACAGGGGTGACATTGGCAAAGTGAACCATTTTTTACAGTATGGGTGGTCAGCCTCATACCAACCTATAAGTCAAGGAATAAGACAAGGAACGATTGTATTAAAACAAATTATGCCAAAAAAAAAAAAAATCTTTTTATATTTCATTTTTTATCTTGACTTATAGGTTGATATGAGGCTGACCACCCAAGGCACGGCTTTCTCAGCTTTCACAAGAAATGAGTAGATATACATAACTCTTCGACTTAGATTGTAGATTGTGGTTATCACGCACAAAATGATTCATTTTTATACGATTGTGTGGTGTAAATTTTATTTATTGATTTGTCTACGAATGAATAAAAACACAAACGTGGAATGACAGAGATGCTATCGATGTAAAATAAAGGATACAGATACGGATATTGCAATAATATTATTTCGATTTCGGCAAAAGGATATCTCCTTGACTGATAGATTGGTATGAGGCTGACCCTCCGTGCTGTAAAAATCGGTTCACTTTAGCCAATGCCACCCTGGTTTCAGGGACAGGCGACAGGAGTTGCAAGTTTTATGTTCATGTGAGGTTTTGTTTATTTGTTACACAGTATAATAACATGTTTTATTTAAACTCCGTCTACACACCTATCCGACATTATCCGAAACTTTTGTTTCGGTTGCGGACACGTTTTAATTTTTATTTCGGATACTTGAAAGTTTCAATTACGGGTAAAATAATATCCACAACATATCTAGTTATACTTATGAAGGCAGGACAAACGAAGAACAAAATAAAAAATGTATCTTAATAATAAACGTTTCATAAAATGTTTCACATTTCTGCACAGTCTCCAAATTTGTCGGGAATGGAAACGGTATTATTTCGGATATCCGCTAGTTTTGAAGGGTTTCCTCACGGATAATAGATTTTTAAGAAAATTTTAAAATAAAATACCTACAAATAAGAACATTGATTGGATGGCAATATTTCAAGGCTATCATTTAGTTTTTTATCAGTCACACAAGTATACGTGATTATTACTAAAGCTTTGTATTCACTGAAAAATGAAAATCATAATGAAACGATGTAACAGATGTCATTTTTATTATATTTTTTAATCTATTTTGGATAGATACGGATACGATTTTTTTATTAACGAGTATCCGATAGTTTCAGTGATGGATACGGATGCCCATTTATTACTCCATTTTTCAAAATCTTCATGGGAATTATTACAAAAAAAACTTTAAAAGTATGAAGACATAATTCAAGCAAGACATAAACAACATCTAAACACGAATATGAGATTATCATACAGATACAAATCAGTACGGCCTTGTCAAAGTTGTTAAAAAAACAATATATAAAAAAATATTATATATTAACAGCCGAACATACAAATTTCCATAGAGCCTTTCAAATTTCTTCAAATACAGTAAAAAACGTATGCAAGTTCTAAAATAATCTGTAATCTATAGTGCAAAGATATATAAACATTAAAAACTCATATCAAATGCATGCCCACAAACAAACACTTGTAAAGTTTGCACATACAAATGCTGAGTGTTTACTAACAATTAAAAATCCAAACCTCAAATGAACATCAACCTTGCAATACTTGCCGACCTTCTCTGGAACAGGGGTCACATTGGCAAAGTGAACCATTTTTTACAGTATGTGTGGTCTGCCGCATACCAACCTATAAGTCAAGGTTTGCATGTAATAAATAACGTTCTAATCTAATCTAAGTCGCAAAGATATGCCACATTGGGGTTTCACATTACATGCATTTTCACAAGCAGACACGTTTTACACGCAGAACCAATTTATACAGCATGGGTGGTCAGCCGCATACCAACCTATAAGTCAAGAAATGTACACAACAAATTACATTTCAGAAATAAACGATCTTGATAAAAAAAATCTTAATATTTACAATTTACAAAAAATGTTTTTAACTTCTGGAAGACTTTGGACTTTAAACACAAGCATTGAAAGCGGGCAGGCGAATTTAAACTCCAAGTATGAAAGTCAACGTTATAACTGAGCCGCGGCGCATACAAATAATGTATCAGGATGTAAAGCAGCACCTCTCACGAGCGTCTCAATTTCTATATATTATAATAAAACTCTGTGGTTGAGTATAAAACTTGTTTTTTTTTCGTTCATTCTTCCGCACCGCAAAAATACGTACATGCCTCGAGTATAATATTGGACGTTTAAACTCAAACACGGAGAAAACAAAAAATAAAAAACGATTTTAAACAGCGCCGTGTGGCCGTCTTAATTTTGATGCATTTTTACAAAACGATAACTCCGAGTTACAACGTAAAAAAATATTTGCTTCTGGGGAAATATGAACACCGAAAATGTGTCAGAATTTTTGTCTCTCGGAAATATAATTGTTTGAATAGTTCAAAAAACCGACACAATGGCGCACTAGGGTGGATCGCGTTTAGTATGAAAATCATTCTTTTTCCATTATTAAATATAAATTGGAAGAGGAAAAATAAAATAAGAATTACATTAAACACATAAAAAATATCACTTCAAATCCTAAAAAGAAAATATACAATTAAAATGCAATTTTAGCTACACGAAGATATGCAAAATTTGGGTACTTTTTAAATAATTATAAAGAACCAATGAAAAGTTTAAAAAAATAATTTTCAACTAGAAAAAATACAACTAATCAAAGTTAATGTTTTGAAATAAAAAAAAAATAGGATTTATTCATAAGAACACTGGAAATCTCCATTTAAGGTATCTCCGTAAATAAAATTATTTTGAATTTGTATTTTATGGGAAAAAATACCTAATTTTATGTGTTAATTTAATCTGGAGAAAAAATACTACCTTACCACTTACAAAATGGGCCATTTTGGTCATCAAAGTTGGGCGCGCTGACCTCTCGATCACCCTTAAACTCCGTCTGACCATTTGCGATAGGGAAGTAAAGGGTTTATATAGACCTACCAGAAAATCTTACAAAACGCTTTCTGAGCTGAGGTTTCTTTGACTGTCTAGAGAACTGTTTGACCCACGTTTGACCTGTCTGTAGTCTAGCGGTTAAGGTTACGGAATCCTATTCCAATAGACATGAGTTCAATTCACGGCGGAGCAGAAAAAAACATTTTCAAATATGCCCTTCGCTGCTACAAAAGTTCATATACCTTTACCGGTCACCAAAGGTCCATCCAGCCTCGTAGAAAAGTGGTATTGCTTGATAATTGGCGCTACATAGTGACAATCAAGCTCTCAGCCGGTTCTTGAGGTGTAATAATAATAATATTAGGATGTTTTTTTTTGTGAGCGCTGTTTTTGCCTAAAGATCCCTCTGTGAGCTTGGTCGTTGTTATAGAAACCGCCAATTTTCAAGCAAGATCATAAAACATGAATTTCTCAACCCAGCGAAGAGCGTATTTGAAAATATAAATGATGTATTATTTGTGCTCCTCCGGGATTTTGAACCCACTATCTTCCAATCGACCGGTCACCAAAGGTCCATCCAGCTCTACAGAAAATTGGTCTTGGTTAAGAATAGGCGCTTTGTAGTGGCATTAAAGCTCGCAGAGGGTTGTTGAGGTGTGATGTGTGGTTGGCTGACCTGCGTGTGCGAGTAGAACATGGAGAAGTTGGAGACGATGACCGGCACTGGTAGAGCGATTGTGAGCACACCAGCAAGAGCGCACAGAGCACCAACAAACATGCCCACGTAGGTCTTGGGGGTGATGTCGCCGTAACCAACTGTGGTCATTGTCACTATGGCCCACCACAGGCCCAGGGGAATGCTCTTGAACTGGTTGTCGGGGTTGTCCTGCAACAAACACAACATACTCATAAATTAACATGTACGCTAGTGTTTAGAACAATCTGGCTCTAATATGATGTTAGTAGTACGGTACATAGAACGGCGGTCTGGTATGAGCGAGAGATCGAATCATCTGGAATATACAAGAATGATCCTTTTTGTACTTATATATACGAACTGCAAAGGGCATCACTAGATGAGTTACATTCATTCTTTAGACGTGAATACCAAATACGCAGAGATTATCAATTATTGTAAATTGTGAACCAAACCGTGTAAAATAAATTCTGTTAAAATAAACGAGACCTCCAGTAAAATCGTAGCAATATCGTATATTCTCTAACCGTTACTGGACAATTTATCATTGTGGTTTTATTAATATTGCAACCTTCTTTCTAAAATATTTTTTTCAGTGTCAATTCTTTTTAATGGAGCTGTTTCTAGAGCAATATTAGTGACCGAAATGTCGTTGACCGAAATCCTTATGGACAATGGACGAGCTGTCTGTGGACGTGTTATCTTTGACCGTACTATCGTGACACGGTTCGAAATTGTTTTCCCGTTCTACAACATTTAAGGTATATCTTTTTTTGTTCGGCCAGTCGTGTTGTACGGATGTGTAGGCTGGAGTCTATGTCAGAAAAAAGAAACATAAATACAATAAAATGACATCACGGGGGCCACAAATTTCGTTGACGGATCGCGTATCCGTTTCGAAACTGATCAAAATTTCCAAAAGCTATTTTTCAATTATAAAATCATACGGGGCTATTCTTAGACATTTTAGTCGTCGGTTGAGCCCACGCTTTGACAAACTAATGATGCATTTGTATGAAGACCTGTCAATCCAAGATGGCCGCTAGTGAACAGCTGATTTGTTTTCATAAAAATATTACAAAAATAAAGTAGGTAAGAATGACCGTGCTGATGAAACTTCCAGCTAAAGCACCATTAGTTTGTCAAAGGGTGGGCTCAACCGACGACTAAAATGTCTAAGAATAGCCCCGTTAGAATTTTATTTTGGCCTTGAAATCAGGACCTTGGTTAAATTATGCTGATCGTAATTTATCAAAATTAATTCCTCACTATTGCAAATATCAGAAATAACTTAGGTTTTACAAAGAAACGAAAACAAATCTGAAAAAAAATGGCGATTCTTCTGCCGTATTGAACACGCACGTATATCATTTTAACAGTTCGCCCAAAGGCGAAAATAAATGGCAGAGTCCAACTCTCCCATCTCCAGGGCTCGCGGTGATAAATGGCGATCGAGGACGGCCCGGTGACGTCACGAAGCCTTTTTTTCTCTCAGTTTCCGGTCAAGTTCACCGGAAGACGGATCGCATTCATATATCGGCTTATTTTTTTTTTTTATATAAATGAACACTTTTTTTTGTGATCCCTTCGAATGCGTCATACGTTCGAAGGGGTCGAACCATAGCCGCCTAAAGTTTTAAAGCTCTGTTTAAAAAGTAAGGCGGTTCGTATCCTGCAAAAAAAAGTAAAGATTTACGGGTTCAGTTATTTCAGTTATAAAAATTTCGATAATTTATTTTCTTTTTGAGATACTGTTCACATTTGGTTCGAACAGAGTAAACTTTTGTACTGTGTTGCTCGCCAGCTCCGATACAAGTCTGCGCTGCAGACAGCTTTAGCCTTTTATATAGTATGACATAAGGACGGTTCTCGAAACATTGCAAACTGAAACATGTGAGATTTTGACAGAATATTTGAGCAAATACTAGTACCTACAATTATGCAAACACGTACATCTAGAGACACACTCACACAAGTAACAAAAACACATAGACTCACAATCACACATATGTAATAATATTGTGTATTTTTGAACACACGATAAAAAGCGTAGCCGCCTAAGATTCAAAGCTAAGATGAGACATTGACGGCAAAATGTCATGTTTTTTGTTTATACTAATGTCACTGTTTTATATAGTTTCATGTTATTGATTATTTGTACCTATTCTTTGACAAATAGGTTGGTATGAGACTGACCACTCATACTGTAAAAAAAGGTTCACTTTGCCAATATCACCCTGTTTCAAGGATGGTCGGCCAGAATTTGCAGGGTTTTTGTTATGTTTACGTATGTGCTGATTCTGGACCGATTTATTTTTACAAGTAAAAGGGCCGGCCATACACCAATCACTTCTGTCGAAGTGGGGGTTTCTCAGCTTCCGAGGGACTGATACTCATTTATTGTGAAGGCTTAATAAACCATACCGTTATTTAATTTTGGCTTTGTAATAAACACCGAAACGGGAAATCATTTCTGACCCCCTCGGTGGGACTCGAACCCGAGCTCTAGGCATGGAATGCAAGCACTCTTTCAACTGAGCTATCAACGGGTCACTAACAGAAAAATATCATAGTACTACATACATAAGCAACTACGAGCAAGAAATAGGAAAACAAGGCTTTTTAATCATAGGCGGCTTCGCTTTGCGTTCCTACCTAACCGGTGTCCCGATTTCCACTTTCTCAATTCTCTCTCCGTTTTTTTTTCACATTTATTCCACACGGAAAATTATCCCAGGCTTTGCGATGGAAGATTTATGTGCAGATTTGAAATTTATCACAACGTATATATTGTGTGTTAGCTGTCGACCTCAATGTATCGCTTTTTGTGTACACGGATTTACGGCATTTTTGTCACAATTTTATTTAAAAAAGAAAAGAATACGAGACACATATGAAATATGGGGCATAGTGACAAGTTTTGCCGCTTTTTACTGAAACAGGGGGGACATTTGACAAGAAGTAAGATATTTGTTTGCAGTGTGGGTGATCAGCCTTATATCAACCAGTGAGACTTTATTCTATAATCTAAGTTGTAAAGATATTTGCATTTAAGTTTTTACAGCATAGGGGGGTCGGCCTCAAATCAACGTATTAGTCAAGGAACAAAATTATAATCTATAATCAAAGTTGCAAAGATATATAACATGTAAGATTAAATTTACACGCATTCCCATAAGCAGGCATGGATAAGTCCGCGCATGTGGTCTAACAACAATAAAAACCCAATCTCAAATGAGCATAAGCCCTGCAACTCTATCCAATTATCCCTGAACACACAGGGGTGACGGGGGGGTAACTGTAACTGTAACTGTAACTCTGTCGCCATTCCGCTAGGGGTGGCCAGAGCCTCTGCAGAGTTGCCTCCATTTTTTCCTATCCTGATATACCTCTTTCAATTCCTTCATATCCATCACCTTTTTCATGCATTTTCTTCTTTTACGCTCACTTTGAAAAAGTGAAACATTTACGGGTGGTCAGTCTCATATTAGTCAAGGAACGCATATCCGGTCCATAGTCAGAAAAATGGAACTAAGCAACACATATAGTGTAACTTCTTGATAGCGTTTCCCTGAACGGGTCGAATGTGGCGGATCGAGGCCGATATATTTTTATTGGTAAGGGGGACTACCTCACACCAACCACTTTCAGTTGAATTGGGGAGATTCTCCCGGGGAGGATAGTGCTCATTTCTTGTTGAGGCTGTGTACACCTTGCTAGTATTTATTTTGGGTTTGAAGTAAACACCGAAACGGGAAATCATTTCTGACACCCTCGGCGGGGATCAAATCCTTGCTCTCGGCATGGAAAGCAAGAATCCTACCAACTGAGCTGTCGAGCGAACCTTTTTTTTACGAGCTTGGTCGTCGCTACAGAGCGCCAATTTCCAAGCAGTAATCAGTTGCTATAAGGCTGGATAGAGGTTTAGCATATTTGAAAATATAAATACCTAGTATATTTTTGGTTGTCCTCCGGAATTCGAACCCACAACCTTCTATTTACGATTCCAAAGTGCTACCACTAGACTACGCACCGGTAAAAAAGAACCTGAAATATTTTTGAAGATCATAATATAGACCTTGCAATTTTTTAAACCTCATTTATTTGTTTATTTATTTTGACATGTTTTTCCTGGAAAGGAGAAAATGAGAGGAGTCCTCATTTTTCAAGTCTACGTATGACCTTTCCACTCAGAAAACAGGAATACAAAGACGTCCTTACGACACAAGGATTCCGTTTTTTTTTTTTTTCAAAGTCGATTTTCAAAATCACACCTTTGGGTACGATTTTCCGAGGTCCCAGAAAACACTAAAACATTGGTTCTCAACCTTTTAAAGACCACTAGAGTCGTGTTAAATTATAGGTCGCAATCTCGGATTTGTTTTCGAAAATGATGTTCCTTGACTAATAGATTGGTATGAGGCTGACCACCCATCCTGTAAAAAAAGGTTCACTTTGGGTCGGCAAGAGTTGCAGGGCTTGTGTTCAATTGAGATTGAGTTTAAGCATTTGAAAGCGCGAACTTACTTATGTACACGTGCCTGCTTGTGAGCATGCATTAAATATGAGCCGTAAATGCCAAACCGTAAAATCAGAGACTGTTTCGAGTACCAAAAACGGACCTCCAATTAAGAAGCCATTCTGTAAATTCTAGAACAGGGGTCTCAAAACTTCAGTCCGCAGGCCAAATGCGGCCTGCGAAAGGATTTGGTCTGGCCCACAGACGCCAAGAAAAATAAGTTTGTATAAAGATATTGAGAACGGAAAGATCGGCCTCGCGAACTGGCAACGTACAACGTACATATTATTCTTAAAAAATAATTTATTTGTACAAATATACTGTAGCTGTAACTCTGTCGCCATTCCGCTAGGGGTGGCCAGAACCCCTGTAGAGTTGCCTTAATTTTTTCCTATCCTGACATACCTCTTTCAATTCATTCATATCCGTCACCTTTTTCATGCATTTTCTTGTTTTACGCTCACTTTGTATATCCCATTCTTTCACAATCTCCTCAATCTGATCACTCCATACTTTTCTCGGTCGTCCCTTACGTCTTTTTCCTTTCACACTTTCTTTGTATATAAACTTTGTCAGTCTATCATCACTGGAAATGCTTAAAAACACTGTTTCCAAGTGTCAATTTTTCCAATATTTCCACCCTGGGGGACAAGTCACCAAGACCCTGTTGGCCCGCCATGCCACCTCGAAATTTCAATACGATGATGATGATGATGGTGAGTTGATGATTTATTGATAGCGCCGTTTCGTGATGTAGTCACTCCAAGGGCGCTGGTGCAAACGATGCCAGAAATTTGCTTGTCGTCAGTGCCTTGCGGAAGTTTCCATGGTCCTCTAGCTCTCTCACATCTATAATCTATAATCTAAGTTGCAAGGATATATTCATTCAAAGCTCTCAGATGTATGCCCACAAACAAACACGTGTAGTTCGCGCTTACAAATGCTGATTGTGTACTTACAAATAAAATCCAAACCTCAAATGAACATAAGCCCTGCAACTCTTGCCGACATTCCCTGAAACAGGGGTGACATTGGCAAAGTGAACCATTTTTTACAGTATGGGTGGTCAGCCTCATACCAACCTATAAGTCAAGGAATGCATGCATCACATGATGATGAATTATACGGCCCTTGTGTAATATAGTTTGGGGACCCCTGTTCTAGAAGGTTGCTTGTACTACTTGAAAAAGATGCGAAGAGATTTTTTAACCAGGGCACGTACAAATAATATATTACCGAAAGTGTTCACATTAAAACGTGACCTTAAGGAATATTAAAAAATCGATTATTTTTATTATCAAAACGTTTTCTCTTATTGCGTCACGACCAAGCATGCAGCCCTCTCACAAGTGTTGTAGACCTCTAAATTTTGATTGTTGATGATTTGAGAAGTCTTTTGCACAATGGGATATTTTAAACGGATGTAATCTATAATCTAAGTTGCAAAAGTATGTAACGCTACTAAATCTAAATGTAAGCTGCCAAAATATGTATCATTTGAGATTCATATCAAATGCATTCCCACAAGCAGACATGTATAATTTCGCGCTAACACATACCGCATGTGGACCTACAGTATAAAAGACCCAATCTTAAATGAATATAAGCCCTGCAACTCTTGCCGACCTTCCCTAAAACAGGGGTGACATTGGCAAAGTGAACCATTTTGGGCCAAAACTTATAAGTCAAGGAATACCTTTAAGGTAATACTAAATAAGTGCTGATCAACTGGTTTGAGAAAACGTTGATAAAACATTACGTTGAGAATAACTGTTCATGGTAAGTGAGCTAATTTTAAAGAAATGCTCATGAAAAACTTCTAAACTACAGGAATTTCACACTTCTTTAGTGTTTTCTCTCGTAGAAAATATAGAAAAAAATGTGAATTAATCTGAGAAACCCATTTTAGCTTAATTTGTCCCTTATTCAGTTTAACCTTTAAGGTATCAATATTAAAATTTTAGATTCACATTCAATGCTGTTAGGTTGGATGGACCTTTGGTGACTGGTTTCTTGGTAAAGACTAAAGACATGTAAATTTACCAACCCACCGAACAGCTGATATTTAAAAATATGAATAGTTTATGTTATATGCTCCACTGGGATTCGAACCCACAACCTTCTATTAACGAGTTTAAAGCGTTACTATTAGACTAAGGACCGTCCAATAACAAAATATTTGTATGCTTTTTCCCTAGCAACGCGACAGGGCGACGACACAAAATTGTACATGCCAATTCACGTGCGGACCTCATTTTGTCGAGATTCTGACCACCCTCAGCGAAATGGCAATACAGTTACAGTCACACATTGATTTTGCAGATTTTTCGTAAACCAGATATTTCAACAAGTTTCTCCGAAAATAAAACAGGTTTTTTCTTTCTCTGTGTGTGTTTGTGTGATTTCCTCTACGAAAGGTAAATAAATATTTAATGGAATTGGTTTTTTTCTTGTATTGAATTATTCCAAAGTGAAATCGTACCCTTTGTGCTTGTTTATCTTATCTCTATTAGAGGTAATTTCACATGAGCAATATTTGTATATGTACTCAATCAATGTGTCTTATGAAAAATGGAAATTGATTTTAAAAATATTTTTAAAATCTCTCACATTATCGTGTTTTACGCTTTTTTCTTAGCTCAGATTGTATATAGTGAGATTCTTAAGACAATTTCATTGAAAGGTCGCCTTTGAATTAAACGGTAGATAAGCCAAACAAGCACTGGGCGGACGAAATGTCGCGAAATCAAGTCGACTTTTTTTTTTGCGAAAATGTCGAAAACGCTTTCGGCATTTTCTCTCTCTCTCTTTTTCATTTACTTTCCAGTCTTTTTTTTATTTTGACTTTTTAATCCATTCGATTTCAGGGTTGAATCAAAATGAAGACAGTCGAGAAATGGCAAGTTTTTAATTTTAATTTAAAATACGAACGTTCGACATGTTGTATACGTATTATTTAATCTATTATTTGAGTTGCAAAGATACATTAACATTAAGGGTTCACTTTAAATATACCTAATACATACGCAACTATGCAACTAAGCTACACATATAGTGCAACTTCTTGCCACGTTATCCCCGAGGGAGTCGCATGTGGCGAGTTGAACCTATTTATTTTTACAAGTAAGGGGACCGGCCTTACGCCAACAACTTCAGTTGAAGGGAAGGTTGAAATTGGCAATATGACCTTTCCGAGTGTGTATTTATTATAAATTTTGCATGTTACAAAAATCTAACACATCACCCATAATTTAAGTTGCAAAGATATATTAACATTCAAAGTTCATATCAAATGCATGCCCACAAACAAACACGTGCAAATTCACGCTTACAAATGCTGAATGTGTACGTACAAATAAAATACAAACCTCAAATGACCATAAACCCTGCAACTTTTGCCGACCTTCCCTGGATGACATTAGCAAAATGAACCATTTTTAAAGTATGGGTGGTCAGCGTCATACCAACCTATAAGTCTAGGAATGTCATCATACTCAAAAATAAAAATAAACCCCAAGATGTACTCAGCCATCATAATAAATGAGTAGCAGACCCCCCGGGAGCTGCGAAGCCTCCACTTCAACTGAAGTGGTGGCCTACTTATCTTTAAAAAAAGGTTACACTCGCCATATGCGAACCCTTCGGGAAAAACGAGGCAAGAAGTTGCACTATATGTGTCGCTTAATTGCGCTTTAGCGTTTTATTTTTCACATTTCTGTGTATGTAACAAGAGGTAACAGGATAAAACAGCTCAGCGACAAAACAACACATGACATAGCATCACATGGATTGCATCACATGACAGTACATAACATGACAGAACATCACATGACAAAAACCTCACATGAAATTACATCACAATGACAGTACATAACATGACAAAACATCACAATGAGGAGATAATATAAGGAAAAAACATCACATTACAAAAATCACAAACCTAAAACAGAACATACCATAAACGGCACATGAAAATACATCAATCACAAACGACTCAAACATTTATTTTTCTAATTATGAGTCCTTGACTTATAGATAAGCGTAAGGCTAGTTATCTCACCTGTTAAAAATAATCAATACTATGCCCTTGCCACTCCCGATTGTAGGATAAGGCAGCACAAGTTGTAAATTTAACCAAAATATATGTATGTTTTTCTGATGTTCTTGTTACCGTTTACGGTATTTCCTGTTTTGTGATGTTTTGTAATGTAATGTTTTTTTCGTGTGCCGTTTATGCTATGTGTTGTTTTGCCATGTGATGTACTGTCATCACAAAATGTAATGTCATGAGATGATATGTCATGTGACGTTATTTCATGTGATGTTCTGTCATGTGATGTTCTGCCATGGGATGCTCTGCCATGTGATGTTCTGCCATGTGATGCTATGTCATGTGATGTTATGTAATGTGATGTTATGTCATGTGATGTTCTGTCATATGATGTTTTGTCACTGTGCTGTTATATTTATCATGACACCGTAACAAGAGTAACAACAGTTTTTTTTTCTTTATGAAATGTTTGAAACCTCATCGAGAATGCAATCGTTTCTTATTTATTTTAATTTTGTTGAAAGTTCAGATGAAAGTATGAGGAGAAGAAAGCAATCTTCTGTGAGAGGAACAGGGGAAGAGAAATAAGAAGAATAAAGCGAGGTGCATGGTTTCAGAGAAAAGATGAAATAAAGAATAAAACAATAGTTCCCCAGGGTACGTAACCTGCCCAGCCAGGTATTTCATTATAAAGCTCCTTCGTTTGCAGTGACATCAAACCTTTTCCTTCTTATTCGTATGCCTCTTCAGTAAATCACACCTTATGAGCTTAGTGGCAGTTAAGAAAAAGGCTAATTCTCTAGTAATACCAACTTGTGAGTCAATAAACTAAAATATCACCACCTTAAAGGCAAAACTGAATAAGCGCTGATTCACTGATTTGAGAAATTGTGGATATAACATTTTATTGGGTGGAACTTCTCGTGCTCATGAAAAACTACCTTACTACAGGATTTGCACACCTATTTAGTATTTTATATCGTGGAAAAAGGTGCATTTATCTGAGAAACCCATATTTTAGCTTAATATGTCGCTGATTCAGTTTTACCTTACAGGTATCGATGTGAACAGTTTAAAAAAACCTACTCTAAAAAAATAAAAGGAATTCCCTGTATCACACATCTCCACTCATTTTATTTCAAATTTCAGTAATATTGGCATATGGTCAGTGCGTAGCCTAGTGGTAACGTTTACGACTCGTAACTGGAAGGTCTTGGGTTCGGATCCCGGTGGAATACTGCTGTAAGGCTGGATGGTCAAATGGTAATAATAATAATAATATTAGGATGATTTATTTGGTGAGCGCTGTTTTTGTGTGTATCACACCTCAAGAGCCCTCTGCGAGCTTGGTCGTCGCTGAAGAAAGCGCCAATTCTCAAGCAAGACCCAGTTGTTGTAAGGTTGGATGGACCTTTCAGTGACCGGTCTTTGGTAAAGGTTTATGAATTTTTCAACTCAGCGAAGAGCACATTCGAAATATAAATGGTATATTTTTGTGCTCCGCCGGGATCCGAATCCACAACCTTCCATTTACGAGTCCAAAGTGTTGCCACTACGGACTACGGACCGGTCCAAGATGCCAACGACACGCGGTGTACCTGAGCGGTCACCCATCCAAGTACCATCCGCGCCCAATGTTGCTTAACTTCGGTGATCTATGGGAACCGGTGCTTTCAACATGGTAACGTTGTTGACTGGTATTAATTTATTTTCACATTTAACAAGAGCCAGTTGTACGTTTATCACTTTTCCCAGCCTAACATGCATTAAATATAAATCTGAAATATCTTTGCGACTTAGATTGTACATAAAAGCACACTGAAAACCATTCAGATGCGTTTTCTAAAAAAAAAGCTGTTCCTAAAATTTTTTTTTTTTTTTAATGAAGATTTAAACGATTTGGAAAAAGGTTCACCGTATCTGATCCAGGGCGGTACTGAGTTATTTTTCCTTAATGAAAAAACACATTTTGACTGGTAGCTTTTTCTTTCGACTACGCCACTGTGTTGTAAAAATGTATGAAGTATAAATCTTCTTTCACGAAACTTAATTTTTTTGAAAAAAATTACATTGTGTGCCAGTTTAACACGTCACTAAGTAGCTTTGCAAAGCAAAAACGCAACTAAGCTACACATTAAAAAAATTAAATTAAGCTGATTTATTTGGTGAGCGCTGTTTTTGTGTGGATCACACCTCAAGAGCCCTCTGCGAGCTTGGTCATCGCTGAAGAAAGCGCCAATTCTCAAGCAAGACCCAGTTGTTGTAAGGCTGAATGGACCTTTTGATGACCGGTCTTTGGTAAAGGTTTATGAATTTTTCAACCCAGCGAAGAGCAAATTTTGAAAATTTAAATGGTATATTTTTTGTGCTCCGCCGGGATTCGAAACACATATAGTGCAACTTCGTGCATGAGTTATCCGTAAAGGGGGCCATCATGTGGCGATTCGAGATACCTATATTTCTTTTACAGGTAAGGGGGCCGGCCTCACGCCAACCACTTCAGTTAAAGTGGAGATTCCCAACTCCCGAGGCGGCTGGTTCTCATATCTTCTGACGGCTGAGTACACCTTGCTGGTATTTATTTAGGGCACTGAAACGGGAAATCGTTTTTGACACCCTCGGTGGGATTCAAACCCGAGCTGTCGGCATGGAATGCAAGCACTCTACCAACTGAGATATCGACAGAATTTACCACCTATGATACGAAACGCTATAGCACATATAGTGCAACTTCTTGCCACCTTGTCCCCGAAGGGCTGTGACGAGTGCGGGGTCGGTTTTACGACGTCTTCTCTCTTGAAGCAGGGGTTTCACAGCTCCCAAAGGGACAGGTTGTCAGTTCTACACACACACCAAAAGTAAAAAGAATTCTTGGCGTTCTATAAACTAAAATCTAAGCTGCAAAGATATACTCACATTTTAGACTCATATTAAATGCATACCTGCAAGCAGACTTAATATGTAAGTTATGAGACACCTGCAAATGATTTCCCGTTTCGGTGTTTATTTCAAAACACACAAAAATATATCGGTAAGGTTTACTAGATGATATTAAAAGAGTTGCTGGTGACTGGATGCAGAGAGCCCAGGACAGAGACGCCTGGAGAGATATGGGGGAGGCCTATGTCCAGCAGTGGACAAGAAGTGGCTGACAAAGTAAGTAGTAAGTAAAAAGGTTTACTCAGCCTTCACAAGAAGTGAAAACCAGCCCCCTCGGGAGCTGGGATTTCTCCACTTCAATTGAAGTGGTTGACGTTAGGCCGGCCTTCTTACCTGTAACCAGGTTCTACTCGCTATGTGCGATCCCTTGGGGGACAACGCGGCATGAAGCTGCACTATTTGTTTTTAAGAAATCCTGTGCGGGAGACTTCCTAGATTTCAGAGACTCTATGGGTCTATGACACTTGTTGTAGTGCCGAAGAGGTGTTATTTACGAGCTTGGTCGTCGCTACAAAGCGCCAATACTCAAGCAAGAATCAGTTGCTGTAAGGCTGGATAGATCTTTTAGTGACCGGTCTTTGGTTAAGATTAATTATGAATTTTTCAACCCAGCGAAGAGCAAATTTGAAAACGTAAATGATATATTTTTTGTGCTCCGCCGGAAGTCGAACCCACAACCTTCCATTTACGAGTCCGAAGTGATACCACTGGACTACGGACCGGTCAAATTTTCTATGCGTAGCATAATAGCGTTTTTTTGCAGGTGTTGACGTATTGAGAATACGTTTTTTTAATAATGGGTAATCAGCCTCAGACCAGTCTATTATTTAAATGAAATTATCAGATCAATCAAAGTATAAAAGGTCATGGGATAAGCAGAACCTTTTCAGTATACAATGTACGAAGGGTAGCTGAAGCACCTATTGTAAGAAAAGGTTATAGACCATCCAATTAGTGGGAGGACCTTTAAGTCTATTCTTGGATATTTTATCATTGATTAAATACAAAGGAAATGTCTAGTCCATAGTCCAGTGGTTAACGCTGTCGACTCATAATCGGAAGGTCTTGAGATCAATGTCCGACAGAGAAAAAAAATAGTTTCAAAATTTGGACTACGCAGATTTTTTTCTAAATTCATAAGAGCCCTAACAAAAGGAGAGAGTGCATGAAAAAGATAATGACTCTGAATGAAATGAAAGAAGTATGTAAGGACCGAAAGAAATGGCGGTTGATTTGCAACAATGGTGGTTAGGGCAATCATTTCAAGTTTAATTTTATTTTAAATTGGAGTTCTCGAAGGTGTTTCTTAAAGTATTTTTTGAAAATCAGTTATAATTTTTTGTCCTCTTTGACTGATAGGTTGATTAGAGGCTGACCCCCCGTGCTGTAAAAATCGGTTCACTTTTGCCAATGCCACCCCGGTTTCAGGCAAAAGCGGCAGGAGTTGCAAGGTTTAAGTTCATGTGAGATTTTGTTTATTTGTATGCACGCATGCAGGATGTGTATTGTGTAGGCGCGAACCTACATGTGCTTGTCTGTGGACATGCATTTAATATGAGCCTTAAATGTTAACATATCTTTGCAGCTTAGATTATAGATCTGACCGATCATTAAAGGTCCATCCTGTTTTAATAGCTGTTGATTCCTGCTTGAAAATTAGCGATTTCGGTAGCGATGACCACGCTTGCAGAATGCGCTTGAGGTGTGATTCACACAACACAGCGCTCACCGAATAAATCATACTATTATTATTATTATTATTACAAATAATGGTAGGTACCATATTTGTTTTTCTGATACGTAGGGCGTATCAGAAAAAGACGCCCGAGGTGGATTTATAAAAAAAATGGTAGAAATTTGAAGAATAGACTTTTTGTAGGACAGATCCTGAACAATTTACATATGTAGACATAAATTTAACCCGACATGACATTATTTTTTCTTTCTTGAAAAAATAATGATTTTACAACTCCCTCATGACGTAGTTCATAAGGGAGAAATAGTAAAAAAAATCTATTTAATTTTTTTATTTAATAAAATTGTTTTTTTGTTTGTTAATTTATATAATAAAAAGAGAGTTTGTATAAAAATAGTATGACTCTGGATGCAATGAAAGAAGTGTGTAAGGTCAGAAAAAATGGCTGTTAATCTGTAGTGTTGGCGGTTTATTCTTATTCTTTCATATTTTTCAGTTTTATACAAATGTTACACCATATAACTTTTTTTATATAGATTTTTTTTTAAGGTTCGTTTTTTTTTGTATATTGTAGATGATATTTATTGTTTGTATTCCTTGACTTACAGGTTGTTATACAACTGACCACCCATATTATAAAAAATGGTTCACTTTGCCAACGCCAATCCTGTTTCAGGAAAGGTGGCAAAAGTTGCAGAGCTTGTATTCACTTGAGGTTTTGATTTAATGTTCTTAGTACACATGTAGCATTTGTAAGCGCAAACTAGCAAGTGTCTTCATGCTACCCGTGATATAACTACAATATAACAAGGAGTGCCACCCGAGGTATGCTACTAGCTTCATTAACATCGAACCCCTTACTTTTAGAGCCATAGGCACGCCCCTGACCCAGAGGGTCTTGTTTTGTCGTGCTGTTGCCTTTGCTTCACGCGAAGGCCTTCCGCCATTTCTAATCTAATCTAATCTATGTTGCAAAGATATGTAGCATTGCTGATTCACATTATATGCATTTTCACAAGCAGACATGTACAAGTTCGCGCTTGCCCATGCCGCATGTGAACCTAAAATATAAAAATCCACATCTTAAATGGACAAACACCCTGCAAATCTTGCCGTCCTTCCCTAAAACAGGGGTGACAAAGTAAACCATTTTCTACAGCATGGGTGGTCAGCCGCATACCAACCTATAAGTCATGGAATATTTGTGAAAATATATAGTTTTGCATGAGCGTCAATGTGCTGTGGGTGTTTCTGACACATACATTCACGGCGTGTATGAGGAGGGTTTGAGCGTACGTGTCTATTTGTGGGCATGCATTTAATATGAATTTTAAATGTTAATATATCTCTTTGCAACTTAGATTAAAGATTAATTTATAGATGTATCAAATTTGATACAACGGGCAGTGCAGGGTTAAGCATTTCTATACATAAGATGACATGCGTAAGGATTTGATGGGAGCTTTGTAAGAAAAAGGCTTTCTCAGATTCCTAGATGGCACGGAGCTTTCAAAAACAGCTTTTTATAGTACAATCGGTGTGTTTTTGTACAAATACCTTTGATGTGTCCATAGAAACCGACAAATGATGGATCGCTTTACTTGAGCACAACATGGAAGATTACTAAAACTACTAATCTACACATATAGTGTAACTTATTACCGCGTTTTCCCCGAAGGAGTCGCATGCGGCAATTTTGAACCTATTTATTTTTTAAGGAAAGGGGGTCTGTCTTACGCCAACCCCTTCAGTTGAAGTGGGGGTTTCTCAGATCACAACGGGGCTGATTCTTATTTTTTTTAAGGCTGAGTAAACCTTGCCAGTATTTTATTTTGGGTTTTGAAATAAACACCGAGACGGAAAATCATTTCTGACACCCTCCATCGACCAGCCTTTTTACGAACTTGATCGTCGCTACAAAGCGCCAATTCTAAAGTAAACCCCAGTTGCTGTAAAGCTAGTGGTAAATTTAGATGAATTTTTCAATCCAGCGAAGATCATATTTGAATATTTAAATGGTACATTTTTTTTTGTCCCGCCGGGATTCAATAAAATAAATAACAATATTAAGATGATTTATTTGGTGAGCGCTGTTTTTGTGTGTATCACACCTCAAGAGCCCTCTGCGAGCTTGGTCGTCGCTGTAGAAAGCGCCAATTTTCAAGCAAGACCCAGTTGTTGTAAGGTTGGATGGACCTTTCAGTGACCGGTCTTTGGTAAAGGTTTATGAATTTTTCAACTCAGCGAAGGGCACATTCGAAATATAAATGGTATATTTTTGTGCTCCGCCGGGATCCGAATCCACAACCTTCCATTTACGAGTCCGAAGTGTTGCCACTACGGACTACGGACCGGTCCAAGATGCCAACGACACGCGGTGTACCTGAGCGGTAACCCATCCAAATGCTGTTCGCGCCCAATGTTGCTTCAATCTCACGACCTTCCATTAACGAGTCCAAAGCGTTACCACTAGACTACAGACTGGTCCTTTTTATCTTTTTTAGAAATACGAGTCAAAATAAAATGCCTTTATCGGCGGGTAGACGTTACATGTCTATTACACTAGTATCCTTAGAAAGCAATAACAAAATACAAATTATTTTAAAAAGTTTAAGGGGGTGTGTACTGTCATTGTGAAGATTCATTTGAAATTAATAATTAAAAAATAAAACTACAGGTTTGTTTTCAAGAGCTGATTTATTTTCTAGGGCGCTTTCGATGTTAATATTAATAATAATATTAGGATGATTTATTTTTATATTATTGCATTATTTTTTACTTAGAAACTCGGCTGGGTGACACTTTTTTTTTTTGTCGTTGTCGCCCGTTCCCTCTCTATTGCAAACGTGAAAAAATTCAAGAATTTTTTGGACCATATTTTTCTCAATATTTCAGGTCGCCGAGGAAAAACACAGGTCTATGTGCTTTTTCGAGAAGAATTTGTCTTTAGCCGAACAAAGAATGAGGGCGCACTTGTGAGAGGCAAAAAGAATTTTAAATATAGAATAAATAGAGTCTCACAAAAAAAATAACGAGGATTCTTTTATGAAAGGCATTTTTTAGAAAACATGCCTGAAAATGACACTTATGTTTTTTTTTTCAGCAAGCGTTTCTCAAGAGTCCTTTAAAAATACCTACGCAAAAAAACGATGACAATTTAAATGTGTTTTTGTAATTTTTATACTAAAGATTAAAAATATGAAAATTAAGAATTTGTTTATAATTTCATCTCAAAGAAGATATTAAAAAATAATACTACCTGTCAGGAAATGAAAGAAAAACGGAACAAAATACATTCATTTTCATCCCCAAAATTTAATGAAAAGCCTTTTGCAGAATATTCCTTTTTGATAATATTCTTTTTGCTTATTAAAATTCAATGTGAGGAAGCTTCTTTTTTTTTCTTGTAAAAAATATCGATAAAAATAATTAATCCCGAGAACTTTTCTCTTTCGATAAAAAATGAAAATCATTCTTGTACTTAAAATTGGAATATCAGGTAGGTACATACAAAATTAAAAGAATCACTTTTTCGCGAGGTTTTTCTTCAATTTATCATGCTTTGGTTTTATTCAAGTTGATGCATAGCCACTTAAATATACTTCCATGTGCGTAGCTGGGTACAAAGTATGAACTCTGTGGCAGTCCATATCAAATAATTTCAATCAATGTCCTTTAACTGAAAGACTGTTCAAACGAAACGTTGTCTTACTTGAAGTTTCTCTGCGTAGAAGACGAGGCTGGCAAAGACCACAATGCCGAGCACCAAGAAGAACACCAGCAGCGTCAGCTCCTTGGCAGAGGCCTTGAAGGTATGGATGAGGATCTTCAGGCCCGGCGAGTGGCGCGTCAGCTTGAAGAGACGCAGGATCTTGATGATGGAGATGAACTCCAGGAAGTCAGTCTTGTCTGTGAGCTTGGGCGGCACTCCCCACTCCACCAACACGTCCAAGTAGAAGCTCAGAGTGGCGATCAGGTCGATGATGTTCACTGGGGAGCGCGTGAAGGCGAGGACCTCTGGCGTCACCTGGACAACAAATACACATCCATGACTGCACAATGACACTAAGCAAGTTTACGGTATGACTGGAATGTAAAAACACAATATGTATGAAACGGGAATAGGGAATCAATCAATAATTAAATAGATAAAATGGTGAGCTTTTTTGTTTGTTAAGTCAAAGAGCTAACGATCTCATTGGACGTATCCCTAATAGATGATTCAAGAAAATGGTTTAAATCGTTTGTGAAAAACTGCGTGCTTCTGTCCGATGCAAAGACACATTAAAATATTCTGTCATTTTTAAAATAACTTCCAAATTACACTAAACGAAAGATAAAAGGTGACTGTTTATTGAAAGAATATTGGAGAGATGTCCAAGATGGAAGACTAGAGATGAAACAAAGAGTAAAATACTGTGAGCAAAGATAGATGAGTTGAGATGTGGGAGTATTTGGTTGGTGACTCACCACAAACCTGACGGCCAGCTCGATGGTGAACCACACGTTGCACACGAGCTCCACGTAGAAGAAGGCCTTGTGCGGATGGCCCATTGGAGTGAGTGGAGATGCTCGCCAGCTGTAGGCACCTCCTGCTTGCTGCACTCTCCCACTGCGGTAGTACGGCTTGATGGTCACACTGCTGCTTGTAGTGGTGGTGCTGCTGCTGTTGCTGAGGTAGCTCTCCAAGTAGTGGTCACTGCTGCGCAGGTCGGGGTGCGTCTTCAGGCAGAACGATAGTACGGACACGCAGATGAAGAACACCGACATCACGGAGATTATCTGGAATATGGTGGAGTAACGTGACCAAGTAGCACAGAGAAGTCATCAGACAGATAAAGAACACATACATCACGGAGATAATCTGGAAAATGGTAGAGCAACGTGAAGAAATAGAACAGAGAGATCATTAGACAGATGAAGAGCACAGCCATCACGGAGATTATCTGGAAAATGGTAGAGCAACGTGAAGAAATAGAACAGAGAGATCATTAGACAGATGAAGAGCACAGCCATCACGGAGATTATCTGGAACATGGTGGGGCAACGTGACTAAGTGGTACAGAGAGATCATCAGCCAGATGAAGAGCACCAACATCACAAAGATTATCTGAAATATGTTTGAGCGATGTGATCAAGTAGTAAAAAGAGGTCATCAGATAGATGTAAAACACCCACATCACGGAGATCATCTGGAACACGGTGGAATAGCATGTTCAAGTAGTAAAGAGAGGTCATCAGACAGATAAAGAACACCGACATCACGGAGATCATCTGGAACATGGTGGAATAGCATGTCCAAGTAGTAAAGATAGGTCATCAGACTGATAAAAAACACCGACATCACGGAGATTATCTGGAACATGGTGGAGCAACGTGACCAAGTAGTGAAAAGAGATCATCAGTCATATAAAAAACACTGACATCACAAATATTATCTGGAACATGGAGGAGCAACGTGACCAAGTAGGTAAGAGAAATCACTAGACAGGTGATATCTGGAACATGGTGGAATAACATAAAGTAAATTTAAAGTACCCACTAGTCCATATTTTATTTTTTACTTACTCATTTGATGTGATGATTTTTCCCAAGTTAATAAAACGCTGTATATTGTTTTTGATTAGAGTATTTTTTATGGTAAGCATAAAAACAGAGAAACGTAAAAAAGATAAGAGGGTGCATCATAAAACAATGCTGGTTCATATAAAAAACAATAAAATTTTATACCCGAAAAACGAAAATTATTGAAAAAAATAAAAATAAAACACTAATATTCGATTTTATATGTGTACTTATTCCAATGAAATACTGATGGAAAAAAAGACACAGAATCATTTTGTTTTTATGCCACGCAAATTTGCTGCACATGTTGTGCAACTTCTCACTGCGTTGGCCCAAAGGGGTAGCACGTCGCATTTGTAATCTTTTTATTCCCACAAGTATAGCGTAAGGCCGGTCCTCTTACCTATCAACATAAATAGGTTCCACTCGCCACATATTGTGCAATTTCTTACTGAGTTGTCCTACAGGGGTAGCACGTGACGTGTGTGACCTATTGATTCCCACTGGTATAGTGTAATGCTGGCTCGATTACCCATACAAATAAGCAGGTTCCACTCACAACATTCAACCCCTTCAGGAGGAACACGGCAGGGAGTAAACACTATATGAGTCGTAAAAATGCAAACGCCGTCAACTCCTTACGCGATGATTTTGAGAAAAATGAACTTGTGTTTTGAACGCAATTTTTTCCCAGTTGTCATACTTTTTCAATTAAAATTACGAAAAATTAAGTGAGGTTTTCATCACATTGCACACAGCAAATGATTTGTTACTGTACGCAGAATCAAATTAAATAATTATCGATTTTATTTGTAAGTACACAATCAGCATTTGTAAGCGCGAACTACACGTGTTTGTTTGTGGGCATACATCTGAGAGCTTTGAATGAATATATCCTTGCAACTTAGATTATAGATTGTATAGATCTCAAAAATCATAAAATTTGGAGGTGACAGCGTTTGCTGACGACTCATATTATGTGAAATGAGAAAACCTTGTTAGCTTTGAATATTCCGCTTACAAAAAAAAGTATTAAAAATCTGAGAATTTCGTAAAATGCAGTTTTTAAAATGCAAAACCAAAACTCCGATGCGAGGTATTTGATTTTCATCGTTTCGAACGAAAAGCAATTTCAATTTTGCGTATCAACATACACAAACAGGGGTTAACATGCAAATTGACAATCGAAGCCTGAATTTGGATTGTATTTTTTTAAAATCTATAATCTAAGTTGCAAAGATATGTTAACATTTAACAGTCAAATAAAGTGAATTAAAACTCAGTTTTAACCCATTGAATGTTATGTTTTGTCATGTTGAATGCAAGCCTACAAACAGTCAGGGGTAAGTTCGCCCTTACAAATGCTGCAGTGTACTGAATAAATTAAATCCAAGCCTCAAATTAACATAAACCCTACAACTTTTGCCTACCTTCCACACCGGAAACTACTTCCTACTCCTACCGGAAAATTCCTACTTACCGGAAACAGGGGTGACATTGGCAAAGAGAAGATTTTTTACAGTATGAGTGGTCAGCCTCATACCAAGCTATAAGCCAAGGGATACTCGTATCGGAATAGAATCTTTGCAACCTGGATTATAAAAAAGTATAACAGACTCGTTAACATTGTTTTTACGTGAAATGAAAACAAAAATACGTAGAATACGTGGGTATATTTGACTTTGACGAAAAACAAAAGTTTTAATTTTAAAGCAACGCAAACAAACAAAAATAAATAAACCCTGGCAAACAGCACGTAGCTCTGCATTTTACGCGGGATCGCAGAATATATTAAAAAACAAACTCGGAAACCCAACGGCGAAATTTAATAATAGTTGTTTTTCTACTCCCATTAGGTAATTTACTAAATACAAAACGGCTAACGCAATCACAATGCCATACATTTCTATAGCCATTACGCTAGCCATTATGGTCATTACGCAACGGGCAACCGTGTTGAAATGACAATTGTGCATGCGCATTGTCAGAAATGGAACCATTTCTTAATTTCAAATATCAACCTTGTATGAAGACCTGTCAATCCAAGATGGCCGCAAGTGATCAGCTGATTAGTCTTCATACAAGTATTACCGATATTTGGTAGGTAGGAATTACCGTGGTGATGAGACATCCAACCCTGTTCAGATGAAAATAAATATATTTTATGTGTAGAGTCAAATAAAAGTTGTTGATAGTCCTAAAATTTATCAAATTTATTTATCGAAATACTCCAAATTATAGCTTTCGCAAAAAAAAAAAAACGCAACTAAGCTACACATATAGTGTAACTTCTTGCCACATTATCCCCGAAGGGGTCGCATGTGGCGAGTTGGACCTATTTATTTTTACAGGTAAGGGGGCCGACCTTACGCCAACCAATTCAGTTGAAGTGGGGGTTTCCCAGCTCCCGAGGGGGCTGGTACTCATTTCTTGTGAAAGCTGAGTAAACCTTGCCGGTATTTTTATTATGGGGTTTGAAATAAACACCGAAATAGGAAATCATTTCTGACACCCTTCTCGGTGGGATTCGAACCCGAGCTCACGGGGTAGAATGCAAGCACTCTACCAACTGAGCTATCGACCGGACTAAAAATTCCTTTTTGCTTTCCTTTTTTCAAAATAAAACAAAAGGCTTGAAAGGAAAATAATACAAGATATTTTCACCAAAAAAAATAAACAAACTCAAACAGTTACTTGGCTAATAGGTGGGTATGAGGTTGACCACCTATGCTGTAAAAAACATCATGGCACAATCTAGCACTCGTGTTTCAAAGGCTATCATTACTAGGCAGTGGCATAAATAACTATTATGAGACGTATAGAAACATAGGCGGAAATCTAGTTACTTTTTTTTAAATGTGGTAAATATAAGATTCATATTACAATTACATAGACACGTATAATTTCGCGCTTACACATGTCGCATATGAACGTTCAACATTAAAACCTAACCTTAAATGAGCATAACCCTGCAACCCCCGCACACCTTCCATGAAGCAGGGGTGACATTGGCAAAGTGAATCATTTTTGTTTCAGTATGCGAAGTCAGCCTCTACCAACTAATACGTCAAGGAATCGCTGCCCTAGTTCAATACTCAGACATCTTACACAAAGCTAGTTTCGAGAACATCGAAAAAGAAGGTTTGTAATCGCTATGATAATTACAGTTTACTTTGTTTTAAAGTCACTTAATGCAACTAAGCTACACATTGTTGCGTTAAGTGACTTTAAAACAAAGTTAACTGTAATTATCATAGCGATTACAAACCTTCTTTTTCGATTTCTCGAAACTAGCTTTGTGTAAGATGTCTGAGTATTGAACTAGGGCAGCGGAATATGCATAAATAAAAAGAGGTATGCAATGATAGGAGGAAATGTTGCGTGTCTTTTCAGAGGATCTGGCCACACATAGTGAAATATCGACAGAGTTACAGATACAGTATCATTGTAAACATAAATAGGTTGCCGTCTTTCTTTGCAGGGAAAATAAATCTGTTTCAAAAATTAAAGTACCTACCCAAATAAATTTCAAATGTGTGAAAAGCACGCCTTGTGAAATATGACGGTATTTTGTTGTTCTTTACAAAAAAAGGTAATTTTTTAAAGTGGCCATTTCCTCGAGAGCTACCCTGACCTCCAGGGATAAGCTGTTTAGGGCCTGGTTGTAAAGCGACCTCATATGTCAGTGGAAACAACTCATTATGTGGTACAAGCCAAAAGAATAATGGAAACTGCTCGTTGTATTCTTTAAGAAATGCTTTCACTAGTCACAGATGCCGTATTTTTAGTCATCAAAACTTGGTACGTAATATTATTGGTAAATAAAATGGTGTCCGTGACTAAATACCTAACATCCGTGACTTGGGCATGGTGTTCGTGGCTTGGGACATGGTATCCGTGATAAGAGACATGGTATCTGAGACTCGGTACATGATATCCGTGACTTGAGCCATGGTATCCGTGACTTGAGACATGGTGTCCGTGACTTGGGCATGGTATTTGTGTCTTGAGCCATAGTATCCGTGACTTGGAACATGGTATCTGTGACTGAAGACATGATATCCGTAACTTAGGACAAGGATGGACCTTTGGCGACCCGTCTTTGGTTAAGGTATTTGAAGTTTTCAATTCAACGAAGGGCTAATTTGAAATATGATTGGTATATATTTTGTGCTCCACCAATGCTAGAACCCATGCCCTTCCATTTACGAGTCTGAAGCGTTACCTCAAGAATAATCATTGTTACCTTGGCTGGTGTGGAGCTGGACGGCTCGTCGAACAGCGCCCAGACCTTGGGCTTGAGTCTCTGCCAGGCAGACAGGCGTCCTCCTAGATAAGCTTCCTCGTAACCAAACATCCTGGCGATCTCCTCGGCTGACGGTTTCTCCGAGGAGATGTCCAGCTTGTCCAGGATGGCCAGCGTCGTCTGGTTAAGAAGAAAAACAATTATAACAATTTTACAAATGTGTGATTGTATGTCTGTGTATGTTTACTTGTGGTTATGTGTCTGTGTGTTTTTACATGTTTGGTATATTTTCTGTTTTTTTTTAATAGATTTATGAATGCAATTAAGGAATGCAATCCACCAAACTTTTTTTCCTGGGTAGTTTTTTTAATGCGAAAGCAGAAGTTTGTGTGCATGTAATGCCATCTATTGAACCAGGGTCAAAGTTAAGGTCAAATGGGCCAGACATGAGAACTAGCGTTATTCTGTTCCAAATGCGCGAGTCAAATGTTATGCGGCTGACCACCCATAATGTAAAAATTGGTTCACTTTGCCAATGTCACCTCTGTTTCAGGGAAGGACGGCAAGAGTTGCAAGGCTTATGTTCATTTGAGATTGGGTTTTTATATTGTAGGTCCACATGCGGCATGTGTTAGCGCGAAATTATACATATCTGCTTGTGGGAATGCATTTAATATAAAACTTAAATGATATATATCTTTGCAGCTTAGATTAGATTAGATTAGAAACATCAACTTGATCCCTTCGCCCATAACACCGAACAAATGTGTCTCTAGATATAGGTATTTGGATGGTTGTACTGGTGTCCGCTCGAAGTTTATAATTAAGAATATTCCAGCGTTGTCTGGTGTAAGCCAGAGTAGCCCTTGTGCACCTATAATAGAGATCGCAATGCTTTGAAGGTAGTCTCGTACACGAGACGCCAAGCTGCCACAAAATATAACTGTAAACCAAATGTGAGTGAATCCTAAAATAAATTGTTTACAATAAATTAATCGAAGTTTTATCAAATTGAACCCAAACAAATCGTTACAATAGGATAACAAAGAGATCGTGAAAGGAATGAAAAATTAAATTAAATGGAGTAATTTTCTAACGAAAAGATTTCATTCTGCAGCTTCTGGCTCGAGCTTGTGCCAGAGTGCAGGGCAAGAAAGTATTGCATTCACTTAAAAATTAATTTCTTAAAATCCCTCTCTTGGCTTTCACAACGAAATTATTAAATTACATTTAAAGTCCACGGAACGAGGGACATTTTTCTTGGGGATTTTACTTCTTTTTGCAAACGGAATAACCAACTTAAAATTATGGCATGTTGGCTTAAATCCATTTCCATAGTATACGTGTAATGCTTTAAGTTGAGTTACGCAACTAAGCTCCACATATAGTGTAACTTCTTGCCGCGTTATCCCCGAGGGGGTCGCATGTGGCGAGTTGAACCTATTTATTTTTACAGGTAAGGGGGCCGGCCTTACGCCAACCACTTCAGATGAAGTGGGGATTTCCCAGCTCCCAAGAGAGCTGGTACTCATTTCTTGTGAAGGCTGAGTAAACCTTGCCGGTATTTTTATTTTGGGGTTTGGAAATAAACACCGAAACGGGAAATCATTTCTGACACCCTTGCCTCGGCGGGATTCGAGCCCGAGCTCACGGCATGGAATGCAAGCACTCTACCAACTGAGCTATCGACCGGACTATGAGCTATCGAGTTAAGCCTTGGTAAAACAGCTTGGAGAATACCGCCATCAGAGGTGCCTTGCGTATTTATGTTAGTATAATGTTACGACTGTGAGTAATTGTGTTTGTATGTGTAAGTTCTAAGTCTATGAAATTTCCAGATATGAGTAGAAGAATTAAGTATGTATCTAATTAATAATAATTTGTATAGGTTCGAGATCAATCGATTGTTGAATCGAATATTCTGGTAAAGTCTAGTAAGGTGGTAAGTAGTAATTCTCCAGGTTTCGAGAATGATACTTATTTTTAGTATAAGTTAAGGACCGATATTCCATGTAGCGTCAGTAATCAATCAACGTTATGTCACGTCACGACAAAATGTCCGTTGACAGAATGTCCACGTGACAGAAAGCCCACCGACAGAATGTCCACCGACACAATGTCCATCAACAAAATGTCCACGTGACAGAAAGCCCACCGACAGAATGCCCACCGACAAAATGTCCACCGATAAAATGGGCATTGTGCCGTTGGAAATTCTGTCTATGGACAACTTGTCGTAGAACCATTTTGAACAGAGCAAACTGAACGAAGTGGTAAAATAAATTGTTTGAAATAAATAAACCGCAGTTATTGTTAAATAGAACCCGCTAAAAACATTATAAGGCGATAACGATGCTCCAAAATCATTGGTAAAAATGGTATCCAAAAATCCGACCTGTGTATCCCTGTGGATGCTATAGGTGGACCAGCAGCACGGCTCCACCTGGTTAGAGTCCAGACCCCAGAACTCCAGCTCCTCCTCAAACAGTGGGCCGCACACATTGGTGGGGTAGTGTAGCTTGCCGGTCCTGGAACACACAACACAGATCATATCACTAACAGTAGCTTACAGAGTCATACTAGTACAACTCCAGCTCCTCCTCAAACAGTGGGCCGCACACATTGGTGGGGTAGTGTAGCTTGCCGGTCCTGGAACACACAACACAGATCATATCACTAACAGTAGCTTACAGAGTCATACTAGTACAACTCCAGCTCCTCCTCAAACAGTGGGCCGCACACATTGGTGGGGTAGTGGAGCTTGCCGGTCCTGGAACACACAACACAGATCATATCACTAACAGTAGCTTACAGAGTCATACTAGTACAACTCCAGCTCCTCCTCAAACAGTGGGCCGCACACATTGGTGGGGTAGTGGAGCTTGCCGGTCCTGGAACACACAACACAGATCATATCACTAACAGTAGCTTACAGAGTCATACTAGTACAACTCCAGCTCCTCCTCAAACAGTGGGCCGCACACATTGGTGGGGTAGTGTAGCTTGCCGGTCCTGGAACACACAACACAGATCATATCACTAACAGTAGCTTACAGAGTCATACTAGTACAACTCCAGCTCCTCCTCAAACAGTGGGCCGCACACATTGGTGGGGTAGTGGAGCTTGCCGGTCCTGGAACACACAACACAGATCATATCACTAACAGTAGCTTACAGAGTCATACTAGTACAACTCCAGCTCCTCCTCAAACAGTGGGCCGCACACATTGGTGGGGTAGTGGAGCTTGCCGGTCCTGGAACACAACAACACAGATCATATCACTAACAGTAGCTTACAGAGTCATACTAGATTATAGACCACTAAACGATATCGAACTCACATGATGATTAAAGCGATAGTAAAAACGTATAAGGGTATGCCACAGGGCTCCATATTGAGTCCGTGCTTGTTTATAATCTTGTAAAATTGTAAAGAGATTTAAATTTGCAAAAACACTTCACATAAAGAGGCTTTGTCTGGTTATATAATCTACAATCTAAGCTGCAAAGATATTGCTATGTAAATAACAAATACTATAAATGTTAGGTAGGTAGGTAGGTGTATTAATAGCCGATGAGAGTTGGAGTAATTATTGTAGGTACCTATGAAAGAGACATTCAATTATGTACCTACTGGAAGCTTTTTTTTCTGGAAGGTTCTAGCAAAATTGGCTTCTAGCAACTACTATCTTTAGGAGTATAAAAGGCTGCAAGCGGCTCGCAAGACTCAGTCTTTTTTTACTTTTTTGAACCCTAAAACACAACAAAATATTGTCATTTAAGGCTCATATTCAATGCATGTCCACTAGAAAGCATAAGTAAGTTCACGGCTACACATGCTGCATACAACTTTGCCACTCCTGCAGCGTTTCCCTGAAACGTGGGTGGCATTGGCGTGAAGTAAGCCATGTTTGTACCATCCCCATACCAACCTACTAGTCAAGGAATCTCAATAAATAAGCATTAGGATGATAATAATCATAATACAAAATAATAAAACATTAATCAGTATTAACATCATAAAGTTTAGTTAATAAATAATTAATTACACGCCTTGAAGGCCCCACTCATTTTAATTACAGTCCCTGTACAAGCGCACCAACTTCATTTTCCTTCGTAGAACTCTTGCAAGTCGAGTCTAACTAAGAGGTCCCCAAAATTTCAGCCCGGCAGACCCCTTTTCGATTTCTTCGTTTTCCAGATACAAGAATATTATAGAGTAAAAGTTAAAATGAGTAAAATGCAAATAGGCTACACATATCGTGTAACATCTTGCCGCAGTGTCTCCAAGGGCGCTAAAAAAAACGCTACCTAAGCTACACATATGCAGTGCACCTTCTTGTCTTGTTATCCCTGAAGGGTTTCACATGTGGCGTGTGGAACCTATTTATTTTTACGTGTAAGGAGTGCGGCTTTAGGCTAACCACATCAATTCAAGGGGGTTTCCTAGCTCGCGAGGGGCTGGTACTCGTTTATTGTGAAGGCTGAGTAAACATTGCCGGTATTATACTCGTATGTTGGGTTTGAAATAAACACCGAAACGGGAAGCGATTTCTGACACCCTCGGCGGGATTCGAACCCGAGCTCTCGGCATGGAATGCAAGCACTCTTCCAACTGAGCTATCGACCGGACTTCGATATATTATATCGAATCGATATTGTCTAACACTATCGCAATATATGAATGAAAAATATCGATATTTCGATATTTATATACAGAAACGTCCCAGATTTAAAATGTTTACTCTCAAAAAACACTATGGTAGGTAAGCGATTTACAAAGAAAGCGAGGGGGGTAGAAACGCATTCCAAAAGAAAAATATATAAAATTTTTGATAATCCAAAAAATATATCGAAATTACTATCGTCTCAAAGTTTCCACACCAAAAACAATTTTTCATTTTGTTTTACGGATACAATCATCTCTAGGGCCTCCCTATGACCTCCCTAGGTACCTCCAGGGCTGGTCATTGACACTAATGTTGGTACGAACACCGCATGCGTCATGTCCTATCGACAAAAACTTCAGCCTTGGTTCAACAGATCGTCCTCTCAGTACTTATTTGGCTTATCTACCAATTGATTCAAAGATGACATAGTCTCAAAAATCACATTTTACACAATCTGAGCTAAGAAAAAATCTGAACACGATAATGTGAGAGCTGTTTTTAATGTTTTTAAAATAAATTTCCAGTTTTCATAAGACACATTGGTCCTGTACACATACAAACATTGCTCATGTGGAATTACCTCTGATGGACATAAGGCAAACAAGCACTGAGGGACGCATTATCTCTAGAGCCTCCACATAAGCCACTTTGAGAACCATTGCTCTGAGCGTAGAGGGAACTTGGAAGTTGGTGATTTCCCGGAAGACAAGGAATGAGGTTATTTGTTTTAAAGAAAATACAAGGACTTTGATGAACGTAAATCTCGACCAGTTTTTCTGAGGGAAAATAATTTTTCAGTTTCTCACTTTGACATAATAACCTTAATCTTGTTATTTGCTTTGTTTCTTTATTGTTACGAATGTATGATTTTTTGTCTCTGTATGGTTACTTATGATTGTGTGTTTTTACTTACTTGTGCGTGTGTGTCTGTAGATGTAAGTATTTGGATGGGTGTACAATATACATACTAGTGTTTGCTCGAAGCTTCTGCTTTAGAAGGTTCTGGCATGGTCTGGTGTTATGCCAGAGTTGCGTTTAGTTTCTTATAAATACAGATCGCAGTTCTTTGAAGGTTTCTCAAATCAGTGAAAAAGCACTTATTCAGTTTTACCTTTAAAGTGAAGATATAAATAGGGACAATGTACAATACCTCCTTGTATTTTTTTGAATGGTTTTTACTTTTTAACAATTTATAAATTTGTCTTTGACGTGTTTGCACTCGAGTGTATAGAACAGAAATGAGTTTTCTTGGAATCGAAAAAGAAGAAAAAAAATATTAATTTTTGGTTGAGGTACTTTGGTTGAGGTACAACGTTGTTTTATATTTGGAATACTACTATGGGTCCTTAGTTTGGCTTACGGTCCCATCCGAAAGAAAGCATGAAATTTGGCATACACGTTTGATTTTTTGAAAAATCAAATTATTTTTTTATCAATTAACACGCATGATTTTTTTCCATTAATGGCATTTTTTTACTAAGGCCATAAAGTATAAGAAACATAATTTGTAAAAGAACGCGATTTTGTTTATAAACGGCCTTTAAAAAAATTCAATTATGTTAACATTCTGTTTTTGAAGGGTTTGAGTTTTTTTTAATAAACAAAAAACAAATACAAAATAACTTAAGTAATTTGTTGCCAAGAATTTTTTAAACAGGTTCGCCGAAAGCGTTTGTAACTACTTAAAAATAAGAAAAAAAATGAAGAAAAACAAGGTTAAAAACTTCGTTATTTTTTGTTAAAAAAAATAATAAACTCCTTAACTTGGCTTTCCACAGCACATCACAAAACCTTTCTAAAATTTCTGTTTTTTTTCTATTTTCTACACAATAATTTTCAAAGGCAGCAGCACCTCCCATCTTCAGGTCTACAGTGCTTGTTTGGCTTATCTGCCATTTGATGCTAAGTTGACATTTCAATGAAACTGTCTAAAAATCCATTCTACAAAATCTGAGCTAAGAAAAGTACTTAAAACACGATAATGTGAGAGTTTTTTTCAATATTTTACAAATCAGTTTCCAGTTTTCATAAGACACATTGTTCCAACACACAAACAAACATTGCTCATATGAAATTACCTCTGATGGACACAAGACAACCAAGCACTAAGGGGACGAGGTGTAAACTAAAACGGGAAGCTTTCTTGTGGATAGGACCGTGCAACATACATATTTTGCTAGCTTATGCTTCGAACTATATAGTGTGCAGGTTTCTGCATTAATTTTTTCCTCTCATTGTCTGAAACTGGGGTACTTAAACAAACAAAAAGTGCAATTAATTAAGGGAGGGAGAAATGCAATGAGAATAGAGTGCAAAATGAACAAGGAAAGAGTGGGAAAAAAACTGTTTAATGAGCTGTTTTTTATTTAAGTAAGCTTTAGTAGTACCTGGCGTGTTTGTTTTTCGAAATAGATTTGGAAGAGGAATACAATTCACCAACCTATTTCGCTTGGCCGCTTAACCTTCATGCGAAAGCGGATGCTTGTGTGTATGCAATGACATATGTTGAAACAGGGTCGAAGTTATTGTTGATAGGACATGCATAGGTTCGACCCGGCGCTAGTTTCAATAATGCAAATTCGTGTGTTCTCGACCATGTCAGCGACACTGAGAATAGATTGAAAAATGAACAAAAGCTGTCTATATATGTAATCTATAATCTAAGTTGCTAGGATATATTCATTTAAAGCTCTCAGATGTATGCCCGAAAAAAACAACACGAGTAGTTCACGCTTACAAAATAAATATGCTGAATGTGTACTTACAAATAAAATCCAAGCCTCAAATAAACATAAGCCCCACAACTTTTGCCGACCTTCCCTGACACAGGGGTGACATTGGCAAAGTGAACCATTTTTTAGAGTATGGGTGGTCAGCCTCATACCAACCTATAAGTCTGGCTGTGTGCCATTAATTTGTTTACACAGGCAAGGGAGGCAGCCCTACGCAAATAAGTTACACATATGGTGTAAATTCTTACCGCGTCATCCCCGAAGGAGTCGTATTTTTTATTTATTTTTTAAATCCTGTGCGGGAGACTCCCTAGATTCTAGAGACTCTAGGGGTCTATGATACTTGTTGTAGTGCCGCAGATGTGTATGTGTATGTATGCGTTGATTTGTGATCTATTATTTTAAATGTAAGGGGGCCGGCTGTACGCCAACTACTTCAGTTGATGTGGGGGTTTTCCAGCTCCTGAAGGGGCTGATACTCATTTCTCGTGAACGCTGAGTGAACCTTGCCGGTATCTAATTTTGTGTTTGAAATAAACACCGAAACGGGAAATCATTCCTGACATCTTTGGCGGGATTCGAATCCGAGCTCTCGACATGGAATGTAAGCACTCTACCAACACCTCTTCTCAGGATCAGTCTCCCCTCCACTGACCCATCCGTATATCCATCCTATCCGGGGGTGTGTCACAGGACTCGCATGCAAAAGTTATGTGAGATGCGAGTGGCAGAAGGCCCTCCCGTGAAGCTACACTTTCCCAAGTGTTTACACAAAGCAAAGGAGGCTCAGAAATCACTGAAAGATTATAGTACCTTCACTACCTTCGGATCACGAGTCCGCAGCGTTAACCACTAGACTACACACCGGTCACGTAAGGTCCAAAATTTATGCTGATATCATGAATGGTTGCATTTTGTTTTACATGGAATAGAATAAATAACATATTATTATTATTTAACACGTCAGAAAACAAAGTCAAAAGTCAAAAAACAAATCTAGATTCAGAATGCGAAACGTGGCCCTAGGAAATAAGTGTCTCTACCATCGATACCGACATGACGAGTGTGATTGACTCGGAGTGATGTTCTTGACATTTTGAGAGGCAAAAGTTGCGCTCTGACGTGGGAGGGGTGGAGAGGGTGGGGGGGGGGGAAGTGAAATGGTCCAAGAAACGATATATCCCTGAGTTTATGTCGCAGAAAGCAGATTTTCCGTCAAGAGCGATATTGCTGGTACATTTATAAAATGTTCATGTTCTTGCAATTGTTTTTTGGCTTCAAACAAAATATTGAGGTGAATAATAAAGCTGCAAACATATATTGACAAAGCGATTGAGATATTGACATTCCCTGAAACAGATGAGACATTGGCCAAGTGAACCATATTTACAGTTGGTCATAAATAAAGTAAATAAATAACATTAAATTCAATAAATATCAGAAATTAAAAAAAAATCATTGTATATAGGTACTTGGTATGAGGCTGACCACCCATACTGTAAAAAATGGTTCACTTTGCCAATGTCACCCCTGTTTCAGGGAATGTCGGCAAAAGTTGCAGGGCTTATGTTCATTTGAGGTTTGGATTTTATTTGTAAGTACACAATCAGCATTTGTAAGCGCGAACTACACGTGTTTGTTTGTGGGCATACATCTGAGAGCTTTGAATGAATATATCCTTGCAACTTAGATTATTATTATTATTATTACAATTAATTTTATCAAAGAATAAGCCGCCAACATTACAAATACACATTACAGGTTTGCCGCTATTTTTTCTGTCTTTTCTGTCACTTCTTTCATGTCATCCAGAGTTGTACTC
Source organism: Agapetus fuscipes (assembly GCA_951799405.1). Lineage (NCBI taxonomy): Eukaryota > Metazoa > Arthropoda > Insecta > Trichoptera > Glossosomatidae > Agapetus > Agapetus fuscipes. The sequence goes on along the minus strand of OX637358.1, from coordinate 5,416,615 downwards.
TTTTTCATACAAGCTCTACTTTAACTATGACTCTGCGTTCATATTTGCCAATGCCACCCCGGTTTTAGGGAAAGGCGGCAGGAGTTGCAAGGTTTATGTTTATGTGAGGTTTAGTTTATTTGTATGCACACATGTACAATGTGTAGGTATAGCGCAAAACTACATGTGCCTGTCTGTGGGCATGCATTTAATATAAGCCTTAAATGTTAACATAACTTTGCAGCTTAGATTATAGATTACAGAGATAGATATCCCGTTAATTTGCTATTTCAGAAATTTGATAAATAGGTAAGCGTGGAAGGGGAAGACCTAGGAAACAATGGATTGATCAGACAAATGAGATTGCGAATGAATGGAATCTACAGAGTGGAAACAAGAGAAGAGCATGCATGAAAAGAGTGATGAAATTAGATGAGATGAAAGAAGGTTGCAAGGACAGAGTCAAGTGGAGGCACTTGTGTGGAGGTACTGGCCACCCCTAGAGGAAAGGCGGCAGGATACAAGACAAGACAAGACAAGATCCATCCATACCTTTCTCGGTATTCCCCTACAGTTGCATTACAATATTGTAACGAATATGCAAGATATGTTGAAGTTGTGATTTGGTTTGTCTGTGTTAGTTTAATAATAACTCAATGAAATCTCTAGAAATAAGTAGATACTTAGGTACCTAATAACAATTTGTACTTATCCGAGATTAAATTAAAGAGTAGAATCAAAAACCTGGTGAAATCCAGCAGCTTAAAAAAACTGAACAAAATTTCTTCATTATAGGAATTGAAAAGGCCTTTTTTGTATGGATTTTCCTAGAAAATTGCTAAGTATACGTGATCGCAAAATCACGTCCAACCTGGAAGAGTGTCGCGAATTCAAAATCATGTGCAGATTTAACGATATTCGTGTATTTCAAGGGAATCGTGCAATTTTGTACTTTTTTTTAGTATTTGGCAATAACCGTTGAAGAGCGTTTTTTCGTCAATCGTACACACAACTGTGTTTTACATGTATTGGAACTTTTTACAGCATTATTAACAAGACGTTCTAAGAAGTATGAGAGGGGAAAAAAAAGTGATAGGGTGAGGAATGATCTTGTAAGAGAAGAATGGTGTAAGGGAAAGTGTGAAAGTGAGGATTAAAGGAAGTTTGTTAAGATTGCTTGGACATATTGAGAGCATGAAAGACTGACGAAGAAAGTACACGTTGCAAGTACATATAGATGGATGCCAAAATAAATACCGGAAAGGTTTACTCAGTCTTCATAAGAAATGAGAACCAGCCCCTTTGGGAGCTGGGAAACATCCTCTTCAACTGTAGTGGTAGGCGTGAGGCCGGCCTCCTTACCCATAGAAATAAATACGTCCCGAATCGCCACATGCAACCCCTTTCAGGATAACGTAGGCAAGAAGTTTTTACGTTCAATGATTCGTCCTATTTGCACGGTTAAAAGGAAGTACCTAAAAGCGAAATTTTGGTCAAAAATGAGTTATGAATGCTATCCTACATAAAAATTTCCGCTCTTTCTAATGCGCTAACTTCCATGGCTCTACGATGATTTTTGTTGTTGTTTGTGCTCAAGCAAACAACTGCTTTTTCGAAGTATGGTTTTAGTGTAACCGACAAGATTATGGTCTTTTTTGTCCTAAAGGTGCTTGTGACATAAATAAATCGTATAACCACCGTAGGAATGCCAATAAATGCCTGGTTATTTTTTTAATTTTCGAGCTGTTTTGATTTCAACGATATGATAAAAAATAAAAAAGCTATGCCATTTTTCTACAATCTCAAACTTTAAACTGCTCTCCTGAACAATTTGGTTTACGTCGCTTTTGCCTTTTAACCGTTGATATGTAAAGAACTGTATAAATGAAATAAAATTATAATAATAAATTCACACGAGACAGATGAATATAAATTACACATCTATAATAATAAACACATAATGATAGAATAAAAAATAAAAAAATGTAAAATGAAGTATATTTTAAAAATAAAACTCTTATTGCTTCAGGCCCTTAAATTCGTCTTTTGATCCCCAATAGTGAGCTCCTCCTAAAAAAGGAAATGGGCGCAACTTCTTTAAGCAGCGACTTCCGTTTCGTGTTACCAACTTTCTTCAACAGCTGACGTCACGATGAGATGATTTCCGGAATGTTGTAACCATACCTGCCGACGAAATAGGTTGGAATATATATATTTTGATGAATACTTAAAAAGGTTAAAAAATATACAAGTGTATTGATTATACGCTTGAAAAGGTTGTGGAGAATAATATGTATGAGCTTTTGAGGTATTTTCAAACTATGTTCCTTGACTTATAGGTTGGTATGAGGCTGTAAAAAACTTGGCTTACTTTTGCCAATGCCACCTCGGTTTCAGGGAAGGTCGGCAAAAATCATCATAGGTGGTCAGCTTCATACCAACCTGTAAGTTAAGGAATACACGCACTCTTTCATTTTATATTTGGTGGAATCAAACTTGGCTCCACAAAAAAAAAATGCAACTAAGCTACAAATATACAAATATACCGGTTTTTTCCAGAAGAAGGGGTCGCAAGAAGCGAGTGGAACCTATTTATTTTTATAGTTAAGGGAGTCAGCCTTAAGCCAAGCACCTCCGTTGAAGCGGGGGTTTCTAGCTTTATACTCAGCTCGTACTGATCTCTTGTGAAGGCTGAGTAAAACTTGCCGGTATTTTATTTTGGGTATGAAAAAACCCGCGAAACGGGAAATCATTTCTGAAACCCTCGGTGGTACCTACTTGAACCCGTGCTATCGGAATGGAATGCAAGCGCTCTACCAACTGAACAAACAACTGGACTCCTTTAGGATTTTTTTTTTTTAAAATGAATCATTTTATTGCCATTCGGAAGGATTATTACACCGGCGAAAGCATAAATTCCCCTCAAACTCTAAACAGGGAATAATTGATGACACAATTATCATTACTGTCGGAATTTCAGGCTCGCCCCGGTTTCCTTTGACGGCAGCATCAGATGCCGGCTAAGTGATCCGAATCATTTCACGAACTTTGCCAAACAGAAATTAGAGCGGCGATGTTATCATCAATTACTGCGTGGATTAGCGTTCCAAAAGATGATTAGGTATTCGGATTTCAAAATTCAAATTATTTTCTAAATTTAAAATTTAAAGATTCCAGAACGGGAAGAATAAAAAGCTCTATTGGTAAGTGTATTAAGTATCTAGTTGTTGGAGCGAGTTTATAGGTATTTTTTTGTCTATGGGAGACCAGTGTTTCTCATTTTTTTGCCCATTGCCCCTATGCCTCATAAAAATTGTCGTGGTGGCGGGAATCGTCTTCAGGGTCGCCTTGTAGGTCTCATATATGATATCAGTACCTGTAGTAGTTGAGGACCTGCGCGAAGACCCCCGGATGTCTGTCGAAGAAGTACTCGTTGAGGATGGGATCATAGTTGGCCAGAGCCTCTGTCAGGCGGGACAGCCTGGTGGCGGGGATCTTCTTCAGGGTCGCCTTGTAGGTCTCATATATGATATCAGTACCTGTAGTAGTTGAGGACCTGCGCGAAGACCCCCGGATGTCTGTCGAAGAAGTACTCGTTGAGGATGGGATCATAGTTGGCCAGAGCCTCTGTCAGGCGGGACAGCCTGGTGGCGGGGATCTTCTTCAGGGTCGCGCGGTACGTCTCGTATCTGCAAAACAAGAACGGAAAGATCTAAAGACATTGCTTTAACAGAACGCCGAAGACATTGCTTTAACTGACGTTAAGTTATAATTTACTGCCTTTCAATTTAATAAAACATCGATTTAATTTTGGGAATTCAATCACATTTGGTTCAGAGTTCAATCTTTTCTACCTACTTCTTGTTTAACGTCAACTTAAGGTACTAATGGGATACTAATCCCTTCAAAGCACTGCGATCCGTATTTATAGGTGACTAGAGGATGTTCTAGCATACACCAGACTAGAGATACCAGAATCCTCTCGAGCAGAAGCTAGGTACAACCATCTAAATACTTACGTCTACAAGTAAGTAAATACACACAGACACACAGACACACAATAATATCAATCAATAAAAACACACAGACAAAAACTGATGCATTTCTAACAGTATAAATGAACGAAATATCACAAATCATATTGGTTATCCAAAGAGTTTGATATACATTTCATCATGATTTATTTTTTTCATACAAAAAATGAAAAAAAGATACTAAATACTAAAACAAAAGTTTAACACACATTGCTCTGGCTGTATAAAACATTTTTACATTTCAATTCAATGGAAATTTTAGCGCCGAAAGCTTCATTAAGCTTCTATTCCTCGTTATGATAAATTTACGTTCATAAATTTCAAACAGACTGTTGTGTGAGTGAAATGAACCAAAAAAACTGGAATTCCACAGTTTTAACATTGAAATGTAATATCAGTTGTGGACTATAACTATTTGAACGAAAATAGAAGCTATATCCGTTTTAACTTACTCAACCGCAAATCGTCCTTAGTTAGAAAGAGAACGGCATAAATTGTAAAGTTTTGCTGTTTTTAGCACTTTCTGTTCATGTCCGGTCGATAGCTAAGTTGGTAGAGTGCTGGCATTCCATGCCGTGAGCTCGGGTTCGAATCCCGCCGAGGGTGTCAGAAATGATTTTCCCGTTTCGGTGCTTATTTCAAACCAAAAACAAAGTACCTGGTGACGCACAATTGAGCGTCATCTGTTTTATTTTTAATTAATTAGTCTAAGAAGCGAATTGTCATTTTGGTCTGTCATAAACTGAAATAAATGTGCAAATAAATCGCAAGATGGCAATATCAACTTTTTGACTGAGCGACGTGAAACTAGGAATGGATTGATGGACTTCAATTTCCGTCGTGTTCGCAAGTAGACACGTTTTTATATGTCTCTCGACCGATTTGAAATTTACCGTTAAAGTCTGTGAGTGAGTGGAATTGTTTTACATATAACTTGCAAGTGTGGCAGTTTGTGAACAGAGCTCAGCCCCACAGGATCCTGAGAAACGAGCATCATCTTGGACCAACAGAGCACAATTTGAGGTGAGTGCGGTCCTGTGATTTTCGCTTCTTTGGTACGGGATAGTCGTCCAAAATTGAAAGCCACCTATTGAAGGTTGGCTTTTGTTTGAGAGAGAAAATACCATAGGCATTAGATCTGTGTATTTTATGTCTCGCATTGGAGAATACGTTACAGTTTCTCTATTTGTTCTTTTTTGTATTTTATATACCCCCTGAGGGGCAAAATTTACACCTTGCCCCCCCAGTACCGGTAAGGCTTACTCAGCCTTCACAAGAAATGAGTAACAGTCTTGTCGGGAGCTGGGAAACTCTCACTTCAACTGAAGTGGTTGGAAGATGTAAGGCCGGCCCCCTTAGGTACCTGTAAAAATAATAGGTTCAACTCGCCACATGCGACTCCTTCGGGGATAACGCGGCAAGAAGTTGCACTATATGTGTAACTTAGCTTTGATAGTCGGTGCGTTTTGCGTTGAATTTCATGTGCCGTTTATGGTATGTTCTGTTGTAGGTCTGTGTTGTATTGTTGTGTGATGTTTTTTCTTGTGAAGTTTTGTCATTGTGATGTTCTTTCATGTGATGTAAAGTCATGTGATGTTATGTCATATTAAAAAAAAAACTTTACATAAATCAAAGATTTTAAATTATGATTACGGTCGTTGGACATTTTATCCTTCTGTACAAGTGGAGCTATTGCGACATCTATGAATGCATCACCGAAGGTTAATAAAAGTACCTACAACCTTCGGCCTCGATCAAACAACAATAATTCAACAGTTCGTGGTTCTTCTTTGTAGAACTTTGTAGACTCCGACGAAACGTACAGAAATCGTTCTTCTCTTTTGCACGGTCAGTAAAATCCGTTTTTTTCTTTACATAAATCGTTCATCATCTGACCGTTATGGGTTCTACAATATTTATGCTAAAATATTTGATCCCTCAAGGGTGGAATAAAACTCAAAAAAAAAAACGATATGATGTGAACGATACGAACAGTGAGAAGGATAGGTCAGAGGTGGCAAATCATACGAAAATATGTCGAAATATATAAAGGTCACATCAAATCCTGACCCTTATTCAAATGGCTACCTTTTCTCAGATCATAGTCTGACCTGAAATTTCATCGATACAATTTTTATAGCTTCCGTACACATTTGTATCTATAATCTGTAATCTAAGTTGCAAAGAAATATCAACATTTAAAATTAATTTTATTACAAAAACTTTTTTAAAATATAGTTTTATTTTCACTAATTTGAGTTAACAAGGCCTTTAAAAAAGTTTTTTTAATTTAAATGAAAATGAATTTTCACTCTGTGAATGAACTAACTCTAGAAAATTTATTTAAAATTAATTTTAAATGCAAGCCCATAAACAGGCATGTGTTAATGCACGCTTACACATGCTGCATGTGTACTTACAATTCAAACACCAAACCTCAAATGAACATAGGCACTGCAAATTTTTACCGACTGATACTGAAACTGGGGTGACATTGGTAGAAGTGAACTAAGTTTGTACAACATGGGGAAAACCTATTAGTTAAAGAACGTGTAACAATCTGTTTTTAACATTAGAAAATCTACATCTACATCTAAGCTGCAAAGATATATATCATTTAAGATTCATATTAAACGCATTCCCACAAGCAGACATGTATAAGTTCGCGCTAACACATGTCACATGTAGACCTACAATATAAAACTCCGGAAAATGCAGAAAATGGATTTTGTAAATTGCAGAAACTTGCTAAAATATCACGCACGGCAAACGACAATTTAAACCATAATGAAGCAGAAAAATGTAAATTAATATTTTAAATCTACATAAACTCTCCGTCCCGACCTTTAAGTATTTACTACATAGGCACAAATCGATGCGTAGTCTAGTGGTTCACGCTTCAGTCTTGTAATCAAAAGGGTGTGGGTTCGATTCCCGAAAAAACATTTATGTTAAATATATCGCACGCTTAATCATAAAGAGCAATAACTCGAAAAATAAGAATGTTGGGAAATAGCGTTTGAAGTTCAGACAACCAGTACAACTTGTATGGGATGAAAAAGGCGGCCGATGTTTTATCTCGGTCATATTCGTCCAAATTGAACGGCTGTCGCATTCTACCTATTCTTCTCACATTGTTCTTGCGTTTTATTACAAAATCTCGATTTTCCCAAATTTTGAGTTATTTCTCTTTATTATTAAGCGTGCGATATGATCTTCGTTTGCTTGAAAAATTCATAGGTCTTTCCCAAAGACCGGTCACCAAAGGTTCATCCAGCCTGGCATCATTTGGGTTTTGCTTGAGTATTAGTGCTTTATAGCGAAGACCAAGCTCGTAAATAGTCCAGTCGATGTCATTCCATACCGAAAGCAAGGGTTCGGTCCCCACGGAATGTGTTATAAATTATTTTCAAACCCGAAGTAAACACCGGTAAGGGTTACTTGGCCTTCACAAGAAATGAGAATCAGCTTCCTCGGGAGCTGGAAACCCTCTACTTCAACTGAAGCGGTTGGCGTTAGGCCACCCTCTTACCCGGTAAAAATAGATAGGTCCCGAATCGCCTCACGGGGATAACGCAGGCAAGAAGTTACACTATACGTCTCGCTCAATTGCGTTTATTTATCAAACTGAGAGCTTCCATGACTTATAGGTTGGTTTGAAGCTGACCACCCATACTGTAAAAGATGGTTCACCTTGGCAACGTCACCCCTGTTTCAAAGAAGGTCGGCAAAATGTTGCAGGGTTTATGTTCATTGGAGGTTTGGATTTAAATTTGTAAGTACACATTCAGCATTTATAAGCGCAATCGAACCGGTGACTGTTTGTGGGCATGCATTTGATTTAAGTTTTGAATGTTAATATATCTTTGAAACTTAGTATTTGATTGTCGGTGTTATGGCCGAGGGGTAGAGGCGCGGTATTTGGAACCGTATAACGTTGGTTTGAATCTTGCGTCTAGCCCACTTGACCATAACTTTGACCCTGGTTCAACAGATGCCGTTGCATGCACACAAGCTTCTGCTTTGGCATGAAGACAACTGGCCAGGCAAAATAGGTTGGTCGATTGCATTCCTTTCCACAAATCTATTTAAAAAAAACTTAGATTATAGAGTCAGAGAGAAATTTATCGACACATTTTTTTTTTATGAATTTTACAAAATAACAAAATACAACAGATTTGAAGACAAGCATGTTAAACTATCGGAAGCTTGCCGGTCCGGAAGCGTTTTGGGAAATCGACAATCCTGGAGTTTTTCTCTCGCAAGGAATAATAAGGAGACAGCAGGACGTGGAGTGAGGGGGAAGGAAAAAGGATGATCCGGCAAGGTTCAGATGGAGCAGAGCAGTCTTTGATATGCAAATGACAGCTGGAAATAGCGTAAGGTTCGAATCTTTGAAGACGTCATATGTTTGGGCTTTTTTTTATCTCATATATAATATTATATCGCTTCCTTAAAGGTAAAGCAAGTGCTGATTCACCGATTTAAGAAATTGTATATATAGAACATTTTATTGTGTAAAACTTTTTAACCTCTCAGGCGCCAGCGATTTTCTGCCTAATTCAGACACCCAACTCGTGGTTTTTTATATTAAATATCTCCAAAGATACAAAACATATCTCCTGTGGGTTTTTTTATCTCAAAAAACAGTGAAATAAAGTTTTTTTAGGGCCTACCAAAAAAAAAAAAACTTTGGTGAAATTATTATTATACTCGATTATAATTTAGATTACGGAAAAAAGATCGAAATTCTAAAAATAGATATACCTCATTAGTATGAGTAGGCACGAAATCCATATACATCGCAAAAGATAGAAGAATTAATGACCCTTTTAATTTACACAAAGATTTTTTTTTGAGTGTTAGTGTTCTTATGTCAAAAAATTGTGGAATTCGACTTTTTCAAGAGTCCGTTTTCAAGGTCAACTTTAATATTATATTTTAAATACCTACAAACAAAAATTAATGATTTGACTTTATTGGTGGATGGTTCTACCCAATAGCAGTACTTCACGCGATTTTCGATCTTATTGCTTCGTAAAAACTAAAGAAAAATGAAAAAAATCGCGATTAGTACTATGTGACGCCTATAGGCGTTCCGGCGCTTGAGGGGTTAAAGTATGTAAACTTATGATAAGGAAGTGCTCTAAACTGCAGGATTTTCACACTTTTGTAAAGTTTTCTTTCATAGAAAATAGAAAAAAAAAACATTAAAATGATAAACCCATGTTAGTTTAATACGTCACTAATTCAGTTTTACGTTTAAGTTATCGATATGTATAAAAGGATTGTTTTTATTTTTTTATTATCGTTAGTAAAAAAAAAACACTTTGACAGTGTCACTTATTTTTCAGGGAAGATCGGCAAGAGTTGCAGTGCTTATGTTCACTTTAGAGTTTTGTTTTTATATCGTGTAGGCGCAAACTTATCCGTCTCTGCTTATGATTATGCATTAAATATGAATCTTAAATGTATTATTTATCCTTGTCACTTAGATTATAGATTATAGACGCCTTACCCTTCGACCATACCAGCGAAAAAGTACTTAAAAGGTTATACTTGTTAGGGTTTGGTGGTTTACACAGTGAAAGTATTTTTTAAAAATAGCACAGTTTTAATTCACTTGCAAGAGTTCACTCACTAAGAGTTCATTCACTCACCACAGTTTTAATTCACTTGCAAGAGTTCACTCACTAAAGCAGGGTTTACATTATATCACTTTTGAGGTACATCCAAAGTGAATCACTCAGAGTGAAATCATCCAGGGTGATCATCCTCGTTTACATATTTTCTACAGTTTGCTGGTTTCACCTCTCGTGCACAGTGTTCGTGTCTGTGAAAAGTGATGTCTCGTTCAAGAAGAAATCAAAAAATTATACGCAGAGGCATTGCCTTAATTTCACGTGGACTGCTGCATGAATTGAATGCTATTATATCACGTAAACGTGTTCAAAGACGTTGGTGGGTGAAGCCATGGGTTTCAAGGAGGACAAATCTGGGAGCTTCGTCAACCCTGTTAAGAGAATGGGCAGAGGAAAATCCTGAGGTGTATAGAAATCATTTAAGAATGAACGAGGAGCAATTCGCATATCTTCTAGACAAAGTAACTCCGTTGATAAGAAAAAAAGATACTTGGTTCCGAGAAGCTTTAAGCCCTAAAATAAAACTGCAAATGACGCTACGATATCTAGCGACTGGAGATAATATAGGTACCTTAAGTGCACTGTACAGAATTCCAAGAAGCACATTTTCACGGTTTTTGCCTGAGGTATGCAGGGCTATATACAACTGTTTGGCAGATTTTATAATGGTAAGTAGAAATTTAATATCTTGTAGTTTAATTAATTCATAGGTTAACAGAATAAAAAGTTGAATGAATGAATGAAACACATACTTTATTTACATGAAATAGATGGGGTACAAAAAAAGAAAAAGAAGAACATTACTTAAAAAAAACAAAAAAAAAACATTAATTGAACTTTAAAACAGTAGGAGAAAAAGTATTTAATACCAGCAATAGCAAAAGCTGTCTGCCGGTAGAATAAAAAGTTTACAGTATACAAAGTTTCAAGTAATTTTGAAAATGTTTTTTATTTCTATAAAATAACGTAAGATAATTTATTATAAAGCCATTAAATCATCAACTATTATTCCCGCTGAAGAAATGGCATCGGACAAAACATCACTGTTTTCATAATCGTCATCTTTTTCGGTAGATTGGTAGTAATGGTTTTGTGACTGCCGTGAATGTGTGCTGCTTTGCGTTGATGACATCGCAGAGTACGGGCCTGAAGTTGCTATCGACTGTTGATAATCAGCAGGTGACCTGGACGACATGGATGAGTGAGACTGGGGGTGTGATGTGAGTTGGAAGAGTCGTTCTTGTGTCATCACTTTCTGTAGCTGTCCTTGACAGATAAGAGCCCTATCTAAGGGCATTTTTTTCAACTGTATAGCAAGGCTGTCACAAAACACGTCGAATTCGTTCAGATCCTGCTTATTTTCTTCCGATAGTGTCTTCAATTGTTTTATTGCATCCTGAACCCCTGAAACGGTAGTACTGAGGGAACGTTTACGCCCCTTTGTGTTTTTTGGAGTATTCCTAATTTCCGCCGAAGAGGTTGCAATCATATTTGGAGATGTTGCCTCAGTGTCCTGAATGTGTGCTGTTTGCTCAGTTTCCTGTTCACGTTGTCCCAAATGTTGGCTATCATCGGTTGCTTTTCCAGAAATGCCCTTTATCGTCGATTCTAACTCCTGAAACAAAGAACATGAAATTACATGAAATCAATCATTCCCGAAAGCAATTGAAAGTTGACACAAATACAAAGCTCTAAAAATAGAATAATGTACACTGTCTAATAATTATTGCTTGTTACAGGTGCCTAACACAGTTGAAAGCTGGGAAAATGTGATGCGAGACTACGAAACTTTGTGGAATTTCCCAAATGTGTGTGGGGCTATGGACGGTAAGCACGTCACCATCAGGTGCCCTCCAAAAACTGGTTCACAGTATTTTAATTACAAGAAAGATTTCAGTACGATACTATTCGCAATTGTTGATGCCAATTACAATTTCATATACATCGATGTGGGAACCAATGGAAGAGTAAATGACGCTGCAGTATTTGCGAAATCAACTTTTAATGAGGCCTTGCAAAATAATTCACTGAATATACCGGAACAAGGAATTTTCGTCGCTGACGATGCCTTCCCGTTGAGAACCAATATTTTAAAACCATATTCTAGATGTGGTCAGCTAACGGAAAAACAAAAAATATTCAATTACAGACTTTCAAGGGCCCGTCGCGTTGTGGAAAACACATTCGGCATACTTGTGTCGAAATTTAGAATCTTTGAGAAACCTATTCCACTCTCAATACAAACAACGGAACAAGTGGTGAAAACTACATGCGCTCTTCACAACTGGCTGCGAAAGACTTCAACTCCCACACACCCATACATCCCGAGAGATATGCTGGATATTGAAAACTGGGAAGAAGGAAGGGTTGAACCAGGTACCGCTACCCAACATCCACACAGTGGTCTTGAGGAAATAACCCACGGTGCTTCAAATAACTACAGCAGGGCAGCAGGAGAAGTACGCAATTATTATGCTGAATGTTTTGTCACAACACACATTGTACCATGGCAATTGAAAATGATTTAGTAATCAACAAATTAAAAAAAAAAAAATAAACATCTTATTTTTGGCTTTGAAATTGATTTGTCATTTGGTTTGTGAATTTTTATTAGCAAAAATTAATCATACATCATTTTGAGAAAAAGAAATAATTACGTAAGTATATGTATTTGAGAGAACTCACCTTCAAGTTTGATGAACTGGCTTTTGGAGTGCATATGTTGCGTAGAAACACGTCTGCAAGTTTAAACCAGAATAGTCTGGGCTCATAAACGTCATCAGCACTAGCTCCACTTCTTTCTGAATTTTTTATCTTGCAAAGTTCTGCCCCATAACGTGTTCTAATAGTTTTTATTTTTGCCTTGATGTCGAGTACAGTTAATCCAGGCAAATTTAAATCGGCCAGCATTGAGGAGTACGCTTTTTCCCGTAGGTTAGTTTTGCTGTAATCACTGCATTTATTATTCCACAAGCACTCATACCGCTGGTAAGTTTCTAGAAATAGTTCCATGTGTTTATCTTGCCACTTGAATGACATTACCACGATGATAGGTATGCACAATATTTAAATCAAATAAAACTACCAAAACCCAAAACAATCAACTGGTGTTTGTGAAGTGAACAAACGTAATAAACAAAGTGTTTACATTTGTCATTGGGCCCTCACTCTCGATGAATCATCGCTTCGAGGAACGACTCTTTCATCAAAAGTAGGACGGGGGTCGAAATATTTCATCCTTCATCTTAAGTGTACACTTTGGATGAAATCACAATGAAAGGCAATTTACACTTGTCACTTTCGATGATTCCTCCAAGATGATCATCAAAAGTGACAAATGTAAATGGGCCTTAAGAGTTCATTCACTCACCACAGTTTTAATTCACTTGCAAGAGTTCACTCACTAAGAGTTCATTCACTCACCACAGTTTTAATTCACTTGCAAGAGTTCACTCGCTAAGAGTTCATTCACTCACTACAGTTTTAATTCACTTACTTTTTGAGGCGAAAATATTCGTGGATAAAAAATTAATTGAATTAAAACTGTGCTATTTTTAAAAATAAATACTCAAAAGGTACTCACAAAATAGCAGTATTGAAATTTTGCAGACAAAATTCCTCCTAATGTATTTCTATATGGGTGGAATATAGTTAGTGGAATAGTTAGTTCTCAAGTGGAATAGTTAATAGGATTTCATAAAATGCCAAGACAATTTCTCTGCCATCTCTTACATAGGCTAATAGTACTTGAATGTACATACATGAGCGATATCTGCACATACTGTCTTATGTACCACCCAACACATAAGAGATATATTGTTCTCAATTCTATTATATCTGAGAGGATTTCGTAGAGTTGTGCGAATCAAACGTGTGGTCTAATATCGGGCATACCGGGTATATTGGCTATACCGGTTTTTTTTTTAAGAGATCCTGTGCGGGAGACTCCCTAGATTCTAAAGACTCTAGGGGTCTATGACACTTGTTGTAGTGCCGCAGAGGTGTACGAGCTTGGTCGTCGCTACAAAGCGCCAATACTCAAGCAAGAATTCAAGCGGGTTTTATAATAATGCGTAATAATGGGCCGGTCCGTAGTCTAATGGTAACGCTTCAGACTCGTAAATGGAAGGTTGCGGGCTCGAATCCCGAAGAGCATATTTTCCAAGATACTCTCTGCTGGTTTGAAAAACTCATATACCTACCTTTACCAAAGACCGGTCATCAAAAGTCCATCCAGCGTTACAACATCTGGGTCTTGCTTGAAAATTGGCGCTTTTTAGCGAAGATCAAGGTCGTAAAATGTCCGATCAATAGTTTAGTAGGTAGAGTGCTTGCATTCCATGCCAAAAACATGAGTTTGATCTCCGCCGAGAGTGTAAGAAATGATTTCCTGTTTAGGTGTTTATTTCAAAATCAAAATATTACCGGCGAGGTTTACTCAACCTTCACAAGAAATAAAAAAAAATAGCCCTCTGAAGGGGTTAGCGTAAGGCTAATTGCATACGCTAATGCCCTTACCTGTAAAAATATATATATTACGTATCGCCACATGCGACCCTTTTGCTTGTAGCTTACTACTTCATTTTATGTGTAGCTTAGTAGTATGACAATAAAAATCTACTCAAAAACTCAATATACAATACCGGCCGACAGGATTTTCGAATCCCGGTTCAGCCGCTTCCAGGCTTTCTGCGGAGAATTATCTGTATTCCGGGGACGCGGCGGTCAGAAATGGACCACCACTAATTGTTTTGCACGTTGCCATGGCGACAGCTTAATTGTGTTTGGTCGGCAACGCAGAAAACTGGATTACCGACAACACACGGAGACTGAGGGGTTGCCAATAGCAGCAGCCCTTTCACTGCTTTTCAATGTCGAATTAAGAATTTATAAAATTAAAAGAGGAAGAGTGAGCAAACAATGGCTTTATTGGATCAGTGAAATTGTTAGAGAATGGGGAATACAGTCATGGTCACTTGGACTAATAGGTTGGTATGAGGCTAAGCTCCCATGCAGTGAAAACTTCAATTTTGTCAATGCCAATCCGGTTTCAGGGGAAGTCGGTAAGACTTGCAAAGTTTATGTTCATGTGAGGTTTGTTTTATTTTATATGTAAACATGCAGCATGCTTAAGCGCGAACTTACATGTGCATTAAATTTGAGTTTAAAATATCAATTTATATTTGCGACTTATTCCTTGACTTATAGGTTGGTATATAGGTCAGCCGAAAAAACAGTTCAGCCGACTACAATCTGTGCTGAACTCTGCAGCAAGACTCATATTCGGGATGTCTAAATTTAACCATATTACTCCATTGTTGAAAAACTGCATTGGCTTCGTTTTCCGGAAAGGGTGGTCTACCGTGTTTGTTTGATGGTTTACAAAGCAGTCAATGGTACGGCTCCTTCATACCTGTCTGACATGTTCTCACCTATTGAGATAGATTTGAGACGCCAAACTCTCAGATGTGCAGGGTGTGGGGTGGTTGACTTAGTCCAGCCGTCACGTCAGACACGCACTAATTTTGGGGGCCGTGCTTTCCGGTTTGCGGGCCCAATGGAGTGGAACAGACTACCACCTAATGTGAGGAAGGCAGAAACTGTTCGTGTCTTTAAAGGAGCACTAAAGACGCATCTTTACAAAACATCTTATCCGTGATTTGAGAAGGCCCTTGAGGTGTGACACACACAAAAACGGCGCTCTTCAATTATGTGTACCTTATAAATAAATTATCCTTGTATATATATGAGTCTGACCAGTGACAACCCATACTGTAAAAAATTGGTTCACTTTGCCAATGTCACCCCTGTTTCAGGGAAGGTCGGCAAGAGTTGCAGGGCTTACGTTCATTTGAGATTGAGTTTTTATATTGTAGGTACACATGCGGCATGTGATAGCGCGAACTTATACGTGTCTGCTTATGGGAATGCGTTTAATATGAATCTTAAATGATATATATCTTTGCAGCTTAGATTTAGATTTAACATGTGTTTTCAAATGATGCTGGATAAGAAGCCAGCGAAACGTCGAGAACACTGAAGTTCTCTAACTAACGCTTCTTATAAATATCCTGTTATTTATTTCATTTTAATTACATTACATATACACGGCACTGCTAAGAGCTTTACGCTGGAAAAGACGTGACATAAGTGACATAATTATGAGAGATGAATGACGTGACGAAACATGACATACGCAATGTCAAAATAATTACGTATTTTCTCATTCAACACTTAATTTCACTTTCTTCTTCTTTCTCTGTCATTTCAGTGATGATTTGCGACCATGATAGCGATACAAAACATCGATATTTACTTTTTTAACGATCTGCAGTCTATTGGTAAGCGCTTCGGACTCGTAAATGAAACGTCGTGGGTTCGAATACCGGCAGAGCAAAAAAAAATATTTAAATATGTTCATAGGTCGGTTGGAAAATATCACATACCTTTACTAAAGTTGTGTTCAGTTTTTACCTTATTCCTCCAACGTTGAGTATGATTGTGTAGTGTTGAGTGTTTACCTTATTCCTCCTACCTTGAGTATGATTGTGTAGTGTTGAGTGTTTACCTTATTCCTCCTACGTTGAGTATGATTGTGTAGTGTTGGGTGTTTACCTTATTCCTCCTACGTTGAGTATGATTGTGTAGTGTTGAGTGTTCACCTTATTCCTCCTACCTTGAGTATGATTGTGTAGTGTGGAGTGTTTACCTTATTCCTCCTACTTTGAGTATGATTGTGTAGTGTTGAGTGTTTACCTTATTCCCCCTACTTTGAGTATGATTGTGTAGTGTTGAGTGTTTACCTTATTCCTCCTACTTTGAGTATGATTGTGTTGTGTTGAGTGTTTACCTTATTCCTCCTACGTTGAGTATGATTGTGTAGTGTTGAGTGTTTACCTTATTCCTCCTACTTTGAGTATGATTGTGTTGTGTTGAGTGTTTACCTTATTCCTCCTACCTTGAGTATAATTGTGTTGTGTTGAGTGTTTACCTTATTCCTCCTACGTTGAGTATGATTGTGAAGTGTTGAGTGTTTACCTTATTCCTCCTACGTTGAGTATGATTGTGTAGTGTTGAGTGTTTACCTTATTCCTCCTACTTTGAGTATGATTGTGTTGTGTTGAGTGTTTACCTTATTCCTCCTACGTTGAGTATGATTGTGTAGTGCTGAGTGTTTACCTTATTCCTCCTACGTTGAGTATGATTGTGTAGTGTTGAGTGTTTACCTTATTCCTCCTACGTTGAGTATGATTGTGAAGTGTTGAGTGTTTACCTTATTCCTCCTACGTTGAGTATGATTGTGTAGTGTTGAGTGTTTACCTTATTCCTCCTACTTTGAGTATGATTGTGTAGTGCTGAGTGTTTACCTTATTCCTCCTACGTTGAGTATGATTGTGAAGTGTTGAGTGTTTACCTTATTCCTCCTACGTTGAGTATGATTCTGTTTTCGCCGTCCATGGCGCAGCCCGCGCGCTGTGAGCATTACTTCAAGAAGCACTGAAGACGCACCTTGAACCTGTCACCATCTGTGGACAAAAAATAAATCATCAGAATATTTTTCTATCAAATAACATAATGGTGTACTCAGCCTTAGCAAAAAATGAAAACAGAATCCCTACAAAGAAAAACCTTTACTGTACGTTTAGTGATTGACACTTATCTTACATACTGTAACTGTAACTGTAACTCTGTCATCATTCTGCTAGGGATTGCCAGAGCCTCTGCAGAGCGGCCTCCATTTTTTACTATCCTTACATACCTTTTTCAATTGGCTCATATCCATCACATTGTTCATACATTTTCTTCTTTAACATTCACTTTGTACATCCTATTCTTTCACAATCTCTTCCATTTGATCACTTCATACTATTTTCGATCATCCTTTAACTATTTTTCTTTTCAGTCTATCATCATTCATTCTTTCTTCACGTCCAAACCATTTCATCACATTTTTGTGTACCTTAACTTTCATACATATACATGAATATAGATAAGGATGATTTATTTTGTAAGCACTGTTTTTGTGCGAATCACACCTCAAGAGCCCTCTGCAAGCTTGGTCGTCGCTGTAGAAAGCGACACTTTTCCAGCAAGATCCTGTTGCAGTAAAGCTGGATGCACCTTTGATAATCGATTTCTGGGAAAGACAGATTCATTTTTCAACCCAGCGAGGAGCATATTACATGAATATTAAAGTATGGTTTTGTGCTACGCTGAGAATCGAACCCACTACCTTCCAACTACAAGTCCAAAGCGTCAGCAACTATACTAAGAAACGTTATTAAAAATTACCTTAAAAAATAAAAAGGTTCCACCGAGCCGATTGGGAACAACGAGAGATTCATGTGAGAGAGCTAGAGGACCATGGAAAGTTCCGAAATGCACTGAAGACAAGCAAATTTCTGGCATCGTTTGCACAAGCGCCCTTGGAGTGACTACATCACGAAACGGCGCTATAAAGAAATCATCAACTCATCATCATCATCAACGCGGTTCCACTATGTGTGCAGCTTAGTTGTTTTTAACTAATGAGCGTAAACATTCTAGTCTCTATTTGCCACTGTGTATATTCTTATGGTGCTATTCACACGCAACCAATCCATGGCTCATCCT
Organism: Agapetus fuscipes; assembly: GCA_951799405.1. NCBI lineage: Eukaryota > Metazoa > Arthropoda > Insecta > Trichoptera > Glossosomatidae > Agapetus > Agapetus fuscipes. The sequence continues at coordinate 5,398,347 of OX637358.1, read as the reverse complement.
CCACCTTACGTGAATTTTACAGACAAAAAAACGAGAAACCGTAGATCAGCTACGGATAAAATGCTTTGTGAATAGGACTGTAAAAGTTCAGTGAAATCCCACAGCCAGTAGCACAAAACGTCCGCTAAGTGCTTGTTTGTCGTATGTCCATCAGAGGTTAATTCTCATAAGCAATGTTTGTATGTGTGTTGTTGGACCAATGTGTCTTATGAAAAGCGGATTTTTTTTTAAAAACATGTAAAAAAACTCTCACATTATCGTGTTTTACGTTTTTCTCTTAGCTCAGTACCCTTAGAACGAGTTGCAAAACTTGAGTAATATAAAGTTTACGGCAATTATTAAAGAGTGATTTCCCCCAAAATCCGCCGTTTTTGTTTGTTTGAACTTGATTTTCTTCATCACTGTAACTCTTTTGCTAAGACCACAAAGTGTAAGAAACAAAAACGGCAGATTTTGGGCGAAATCACGCATTAATATTTTCTGTTAACTTTAATTTTCTCAAGTTTTGCAACTCGTACTAAGGGTACAGATTGTGTACAATCTATCTATAATCTTTAATTTAAGCTGCAAAGATTTGTAAACATTCATGGCTCGTATTAAATGTATGCCCACAGACACATGTAGATTCGCGCCTACACATTATGCAAGTGTGCAAATAAACAAAACCTCACATGAACATAAACCTTGCAACTGATGCCGACTTTCCCTGAAATCGAGGTAGCATTGGCAAAGGCGAACCAATTTTTACAGCACGAAGGGTCAGCCTCATACCAAGCTATCAGTCAAGGAGCACAAAAAAATACAAATTCTATCTACATATAGTTTCAAAGATATCTATCATTTAAGATTCATATTAAATGCATTCCCACAAGCAGACGCGTATAAATTCGCGCTAACACATGCCGCGTGTGGACTTACAATATAAAAATCCAATCTCAAATGAACATAAGCCCTGCAACTCTTGCGAACCTTCCCAGAAACAGGGGTGACATTTGCAAAGTGAACCATTTTTTACAGTATGGGTGGTCAGCCGCATACCAACCTATCAGTGAAGGAATTCAAGCAATTAATACATTCAAATATATATAAAACAAGTAAACTCTAAACAATTCAACAGTAAAAAATTATAAAACTACAAAACATATTTAAAAAAATTAAAAGCCTCAGCTTTAACCGCCAGCATTACAGATCAACCGCCATTTCTTTCGATCCTTGCATACTTCATTCATTTCATCCAGAGTGATCTTTGAATAAAATGGTAGATAAGCCAAACAAGCACTGGGGTGAAGAAAAAGCTCCGTCGGAAGCCTATGAATGCATAATGACGCCTATTTGTGAGTGAGGAAGCTGCCTTAGTGGGCGTTGCATTTTGTGAGAGGGGAGCTTTTGAATGGAAGATTCTGGAAGAAACTTTGCTTCAACAAACAAAAAACAACCGACTCTAAAGCTGGAATTCAAAGTTCAAATTATTAAAAAAAAAAATACTACGTGTTATTTGATATTTCGAGATGGTTTGGACATACGTATAAACAATGTATGATGAATGACTTACTAATTGTCTGTATAGAGGAAATGTGAAAAGAAGAAGAGGAAAGGGAAGTCCGAGAAAACTATAGTTGGATCAGATTGGTGGCATTGCAAAAGAATGGAATAAACAAATCGAATTTAAATGAAGTAGTATGTTATTAATGAATTGAAAGAGGTGTGCAGGGATAGTAAAAAATAGAGGCAAATCTGCAGAGGCTCTGGCCACCCATAGCGGAAGAGTTGCAGCAACAGTTTCAGTTACAGTATCTCTTTCACAATGAGGTCCGCACATGAATGGGCACAGATAATATTGTAACGTCACTTGGCCGGGTCACAAACAACTTAAAAGTAAAAAATATTTTTCAAAAAAATATAACGTCTTATTTTGTATCACATTCCAGGACCGGTCCATAGTCTAGTGCAGGCCTGTCCTACATACGGCCCGCGACGACATACATTAATAGATATTGCGCAACAAGTTCAAATATCATCCATCATTAGGTACTCAGTTTAATTATTTATATATCGACTATGATAGTGGTCGGCAAAGAGTTGCTCGGACGCGATAATTGTCATTGACATCTTATTAGATTTACCAGCAGTGTGCCTAGGCATGCATCTTCTTGTCATTGAGGATGTAGCCTAGGTTTTATCGTGACACTTTCGCAACTATTTTTTTTCGCAACTAAGCTACACATATAGTGTAACTTCTTACCTGCGTTATCCTCGAAGGGGTCGCATATGGCGATTCGGGACCTATTTATTATTACGGGTAAGGGGGCCGGCCTCCCACCAACCACTTTCAGGTGAAGTGGGGGTTTCCCAGCTCCCGGGAGGGCTGGTTCTCATTCTTGTGAAGGTTGAGCAAGAACCCTTGCTCTCAGTATGGAATGCAAGCATTCTACCAATTGAGCTATCGACCATTTTACGATCTTGGTCGTCGTCGCTACAAAGCGCCAATTCTCAAGCAAGATGCAGTTGTTGTAAGGTTGGATGGACCTTTCAGTGACCGTTCTTTGGTAAAGGTTTATGAATGTTTCAACCTAGCGAAGTGCACATTTGGAAATATAAATGGTATATTTTTTGTGTTCCACCGGGATTCGAATCCACGACCTTCCATTTACGAGTCCAAAGTGTTGCCACTGGACTACGGACCGGTCCAAGGGTAGGCAGGCTTATATTATATATTTGTATGTAACTATGCTTTTAGCTTCCTTCTGGAACCTGCAGAGCTAGCAAAGTGCGCCATTATAATATGAAAGTGGGACAAATACATAACACACCCGGGCAATAACAAGCAGATAATAGGGATGGCTGGGGTAGACACGGCCGGACCAGACACAGCCGGATACCGGGATATCCAAGCAGTAGGTAGGTACTGCATGAAGTATCCGGCAATAGCCGGTAAAATACATTGCGTAAATACTTGACCATCATGTAAACAGAAAAATACTGAAAAGTAGACTGAAAGCTAAAAGACTCTACGCTTCTAAGCTACACATATAGCGTAACTTCACAGTTCAACGGGCTAGCAAACTTAACCTCCAAATGTATGCAAACTTAGTCTGACAAATTCAACCCCGCATTGTGTCGCTACAAAGCGATTGAATTGCAATAAGGTCCTAAATTCTGTCATTTTGACAAAAAGGAAAAAAAAATCAAAAACCAAAATAGTAATAAACTAAATAGATTTTGTAGGGTTTGTGTATTCACACAGTGAAAATTCATTTTTTTAAAATAAAGCTATTTTTTGTTTAACGTAGTTTATTTTCACAATAATATTTAATATCTCGAGTACTTTCGACCTTCAATATTCATGCCATTATCAAGAAACAATTGAAATTCATAAATGTAAGCAGAATGGCCCTATTGTAAATATTCAAATCCCTCTAGCTTCCCCCCTGCTCATTGCTCCTCTCCGCAATCCGCCATAACCCAATCCCCTTAATTTTGGTTTTATTCTTTGTCATTTTGTTGTTATTATTGTTATTTGTCTTTTTGTGTTGACTCAATAATTTTATTTGTGCTTTAAATATTTTATTTTATTTTATTTATTTTTTGACCCTCGGATGTTTGAATTAATTTATTGTAATTATTATATATTATTTTATGTTTTCTTTCTTTTAATTTTTGACTGTTGTATTTAATTTTAATTAAGTTCATATTTATTGTACCTATACCTACCTATTTATTTGAATTTATATAATTTTGATCTATGGTTTGTTCTTAATAATTTTAATTTTTTATACATCACTCTTGATAATGGCCTGAATATTGAAGGTCGAAAGTACTCGAGATATTAAATATTATTGTGAAAATAAACTACGTTAAACAAAAAATAGCTTTATTTTATATAAACTAAATATATTATATTATATTAAATACGGCAGTTGTCAAAATCGAATGTCTATTGTGTCAGACTAAGTTTGTATACATTTGCAGGTTAGGTTTACCAGCCCGTTGAGCTAAGGACGCAAGCCTAACTCCTACAGGAATCATAATTTGACAAAGCGTGTGACTTCATCGGACGACCAAAATGTCTAAGAATAAAATCGTTAAAAATTAACCGGCTGTTAGCCGGATAACGTAAACACCCCTGTGGTATATTACGTACTTAATAAAGTGCACCACTGCAGTAGTCGCTTCTGCTTTTCTTGCTCTATATTCACTTCCAAAATAGCCCATTACATTTTACACCAACGCTTTTCCTCAAGTGCTCGGTAGTACAGTGGTAATAATAATAGTTTGTGTATTCACACAGTTAAAAATTTATTTTATTTAATTTTTTTTTTTTTTTTCTAAAACGTACTTTTATTTTCACAATAATATTTTATACCTTTTGATAATGACCTGAGTATTGAAGGTCGAAAGTGCTCGAGGTATAAAATATTATTGTGAAAATAAAACTACGTTTTAGAAAAAATAATGTTATTTTAAATAAAACTGTTTTATTTAAAAAAAAAAGTGTGTTGATTTTATTTTTATTTTAAGGATAAATTTTATTTGATAAATCCTAAAACAAATTCTGGAGTTAATAACTGAACAAATAGATAGCTGAAAGACTTGAGAAGAATAAAAAGATCGGTCGGGGAAGATACGAACGGATAAAAGACAGATAAAAGGAGGATAGGTACGCCTCGAGGAAACGATATTGACTACCCATTATGCAAAACCTCTCAAAAGATAGTTTCTCTTTTTTACATATTGAGATTTGTAGATGACAGCGAAAAAATTTGAATTTCTTTCTTATTTGAAATAAATATTTTCTGTTCGTGTTTTTTTAAATCTTTTTTTCTATCCTCTTTCGATTGGATGGAAATATGACAATCGTTTTTATTTTGCACTGGTAGTAACCGGCGTGTTTCACTACGCATTTGAGCTTGTAAAGTCAATTTATTTTCGTTCAACAATGAATAGAGCATAGTGCAACTTTTTACCGCATTGTCTATGAAGTGGTCGCATGTGGCGTGTGAAACATATATGTAGTTTTACTGTCCGGTCGATAGCTCAGTTGGTAGATTGCTTGCATGTCGAGAGCTCGGGTTCGAATCCCACCAAGGGTGTCAGAAATGATTTCCCGTTTCAGTGTTTATTTCAAAAACCCAAAGTAAAATAGCGGCAAGGTTTACTCAGCCTTCACAAGAAGTGAGTACCAGCTTCCCCGGGAGCTTTGAAACCCCCACTTCAACTTAAGTGGTTGGCGTAAGGCCGCCCCCCTTACTTGTAAAAATAATTAGGTTCCACTCGCCACATGCGAAACCCTTTAGCAATAGCGCGCCAAGAAGTTACAATATATGTGTAGCTTAGTTGCGTTATATTGTTGTGTTTTTAGGTTCGGATAGTCTTTAAATTAAACAAAAACTGGTCTTCTATAATCTATAATCTCTATAATCTAAGTTGCAAGGATATATTCATTCAAAGCTCTCAGATGTATGCCCACAAACAAACACGTGTAGTTCGCGCTTACAAATGCTGATTGTGTACTTACAAATAAAATCCAAACCTCAAATGAACATAAGCAACATTGGGCGTGGTCAGTGCTTGGATGGGTAACCGCTCAGGTACACCGCGTGTCGTTGGCATCTTGGACCGGTCCGTAGTCCGTAGTGGCAACACTTCGGACTCGTAAATGGAAGGTTGTGGATTCGGATCCCGGCGGAGCACAAAAATATACCATTTATATTACGAATGTGCTCTTTGCTGGGTTGAAAAATTCATAAACCTTTACCAATGACCGGTCACCAAAGGTCCATCCAGCCTTACAGCAACTGGGTCTTGCTTGAGTATTGGCGCTTTGTAGCGACGACCAAGCTCGTACACCTCTGCGGCACTACAACAAGTGTCATAGACCCCTAGAGTCTTTAGAATCTAGGGAGTCTCCCGCACAGGAGTTCTTAAAAAAAAAAAAAAAAAAGCCCTGCAACTCTTGCCGACATTCCCTGAAACAGGGGTGACATTGACAAAGTGAACCATTTTTTACAGTATGGGTGGTCAGCCTCATACCAACCTAGAAGTCAAGGAATACGAGTAATAAATAACATTTAAGTATAAAAAAAAAAAAAACAACAACAACAAAACCTTAAAAATAAATCTATACAAAAAAAGTCACAAATTTCTTATGCAAAAAACTAATCAACCAACATTACAAATCAGCATTGCAGATTAGCCGCCACTTTTTCCTGTCCTTGCATACTTCTTTCATTTCATCCAGAGTCATAACCTTTTTCATACAAGCTCTCCTTTTATTACTCTGGATATCCCATTCACTCGCTATTTCGAAAATTTGGTCCATCCATACCTTTCTCGGTCTTCCTCTTCCACGACATCCATCAATTTTTGCAGCATATACTTTCTTCGTCAGTCTTTCCTCATTCATTCTCTCCAAATGTCCAAACCATCTAAGTATACTTCTTTTAATCTTTACTTTCACACTTTCTCTTACACCACATTCCTCTCTAACAAAATCATTCCTCACCCTATCACTCCGTCTTTTTTTAATCATACTTCTTAAGTAGTCCATTTCCACTGTATGGACTTTAATAATCTCACTTTCACTCACCGTCCAGGCTTCACTTCCATACATCAGAGTGGGCACTAGTATACCACCGTGCACCGCCAGTCGAACATTCTTTGAAAGATTCTGGTTCCTGGCGATGCGATGCTAGCGGTAGCACCCAGTACGCACCTGCCTTTCATTATTCTTCTTTCAAATTCACCGGTCTTCTTTCTGGATATTTATTTACACTTAATTTATTGATGCTGGATTGAAGTTTTCCGGGATCTGTTGCCGTGGTCTGGGGGAGCTGGAGCTTCCGGACGTTTCGCCCATTTCTACGATGGGCTTATTCAGCGTGAAGTATGATGATGATGAAGATCTTGATGAGAACTGTGGAACTGTGAAAATTTATTTGTTCTTCAATCAAAGGCGAATATCTATCTCATCACCTGCACCCAAACTTGCGCCTTATATACCCTTAGAGACAGTAATCTCTATCGCCCAATTTGCCAGAACACTTTTGAACGCTCTAACAGCTTCGAGAGTACAAAGAGATTATGATTTCTAGACCTTTTTCACCTACCTACCATTTATAACTCTTGCCATTTACATAATAATATAGTGGAAAAAATAGGGATCAGTTTGCTCAACCGCTTATTAAATCTAGAAACAACACTCAACCTTCTTTTCGTATCTGGTGGGGTCAAACTTGGCTGCACCAGGTAGAAAGACTTCAAATATGGAAAGTAAAAAGAAGATATACTCGTAAGTACACGTTTTACCCATTCGCTTCCTCAGAATCAAAGCAAGATAGAAATATCGTTCCCGAAGTAATCCACTTAATATTATTACTAAGCCACTCAACAGAAAATGCATTTTCAGCCATAAGATAACTGCATTTTTCATGTAAATAGAACGTTAGTCATTCCAAACTACCTTATTTTTCTGATCGTAGACTGCACTTATTTTCAGAGAATTTTCTGTTACGTAAGCTATAAACTCAGTCAACCAATGAGGTCCGAACATTCAATATATCTCTCGGTTTGTGACGTAATCTGTGGTAAATTAAATCTATGTGCATGTGTGCGTATTTTTCATGATATTGTCGCGAACTTGAAATACGTGCGCTTATACACACATACATAATATGACGGATTATAAAATCAAAGTGACAACGCACACCTATGCACATACTATAGAACCACTTGGAGTAGTCCATGATTGTATTCGTGCATTGGAATGACGTTCTAGTGATTGTGTGTGTACGTAACGTTCCGGTGGTAGAATGATCTAGTGAATGGGAGAAAGAACCCTCTGGTTCCTTATATAAGAGATCGAAATGGTACGGACAGTAGAGTCGCACGAGAGCAATTCGCTGAGTAACATCTATAAACAGTGATTGTCAAGTTTGAAAAATAAATTGTGTAAAATAAATTCTGTAAAAATATATTATGGCATTTTATTGTTCCATGTTTCGAGAATGATCTTTATTTTTACTATCAATTAAAGACCGAAATCCCATGTGGTTTCAGAGAAGTGTATCAGACGTTGGACCATACTGCGCAATTGTAACTCTGAACCGAAAGTGAATAAATAAATCGTCCATAATAAATCAACCGCAGTTTTTATTCAAAAGACATATTTATATCTTAAATTCAAGAATAGGACCATTACTTACAATCGTCTTCAGTCCACAAAACAAAACAAAAAACAAGTCCACCGAGACCTCAAATTCTCAAAAGAATATATAAGTATTAGTTTGTAAACCCGTATTTTTGGGCAGCAAAATATGAAACTTACTGCCAAAAAGTTTGGCTTCCTTTCTAGTTAAACTTCATGGCATGTTTTGCGAATCGAAAACTTTTTGTCAATATCCTGTCAATAAAGTAACATTGCATACAAGTTTATCCGAAGAAATGCCCGTCTTTTATTTGTAGATAAAAGACGGACATTCTTTAGATTACAATTGAAGCTGCAAATCTAATGACCTGAATATTGATGGTCGGAAGTGCTCGAGATATAAAATATTATTGTGAAAATTAAACTACGTTAAAGAAAAAATAATTTTATTTAAAAAAAAAATGAATTTTCACTGTGTGAATACACAAACCCTACAAAATCTAACAAATGCAACTAAGTTACACATATAGTGTAACTTCTTGCCTGGGTTATCTCCGAAGGAGTCGCATGTGGCGATTCGGGACCTGTTTGTTTTTTAATTGCGGCTTAGATTATGGATAAACTTTTATGCCAGGTTTCTTGATTACCTAAAGTCCATCCAACATTGCAGAAACTGGGTCTTACTTGAAAATTGGCACTTAATAGCGACTAGGCTCGTAAAAAGGTCGGTAGATAGCTCAGTTGGTAGAGTGCTTGCATTTCATGCCGAGAGCAAGGGTTCGATTGCCACCAAGGGTGTCAGAAATGATTTTCCATTTCGGAGTTTATTTTAAATTCAAAATAAATACCGGCAAGGTGTACTCAGTCTTCACAAGAAATGAGAACCAGCCCTTTCGGGAGCTGGGAAACCTCAACTTCAACTGAAGTGGTTGGTGTGAGGCTGGCCCCCTTACCTTAAAAAATAAATAGGTTCCGGATCGCCACATGCGACCCCTTCGCGTATAAAGCAGGCAAGAAGTTGTGCTATATGTGTAGCTTAGTTGCGATGCGTATACCTCTTTGAAATCGTTCATATCCATCACCTTTTCCGTACCTTTACTTCTTTTACATTCGCTTTGTATACCTCGTAGGTACTTTCACAATTTCACCAATCTGATCCTGCCATACATTTCTAAGTAATCCCTTTCCTTTTTTCCCTTCCATATTTCCTCACTTTGCAAGGCTTTCACACTTTTTTTTTATAAATCCTGTGCGAGAGACTCCCTAGATTCTAGAGACTCTAGGGGTCTATGACACTTGTTGTAGTGCCGAAGAGGTGTACGAGCTTGGTCGTCGCTACAAAGCGCCAATCCTCAAGCAAGATCCAGTGGCTGTGAGGCTGGATGGACCTTTAGTGACCGGTCTTTGGTAAAGGCTTTATGATTTTTTTCAACCCAGCGAAGAGCATATTTGGAAATATAAATGCTATATTTTTTTGTGCTCCGCCGGGATCCGAATCCAAGCCTTCCATTTACGAGTGCAAAGTGTTGCCACTGGACTACGGACCGGTTCTAGCAAATACTTTGCAAATCATTCATCATCCATTCTTTCTACATCTCATCACATTGTTTCGCACCTTTACTTTCACATCTTCTTTCAACTTTCATTTGCCTTTTACCCATTCATTCTTAACTATATTTTTTAGCCTTTTTCCGGTCATACTCCTCATTGTTCCCTTTCCACTGTACATACATACTTTACTCATTTAGTTGTCATTCGTAGTCCATGCTCCACTTCTATACATCAATGTTGGTAACAATATCCTATTGTAACTAAACCAATCAGCAAAGAAAACAAAATAACTGAAAACTAGCATCAAATTTGTATTGAAAAGACCCAAATGAAATTGTTGTACATCTACCGCTGATAAAAGTAAAATACGTTCTATTACTAAAGACAATAAGAACTATTTCCGTAAGACCAACTTATTTGGATATTACATCAATTTGCCATGAAATGCCTTCCATATATATTTTATTAGTCCTTAATATTGAACAAAAGATATAAAGGTACAATGTTTTATTACCGTAAATTATATTTGGGGAAGCTAAAATAGCTCTTAGGTTGATGAACAATAAACACCATTTTCGATTAAAGTATTAAATAATGGAGAGGTAAATTGGTTGAAGATTTCATTTGGGAAAATGGTTCATAGGGTAGAGTGTATTAAGGGATACATTTGTTTGAAATTATAGGTAAAATACTTAATTCGATTTCAGTGTTTATTGGAAATGAAACAAAGGACCAAATGGTTGATCTATAAACAAAAACCTATTTCGATCAAAGGTGCAAATGACGCAACGAAGCTACACACATAGTGTAACTTTTTACCTGCGTTATTCCCAAAGGGGTACGAAGCGTTACCATTTGTAATAAAAAGGTTTACATTTAAAATGAGCTGAATCCATAAAAAGAAATTGAAAAAAAATGGGGATTATGAATTTTGTTTGCAAAAACAAATTGAGTTTTGCAGCCACCCCAGTCACGTCGGGGAGGCGGCAAGAGTAAATAAGTTATTCAATTATGAAATGTAAATGTGGTTTTTCATAAAATATTGATGGAGTCTCCAATGAAAGGGGTTTTTGCATTATTAAACACTGATAACCAGTGGTACGGAACCATCTTCAGGGTGTGAAAAATAAACATTTTTTAAATCAGATGTTTTTTGTTGTTGTATGATTTATTCGATCAGCGCTGTTTTCGTGTGTAATTACACCTCAAGAGCCCTCCCGACTTTTTGTCATCACAACAAAGCGCTAGACTGGACCCAGTTGCTATAAAACTGCATGGACCATTTGTGTCTGGTCTTTGGTAAAGAGACAGATGTCTGGCATAACAAGACACTGCCTTTACAAGAGGATGGCAACCCACAGAGGCAGGATTGCTGGCACAACAAGGCACTGCCTTTACAAGAGGATGGCAACCAACAGATACAGATGGCTGGCATAACAAGGCACTGCCTTTACAAGAGGATGGCAACCAACAGAGACAGATGGCTGCCATAACAAGGCACTGCCTTTACAAGAGGATGAAAACCAACAGAGACAGATTGCTGGCACAACAAAGCACTGCCTTTACAAGAGGATGGCAACCAACAGAGACAGATGGCTGGCACAACAAGGCACTGCCTTTACAAGAAGATGGCAACCAACAGAGACAGATCGTCCTTCGAGTGCTTGTTTGGCTTATCTGCCACTTGATTCAAATATGACCTTTCAATAAAAAAATTTCTAAACAATCCAAATATGACCTTTCAATAAAAAATGTTCTAAACAATCTGAGCTAAGAAAAAAACGTAAAGCACGATACTGTGAGAGTTGCTTTACATATTTTGAAAATCAATTTCCCGTTTTAATAAGGCACATTGGTCCAGTACACTTACAAACATTGCTCATGTGAAATAACCTCTGATGGGCTTACACCAAACAAGCGCTAAGGGGACGAGATGGCTGGCACAACAAGGCACTGCCTATACAAGAGGATAATGAAAACCTGTTTCTGGCCAGGAAGAATAGGTTGGTGAATTGCATTCCTCTTCAAAAAAAATTTTTTTTTTAATTAAATAATAATAATAATGAACGTGACTGTTACGGTGCTATTCTTAGACATTTTAGTCGTTCGTTGAGCCCACGCTTTGACAAACTAATGATGCATTTGTACTTATGAAGAACTGACAATCCAAGATGGCCGCAAGTGAACAGCTGAATAGTTTTCATACAAATATTACCAAAATTCGTTAGGTAAGTATGAACGTGGTGATGAGACTTCCAGCCCAGGCATAATTAGTTTGTCAAAGCGTGGGCTCAACGGACGACCACAATGTTCAAGCATGGCACTGTTGGACTACAGACCAATCTGTAAAAAATGATAAATATAAAATATTATATTAAAAGTGGACAAAAGGTTGCGTTTCACTTTTTTAATATATTTTGATTTTCATATCGGTTTCGAGTGTGCGGTTTAAAACCCGGCGGGGTGGCTCTGAAGGTTTCAACTAGAAACTAATTAAAACCGGGGCGCATTGATATGCCAAAATGTGCCTTGGTTATTGAAACCCTAAAGGCTGTTTTACAAAATCAAAATAAAGGCGTTTGTAACATATTGTAATGATATTTTTAATTAAATTATTGTGAATAAATATTCCTAGACTTATACTTTGGTATGAGGCTGACCAATCATCTATAATCTGTCAGTAGGTTGCAAAGATTTGTCAGTATTTAAAATTCGTATTAAATGCATCCCCACAATGCTTACAAATCCTGCATGAGCACTTACAAAATAAAATCAAAACCTCAAATGAACATAAACTTTGTAATTTTTTCCGGCCTTCCCTGTAACAGGGGTGACATTTGCAAAGTTAATCGTTTTTTACAGTATAGTATGTGGGTACACAATGGCATATTGTTACAGGCATTGATGTATGGAAGTGAGGCATGGACTACGAGTGATAGCGAAATGGTTAAAATATGCACGGTGGAATTGAAACACTTGAGGAGTATGACAGGAAAAACTCTAAGAGATAGAGTTAAGAATGAATGAGTGAATGGCAAATGCAAGTTGAAAGAGGATGTGAAAGTTAAGGTGTAAAATAATGTGATGAGATGATTTGGACATCTAGAAAGAATGGATGATGAAAGACTTACAAATTGTGTATAAAGGAAATGTAAAATGAAAAAAAGGAAAGGCAAGACAATCACGGTTGGATCAGATTGGCGAAATTGTAAACGAAATAGAATATACAAAGCGAACGTAAAATAAAGAAGTGCATGAAGAAGGTGTTGGATATGATTGAACTGAAAGAGGTATGTAAGGATAGGAAGAAATGGAAGAAAATCTGCAGAGGCTCTGAACACTCCCAGCGGAATGGCGTCTTTATCTTCGTGCATAATTGGTGCCTCCTGATTACGTTGACTGAGGCGCCAGCGAAACATCGAATATCATGTTATTCTCAAAAAATGGTTCGTATTGTGTTATTATTTCGTAAATAAAATGAATTGTTTCTGACACTATATAAAAATTTCCTACCGGCAAGGTTCACGCATCTTTAACAAGAAAATTATTAAATTTTTCTGTCGTTTTATGTACCTAATACTACAAAAAACTGAGTAATATTTTATTTGGACTGTACCTGTAACTGTAACTCTGTCGCCATTCCGCTAGGGGTGACCAGAGCTTCTGCAGAGCTGCCTCCATTTTTTCCTATCCTTACATACCTCTTTCAATGCATTCATATCCATCACCTTTTTCATAATCTTCTTCTTTTACGCTCACTTTGTATATCCCATTCTTTCACAATCTCCTCAATCTGATCACTCCATACTTTTCTCGGTCGTCCCTTCCCTCTCTTTCCTTTCACACTTTCTCTGTGACACTGTTTTATTTCACTCGTTTATTGTATTACATAAAAAAAAATATAAAAAAAACAGGTAAACAAAAGGGTTTTTAAAAACATGATGATGGTCAATATAATTATAGACCAAAAACGTTAGTAAATATAAAATAAAATAAACGAATGAAATAAAAAAGTGTTTCAAAAAAAATATTACATTGTTTTTTGCAGTATTACTTATATAGCAAGAATTAACAATGAATTTTCCCAATGTTAATACACAAACCATAAAAAAATACTATTTTTAAGTGTTATCGACTATAAAAATATATACATGAAAAAGTCTCCCGCACAGGTTTCCCTGAAAAAACCTTATTAAGCCTCCTTGGTAGTTTCAGGCTGAACATGTAGTTATAAAGCCCCCATATGAAAGATGAAATTAATTTGAATATTCGGGTAAACTTTCATGAAGGTTCCCCATGCTATAAGCAACTTTCAATCCAACACATTTTGTTGGGGATACACTTTTCGTCCCCCCAGTGCTTGTTTAGCTTATCGACTATTTGATTCAAAGATGACCTTTCAATGAAATTATCTTAAGAATCACATGCTATACCATCTGAGCTAAGAAAAAAATACAGAAATTACGATATTGTAAGGATGTGTTAAATATTTTTACAATTAATTTCCAGTTTTCATAAGACACATTAGTCCAGTAGATATACAAACATTGCTGATGTGAAATTACCTCTGATGGAGATGGCCGGTCTGTAATCTAGTGGTTAACACTTCTGACTCGTAAATGGAAGGCTGTGGGTTCGAATCCCGGTGGAGTACAAAAAAAATACCATTTATATTTTCAAATTTGCTCTTCGCTGGGTTGAAAAATTCATAAACCTTTACCGAATACCGGTCATCAAAAGGTTCATCCAGCCTTATAGCAACTGGGTCTTACTTTAGAACTGGCGCTTTCTAGCGACAAACAAGCTCGTAAAAAGTCCGGTCGATAGCTCAGTTGGTAGAATGCAGAGAGCAAGGGTTCGATCCTCAACGAGGGGGTCAGAAATAATGCACCGTTTCAGTTTCTATTTCAAACCCAAAATAAATACCGAAAAGGTGTTCTCAGCATTCACAAAAAATGAGAACCAGCTTTTCCAGGAGCTGGGGAATCCCTACTTCAACAGACATTGGTTGGTGTGATGCCGACCCCCTCACCCGTAAAATAAATAGGTCCTGAATCGCCACATGCGATCCTTTCGGGGATAACGCAGGCAAGAAGTTAATCTTTATGTGTAGCTTAGTTGCGTTTTTAGTTTAGGAGGTAAGACAAACAAGCACTTAGGGGACATTTTGTTTGAACACGTCCCAACTTTCAATGTTTCGTCCGTGGATATGATTAAAATTTAATGTTTGCCTTTTGGATTTTCCTACAAATTTTGTGCGCCAACAACAAGCTATATATTATAACTTTTTGACTAAATTGTAATCAAAACCATATCTACTCTATAATCTATATCTGTATCACGTAAAATACGTGTCTGTTTGTGGGCATGCATTTGATATGACTTTTGAATGTTGATATATCTTTGCAACTCAGATTATAGATTATATGAGTCCCTTAAAAGCAAACACGCCACTGTCCATATATAAACACAAATTACTTTTGAATCACAAAATCATTTAGATTAGTCATTTAGATTATTTTAATGCAAAAATACATATTTACAAAGTATGGTACTCGTATATCCATTAACAATTTTGTAAGCCTTGCATGTTTTTAAAAATATAAATAACTTAACTGTTACTCAAAATTGTTTGATTTCCCATAATGTGAGTGTGATGGACAGTCCACATATGGCATGTGTGAGGGAGAATTTGTAAGTCATGTCAAAAAAGTAACAAAAAAAGTGTTCAGAACGTATCTAGCTATAAATACATCTAGCAAGTTACAAAACATCGCATAACTTGGAATCTAATTTCTTAGATTAAGTACTAATAAGCCTTGTTTCGGGAACAATATAAGATTATGTTATACAGGCTACACACGTGCTGCGCTACTGTCTTAAGCCGCATACAAACCATCACTCAGCAGTCTCCAATCATGCATGTATCGTCCCCCCAGTGCTTGTTTGGCTCAAACATGCCCTTTCAATGAAATGATTGTCTTAAGAATCACATTCTACACAATCTGAGCTAAGAAAAACACATAAAATACGATAATGTGAGAGTTTCTTACAGGAGTATTTTTAAAAGTAATTTCCAGTTTTCATAAGACACTGACCGGTCGATAGCTCAGGTGGTAGAGTGCTTGCATTCCATGCCGAAAGCTCGGGTTCGAATCCCACCGAGGGTGTCAGAAATGATTTCCCGTTTCGGTGTTTATTTCAAACCTCAAAATAAAATACCGGCAAGGTTAACTCAGCCTTCACAAGAAATGAGTACCAGCACTCTCGGGAGCTGGGAACCCTCCACTTCAACTGAAGTGGTTGGCGTAAGACCGGCCCCCTTACCTGTAAAAATAAATAGGTTCAACTCGCCACATGCGACCCCTTCGGGGATAGCGCGGCAAGAAGTTACACTATATGTGTAGCTTAGTTGCGTTTTTTATAAGACGCAATGGTCCAGGACAATTTTATGTTATTGTATATAAAAAATTAAAAGATATTGCTGTGACGTCAGTGCGTGATGGCGCGATCTAGCCGAGGGGCGAGCCGAAGGACTGCGAAAGTAGTCGTGTTATTTCGGCACAACCCGAAGTCTCTCGAAGCTGCCAGCCAGAGGACTGTGGGAGCAGTCGTGTTTTTTCGGCACAACCCGAACTCTTTCCAAGCTGCATTCGACCTGAGCTTGGAGACACCAGTCTTTCGCAAGATGTGATAAAAGGCAGACGTACGCTGCGGGGTGCAGAGCGGCAAGAGGGCGTCACTGTCAACGTGGCATGTGGCTGTGCCAGGAAGGCGGAATAACAATGGAGCTTCCACCCCTTCTCCGTGAATAACCTGCCATCAAAAGCACCCGCCTCGTGAACTGGAGCCTGGTGCAGAGGAGTTTCTACCCTGGGGTAGAGGAGCTTCTATCTGTAGAGGTGTTAGCCTCATGGACTGCGCTTTTGAGGACAGAGCCTCGAGCCGAGATCATTGCCTTATGATCTTAGTTTAAGCTCGACTCGTTGGAGACTTTAGCCAACGGAACAGTTATCTGTTGGAGTGTTTTTAGTGACAGAGTGCAGGTTTGGCTTTTTTCCTCTTTCCTATTTAAATTTCTTATATTAATTTAATAAACACTGTGTTGTTCATTTCAAGTCATGTTGTAATTTATGCAACCTCTCCCAAAATAGAATAAAGCCCGATATATTGAAGTGTAGTAATATTTTAGTTTTAACTATTACTTTAACTTTTATTCAAAATACTCAATCTCGAGTTTACTAAAACCGAACATTACCTAAGTATGAAGCCACGCCCCCAAATCTTGGAAATAATTAAAATGCCATTCAAAAGCTTTAAAACAAATAACTATTCATAAAAATCAAATGCCCAACCTACATTAAGCTAGAAAACGAGACAAAAAATGTTCAGTTTGCAACAATTTTGATGTATCCTTACATTACATAAAAAAAAACAGATGCTGTCAGTGAAGCGCCGCCATCTTGAAAATCGTAAGTTAAAGTTACTAAATATTTACTGGCGAAATTCGGTGAGTGAAATATTATGATGATTTAACTAAAATTGCCTTTTAGTTAACTTTACTATACTTTAAAATACCGGGCCTAAGTAATACCAGTAGAAAGAATTCCCAAGCCCTGAAAGATGATGATGATGATGGCTAGCCGGGAGTTAGTATCCTAGGTATGTCCTGGAAGTACCTCTCAATCCTGGACATAACAACAAAAAAGTACTGATGGAACGTTATACCCATGAAATACCTTGAATTGACTCGGCACAATTTGATCAAGCTTTTTACAATCGACAGTTAAATTTTCATCGTGGCTGAAAAACCTGCGACAATGATTCAACAGAAGCACCATTTTCCTGTTTCGAGCCACAGCTTCCAAGGTGAAAATATACATGATGATCACCAATCTTAAAAGAAGAAGTCTCCAATTTTGAACCACTGCAACTCTGTCACCATTTCGCTACAGATTGCTAAGGAAACTCTCATATTAAATGAAAAGGTTTGTGTAAGGCCGGCCCCCTATTTGTAACAATAAATAAGTTCCACTCGCCACATGCGATCGCTTCGGGTAGAACGCGGCAAGAAGTTACACTATATGTGTAACTTAGTAGCATAAGTGTTGGCGTAGCGTAGCGTTTACTCAGCCTTCACACGAAATGAGAACCAGTCAGTTTAACATAACACATGCGATCCTTTCGAAGACTATGAGCTTAGAAGTTGCAAGCTATATGCAGCTTAGTTACGTTTTTACGTTCTACGTTTTCCTTTGATTTCTAACATTCTTTAGCACGAAATATCCAGTCTTAAATGATCGTGTTTAGGGAATGAAAGATAATATTATAATACAGGTTCTGCCTTATACAATGTCACGGGTCTCTGTTGTGTTGTCTCGTAATTGCGCCCGAGGGACTAATCCCGGGATCAGCCGCGGACTAATGAAGCAATGATACTGCCGGTCTGCGGATATGATGAGCCGATACCTGCGTGACGAAATAAAACCTGGATTTATTTGCGATGGAAGTAATTAGGTTTACTTGTGACAAAATAATAGATACACGCGTGACAAAGTAATACCTTAACATGTGAGAAAATAATACCAGCACCTTTATTTGTGAGATAATACCTGTATCTTTTTATGTGACGAAATAAAACCTGGATTTATTTGCGATGGAAGTAATTAGGTTTACTTGTGACAAAATAATAGATATACGCGTGACAAAGTAATACCTTTATATGTGAGGAAATAATACGTTTACCTTTATTTGTGAGATAATACCTGTATCTTTGTATGTGACGAAATATCTTTTTATGTGACGAAATAAAACCTGGATTTATTTGCGATGGAAGTAATTAGGTTTACTTGTGACAATAATCTTTAATCTAAGTTGCAAGGATATATTCATTCAAAGCTCTCAGATGTATGCCCACAAACAAACACGTGTAGTTCGCGCTTACAAATGCTGATTGTGTACTTACAAATAAAATCCAAACCTCAAATGAACATAATAGATATACAATAATAAATAATAAATAGATATGACAAAATAATAGATATACGCGTGACAAAGTAATACCTTTATATGTGAGGAAATAATACCTTTACCTTTATTTGTGAGATACTACCTGTATCTTTTTATGTGACGAAATAAAACCTGGATTTATTTGCGATGGAAGTAATTAGGTTTAATTGTGACAAAATAATCGATACACGCGTGACAAAGTAATACCTTTATATGCGAGGAAATAAATATAATTAACCTTTACCTTTATTTGTGAGATAATACCTGTACCATTATATGTGAGGAAATAATACTGATATAATTTACGGGTTCAATTAAAATGAAAAACTTCGGTTAATTTATTTTGAATATTAGCGCTTTGAAGCGCCAACCAAGCTCGCAGAGGGCTCTCGAGGTGTGATTCACACAAAAACAGCGCTCATCAAATAAATCCAAAATTACCTAATTTTGGTTATCATTCTAATATGTTACATATTTTCTGGAAACTTGATTTTAATGCTTGAGTTGTTAATGAGTCCATAGGGAACTTACACACATACATACAGCGTAATTTATTTACGTCAATTTTAATGTCACTGTTATAATTTTAACAACTGTTATAATTTTAACCACTTAAACATAGAGGAGCAGATACTAAAGTATTGATACATACTATACTGATACATACATGACATAAAAAACTAAAACATAAAACAAATTTCACTTTAAAATAAACCCTAGCCGCCAACATTCCAGATCCACCGCCATTTCTTTCTGTCCTTACATACTTCTTTCATTTCCTCCAGAGTTCTTCAGAGTCCAGAGTCAAAAGGAGTGATTCATTATTGTTTATTTTAATAAATTATTACCCAATTACATCTGTTAAACCAGGGTCAAGGTTATGGTCAAATGACCCAAGCGGGGATCGAACCAACGTTATTCCATTCCAGACACGCTAGAGCGATCGGCCCACTTGGCCCCCTCGGCTATAACACTGACAAATTTTCGTACATAAGTTGAAATAGATTTAAAATGTCTATTTTCGTTAAAATAATTTCTAGTCCACAGATATCATTGAGTGAATGATTTTAACGACCACATAATATATTTATTGCACGGTTGCTGGGCCTGCTTTGTGTGTCACACGGCAGCCAGTTATTGCCCGACTGTCACTTGTGACAGCTGACAGCTGCTGTCAGACAAACAAATGATGAGAGAGTCCTCTATACAGATCCACAAAACAAATAACAATGACAGAGCGCGGTACTCGAAATACTTGTCAAAGCTCGAAACGCCAAAACGTGTACAATATTTAGGAGCTTTTGAGGCCAAGAAGCTGTTACTGTTACTGTATCCTGCCGCCGTTCCACTCGGGGTGGCCGGTAACTCCGCAGATGTCTAATCTAATCTAATCTAAGCTGCAAAGATATATATCATTTAAGATTTATACTAAATGCATTCCCACAAGCAGATATGTATAATTTCGCGCTAACACATGCCGCATGTGGACCTACAATATAAAAACCCAATCTCAAATGAACATAAGCCTTGCAACTCTTGCCGTCCTTCCCTGAAACAGGGGTGACATTGGCAAAGTGAACCAATTTTTATATTATGGGTGGTCAGCCGCATAACAACCTATAAGTCAAGGAACATACATGACAAATTACATTTTTTAAAATCAAAGAATAAAAATAACAATATATACATGGACATAAAAAACTAAATCATAAAACCAAATTCACTTTAACAAACCCTAGCCGCCAACATCACAGATCAACCGCCATTTCTTTCTATCCTTGCATACTTCTTTCATTTCCTCCAGAGTCATAACCTTCTTCATACAAGCTCTTCTTTTATTATGACTCTGGATATTCCATTCATTCGCAATTTCGGATATTTGGTCCATCCATACCTTTCTCGGTCTTCCTCTACCACGACATCCATCTATTCTACCAACATATACTTTCTTCGTCAGTCTTTCCTCATTCATTCTCTCCATATGCCCAAACCATCTTAACAAACTTCTTTTAATCTTCACTTTCACACTTTCTTTTGCACCACATTCTTTTCTTACAAAATCATTCCTCACCCTGTCACTCCGTTTTTTCCCAATCATACTTCTTAGAAAGTCCATTTCAACAGTATGGACTTTACTAATTTCACTTTCATTCACCGTCCAGGCCTCGCTTCCATACATCAAGGTGGGTAAAAGTATGCCACTGCGTACCGCCAATCGAGCATTTTTAGAAATGTTTTGATTTTTGGCGATACAAGCTGTGGCACCCAGTACACACCTGCCCTTCATTACTCTTCTTTCAAGTTCACCTGTCATTCTTCCATCTTTCTCAAACTTACTTCCCAAGTATACAAACTCATTTACCACATCAACATTCATTCCGTTTATTCTAAATTCGTAGTTCGTATTTTCTTCATTTCTTTCAAAAATCAAAACTTTCGTCTTACTTAGATGCGTCTCCAATTTTTTTTGTTCTTGCATACTGTTGCAAGCTGTTGTTCCTCCGGACAGTCACCATCCGATTTTGGATATTGTCATTGATATTACTAAACCGCAGGTCTGTAATGTTGACTCTCCAGAATCTTATCGGAATTTTGTCAGGGCTAATTATGAAGGTGTAAACAAGTTTTTGTCTGAGGCCAATTGGTCATTCATCAATGCGAAAAATAATAATTTAGGCGAGATGGTTGAGGAGTTTTACAGCATTCTGAATGGAGCCATTGATTTGTGTATACCAGTTACAAAAGTTAGAAAATCATCATTCCCTAAATGGTATAGCCGTGATCTAATTGATTGTATCTGTGAGAAGAAACTTGCTCATAAAAAGTACAAGGAGACCAGATTAGCGCCAGATTATGAGAATTTCAATTTTCACAGAAAGCAGTGTAAGAAAATCTTGGTAGCGTGTTATAATGAATATATTAATGGCATTGAAATGTCTGTTAGGTCTGATGTAAAAAAGATTTTCAATTATTCACGATCTCTCAAAAATGAGAGTCAGAAAACTATATCTAATAATAATGTGGGAGAAGTACCAAACCTATTTGCTACGTTTTTTAAAAGTGTTTTTACTACTGATAATACTGGTCAGTCCTTTGATTTCTCATCTCACATTGATTTTCAGCTCTCGAGCTTGTCATTTGAAGTGTCTGATGTTACATCAGGTATAAAATTAATGAAACCTTTAACTTGTCCTGGCCCTGATGGGGTTCCGGCATTTTTTTTAAAGAATTGTGCTTCTAGTTTGACACAACCTTTGTGCACTATTTTTAATTTATCTATATCTTCTGGATGCTTTCCACTTATCTGGAAGACATCCTACATCACTCCAATATTCAAAGGTAAGGATAGGAAGGATGTCACAAACTACAGACCTATTAACTTGCTCTCGGCTATTCCCAAACTGCTTGAAAAACTGATTTTATCGAAAATTGGATTTGTGGTCACTAGATCTTTAACTAATTGTCAACATGGCTTTTTACCCAATAGATCTACGACCACTAATCTCATGTCTTATGAGAATTTTTTGTCGGGGGCTCTTGGTAGACGTAAACAGATCGATGTTATTTACACAGATTTCGCTAAAGCTTTTGATAGAGTTTCTCACAAAATCTTGCTTACGAAGCTGGAAGCAATGGGAGTATCTGGTAGCTTTTTGTTGTGGATTAGGAGTTATATTATGAATCGTTCCCTGATCGTGAAAATAAATAACTCTGAGTCTGATCCTTTTACACAAACTAGTGGTGTCCCACAGGGATCTCATCTTGGTCCGCTGCTATTTTTATTATTCATTGACGATATTGTTAATGTTGTCCAGGACTGTAATGTACTTTTGTTTGCGGATGACATTAAAATTTTTCGTGAGATCGACTCAATCAACGATTGTATTAAACTACAATCGACACTTGATAGATTAAATAACTGGTGTTCACTTAATCATCTTAATCTTAATATATCCAAATGTCAAGTGATGCGTTTTTATAGAATAAAAAACCCATTGATTAAAGATTATGTTATTAATCATAACTTATTAAATAATGTTTTAGTCATCTCTGACTTGGGGGTTCTGTTTGATCATAAACTCTCATTTGTCGCCCACATTAACGATATCCGCGCTAAAAGTATGAAAATGCTTGGCTTTGTTTTCCGAATTACCAAAGATTTCCGTGATTTACAAACAATAAAAATTCTTTATACTTCACTGGTCCGTAGCGTTTTAGAATACTGTTCTACCATCTGGTCTCCTCACTTCTCGGTCCATATTGACAATATTGAAAAAGTTCATACTAAATTTTTAAAAATCGTTAATTTTAAACTAAATATTCCTATTGCTAATTTTGACCCCATCTTCCTTAACTCCTTACTTAATTTAACTAGTTTGTCTAATAGGAGAAAAATTATTGATTTACTCACACTCTATAAAATTAAGAATGGTCTAATAGATTGCCCGATGTTGCTTGAAACTATTAATTTCTTTGTTCCGCGACAGGGATCTCGTCAGATAGTTCCTTATCGCCCTGTAGCTTCCAATACAAATGCACAATATAACAGTTGCATAAATCGCCTTCAACGTAGTGGTAATACCTGTACACTGGACTTTGACCCACCCAACAATAACTTTGATAGGTATAGAGCTGGTCTGTTGAGGTACTTTTTGGATGAATAGTGTTTTTATTTCTGTTGCTTGTATATTTCATTTGATTTTTGATTTATATTTTTTGATTTATATTTTTTCTCTAGATAGTAACTTTGATTTTTATTCTTATTTTTATATAGTTTTTGTTATTGTGTTTATTTGTTTCATTTTACTTTCATATACTTTACATCTTTTTGGTATTTTTATGTATTTGTGTTATTTTTGAAACTATGTAACCATTTCATGTAAAAGGCACTAAGTGCCGTTAATAAATAAATAAATAAATAAATACCTCTTTCATCTCTTCAACATTCATCACTTTCCTAATACATACTGTTCTCTTATTCTCACTCTGCAGGTTCCATTCTTTTGCAATCTCACCTATTTGGTGATGATTCCTTGACTTATAGGTTGGTATGAGGCTGAACACGGTATACATACTGTAAAAAATGGTTCACTTTGCCAATGCCACCCCTGTGTCAGGGAAGGTCGGCAAAAGTTGTAGGGCTTATGTTCATTTGAGGTTTGGATTTTATTTGTAAGTACACATTCAGAATTTGTAAGCGCGAACTACACCTTGACTTATAGTTATAGGTTGTTATGCGGCTGTCCACCCATACTGTAAAAAATGGTTCACTTTGCCAATGTCACCCCTGTTTCAGGGAAGGACGGCAAGAGTTGCAAGGCTTATGTTCATTTGAGATTGGGTTTTTATATTGTAGGTCCACATGCGGCATGTGTTAGCGCGAAATTATACATATCTGCTTGTGGGAATGCATTTAATATAAATCTTAAATGATATATATCTCTGCAGCTTAGATTAGATTAGATTAGAACTACACGTGTTTGTCTGTGGGCATGCATTTGAGAGCCTTAAATGTTAATATATCTCTGCAAGTTGCAACTTAGATTATAGATTATAGATTCCTTCCTCGGTCTTCCCCTTCCACGCTTTCCTCTGACATTTCCTTTGTACAATTTCTTCGTGAGTCGTTCATCATCCATTCTTTCAAGATGTCCGAACCATCTCATTGAGCTTTTTTTGTACTTTTATTCTCAAATTTCCTTTTATACCACACTCGTTCATCACCCAATCATTCCGGACTCTATTCTTTCCAGTCATTGCTCTCAGGTAAGCCATTTTAACCTTACATACTTTAATCAACTCACATTCGTTACCTGTCCACGTCTCACTTCCATACATCGATGTCGGTACCAATATGCCATTGTGAACCGCCAATCTCATATTCTTCGTGTGTAAGCGTTTGAAGGAAAACTCAAAACGTGTCGTGTCAAAATGGAGTTGACACCAGTATCGGTCCGTAGTCTAGTGCTATTGCTTCAGACTGCTAATCGGGGAATCGAGGGTTCGATTTCCGGCGGAGAAAAAAAAAAATATTTATGTATTAAAAAATCCTCCTCGCTGGATTGAAAAAATAATTGCCCTTACCAAAGACCGGTCACAAAATGTCCATTCAGCCTTATTGGATCTTGTTTAAAAATTGGCGTTTTCCATAGCGACGACTAAGTCCGTAAAAATTCCGGTCGATAGGTCAGTTGATAAAATGCTCCATGCTGATTCAAAATGATTCCATGCTGAGAGCAACGGTTAGTTCCTTACCGAGGGTGTCAGAAATGATTTCCCTTTTCGATGTTGATTTCAAACCGAAAATAAAATACCGGCAAGGCTTACTCAGCCTTCTCAAGAAATGAGTAGGTACCATCCACTCTGGTGAGCTGGGAAATCCCCACTTTATCTGTATTGTTAGACGGTGTAACACCGATCCCCTTACCTGTATAATAAAATAGGTTCCGAATCGCCACATGTGACCTAAATCTAATCTAAATCAGAATCTAAGTTGCAAAGATATGTATCATTTTAGGTTCATATTAAATGCATTCCCACAAGCAGACACGCATAATTTCGCGCTCACACATGCCGCATGTGGACTTACAATATAAAAACCCAATCTCAAATGAACATAAGCCCTGCAACTCTTGCCGACTTTCCCTGAAGCAGGGGTGAAATTGGCAAAGTGAACCATTTTTTTACATTATGGGTGGTCAGCCTCATACCAACCTATAAATGAAGTCACCACTTCGTGGAAAACGCGGTAAAAAGGTACACTTTATGTGAAGCTCAGTAGCAAGCTCTTATTATTTTTTGATTCCGAAAAAAAAAACAGTTTTCAGAAAGATGTGGTGCTAAAAAGTTTTGCACTATACAAAACCCTTAAAACAGCGGCATTACAGGGTTGTAACAAGAAAAAAAAGGTCTTAAAAAATCTCTGCTTTCTCGTAAGTTCTCCATTTTTTAAAAGAACATAAGCATACATAAAATACAACGAAAAGGTTGTATTTTTCATGTCACGACAGAATGTCCATCGACACAATGTCCATTGACAAAATGTTCATACTGACAAAATGTCCACGCAATAAAATGCCCCCTCGACATAATGTCTAAACGACAAAATGTACACCAAAATAACGCAAACGACAAAATGTCCACAGACACAATTCCCATTGACAAAATGTTCTTATTGACAAAAAGTCCACGCAACAAAATGCCCATCGACATAATGTCTAAACGACAAAATGTCCACCAAAATAACGTCAAACGACAAAATGTCCACAGACACAATTCCCATTGACAAAATGTTCATAATGACAAAAAATCTACGCGACAAAATATCTGCCAATATTATGTCAATCGACAGAATGTCCATCGACAGATTGTCCACCAATAAAATGTCCACCGACATAATGTTCACCGACATAATGTCCACCAATATTATGTTAAATATTCACTAACATAACGCCCACATTTTGTCGGGTGGACATTCTGTCTACGGACATCTTGTCGTGGAACCGTATTTTTTCATTTCCCTCTACAATATTACTTGTATAATACAGTTTTATGGGGAGAAGGACACAAGCAGGTAAGTCCTTTACACCGAGTACAAAAAATTGCGTAAGCTCGCTCCAGTTGCGTAAATAGAAAATTGTATGGAATATGCAATAACACTCGTATTGGGCGATTCAGTTTTCATAGAATTTATTATTTTATACGGTCAAACGGAGTTTAGTACTACGTAATGTTTTGTACTTCTGCACTGACCGTCACTCGTGCGTGCCAGTTTTGCGTGCGCATACACATTCCGTATCTTTAAATGCTTGTTTGTCTTATGTCCATCAGAGGTATTTTCACATGAGCAATATTTATATGTGTACTTGACCAATGTGTCATTATAAAAACTGGATTTTTTTTGTAAAAGTAATGAAAACAACTCTCACATTATTGCGCTTTATGTATATATTTTTAATCTCAGATTGTGTAAAATGTGACTCTTAAAACAATGTCATTGAAAGGTCATCTTTGAATCAAATGGTACATGAGCCAAACAAGCATTTGGGGGACGATTTGTTTTCTGCGCTTTCTAATTTGCTGGCAAGTATCCAGAGTCATAAAAAAAGAGCTTGTATGTAAAGAGCTTGTATTGACCGGTCCGTAGTCCAGGTGGTAACACTTCGGACTCGTAACTGGAAGGTCGTGGGTTCGAATCCCGGCGGAGCACAAAAAATATACCATTTATATTTTCAAATTTGCTCATCGCTGGGTTGAAAAATTCATAAACCTTTACCAAAGACCGGTCATCAAAAGGTCCATCCAGCCTTACAACAACTGGGTCTTGCTTGAGAATTGGCGCTTTCTACAGCGACGACCAAGCTTGCAGAGGGCTCTTGAGGGGTGATACACACAAAAACAGCGCTCACTAAATAAATCAGCCTAATTTTTTTTTTTTTTTTAAAAGGTGCTGGATGCTTTAAAAACATTGGATGAAATGAAAGAAGTATGTAAGGACCGAAAAAACGGCGGTTGGTCTGTTATGATGGCTTTGGGTTTTAAAATCTTGAATTTTTTATAGACATTTTGTTCATTTTAATTGTATTATTTTACTTAGTGATCGTTTGTTTTGTATAGTTAATACAATTATGAATTATTTATGTTCCTTGACTTATTGATTAAAATGAGGCTGACCATCCATACTGTAAAAAACAGTTCACTTTGCCAATGTCACTCCTGTTTCAGAGAAGGTCGGCAAGAGTTGCAGAGCTTATGTTCATTTGAGGTTTGGATTTTAAATTGTGATTACACATGCTGTGTTTGTAAGCGCGGGACTTTAATATTAATTTGAAATGTTACCATATCTTTGCAACTCGGATTATAGATAATAGCCGCATGCAGAACTGTCACGCAGGAGTGATGGTATGTAGCGAACCTAACACAGCTTTATGGGGTAGAGGACACGAGCAGGTAAGTCTCTGTCCTTAACGTATATTTTATGATGTTTGTTTTTGTTTATGTACATTGCTCTTTTTTTTCCTCGACCAAGTTTTATACCTACCACCGTAAATATTCAAAGCATTTCTTTTCCTATTATGAGAAAGTTTTTATTTTAATTTAAAAAAAAGACACAGAGTTTATTTTCTTAAATTGAGCATTTATTTCACTATTGACTTCCTAACGCCCTTTTCAAGAGGACACTGTTACAGAATTTACAAGACAAATAACATAGAGAAATGGGAAGGTAGGACAAGTAATGATATCTTTAATCTATTATCTAAGTTGCAAAGGTATACTAACATTTGAATATTAAATGCATGTCCACAAACAGGCGCGTATAAAGTTGCGCTTACACATGCCGCATGTGGACTTACAACATAAAAACCCAATTTCAAATGAACATAATCACTGCAAAATGGTGCCGAATATCCCTGAAACAAAGGTGACATTGGCAAAGTGAACCATTTTTTACATTATGGTTGGTCAGTCTAATACCAAACTATTAGAAAAGGCAAGGTTGACCGGTCCATAACTACGAGTAGTGGATAGAGCTTTTTGACTCGTAAGTGGAAGGTTGTGGGTTTTAAATCCGACAGAGCACAAAAAAAATGTAAAAAAAAAATCATTGCCTCTACTAAAGACCTAACATAAAAGGTCTATCCTGCCTTAAAGCAATTGGCTCTTGTTTGAGAATTGATTTGATGACAAGCTCGCATAGGGTTCTTGAGGTGTGTTTCACACAAAAACAGCGCTCACCAAACAATTCAACCGAATATTATTATTATAACAGTAGGTTATATCAGAAATAAGCATGGCCCATAACATGTCGGATAATCGTGGTTCTACCATACTTTTTTTTCAGCTTTTTCAAGTTTTTTCAAGTTTTATTTTACAATGGAAAATATCATGCTTTAAAATTTATATGCATACCTGAAAGTAAAACTTAATAAGTGGCATATTAAGGTAACATGGGTTTCTCAGATAAATGCACATTTTTACCTATTTTCTGCGAGAGAAAACACTAAAAAATGTGAAAATTCTGTAGTTAAGATGTTTTTTATAAGCACTTCCTTATAATTAGTTCACTTACTATGAGAAGTTACACACAATAAAATGTTTTATCCACGATTTCTTAAACCAGTGAATCGGTACTTATACAGTTTAACCTTTAAGGTGGCGATATATTGTTTGTAAGAGAAGCTTTAAGTGTATTGTAACAGGACTAAATAACAAGTATGTTTTTTATTTATCGACGTCAAACTTTCAAAACTTTCCATATACGTAATGACGTATGAAAATAATTTAAAAAGTTTTCCGAGTTTCAAAAGACAATTACGTAAGTAGCTGTTTTTGAGTTTGTTGTTAAAAAGAAGTTAAGACACAGGGCTGACATTTATTTTCTGTCGGTCCGTAGTGCAATGGTTAACGCGACCAACTCATAATCGGGAGGTTCAATTTCCCGCAGAGTATAACAAAAAAACATTTACATAAGCATGCTCTTCGCTGCAATCAATAATATAAGTTGCAAAAATATATTACATTCTGATTTATACCTATTACATGCATTCCCATAAGCAGACACGTATAAGTTAAACATGTCACATGTGGGCTTACAACATAAAATCTGAATGACAAATGAGCATAAGCCCTGCAACTTTTGCCGACCTTCCCTAAAACAGGGTGACATTGGCAAGTGAACCATTTTCAACAGTATGGGTGGTCAATGTCACCCCTGTTTCAGGGAAGGACGGAAAGAGTTGCAGGGTGTATGTCCATTTGAGATTTGGTTTTTATGTTGTAGGTTCACATGAGGCATGTGCAAGCGCGAACTTGTACTTGTCTGATTTGTGAGAATGCATGTAATGTGAATCTCTAATGTAACATATCTTTACAACTAAGATTAGATTAGATGAGACAAACGCTATATTCATACGAGTGGAACTGAAAGAAATAAAAACCACGATTGGTTTCGAACCTTATAACTTATTGATGTATAAAGAGACCATAAAATAACAGTATTAAATATCTAATGAAAAAGACTTACCCAAGTTATAAAAATTCCACACATTAAAAAAAACTTTTTAATTCCACATTCTTATTTTATGTGCACCTTGTTTTTTTTTCACACAGAATTATTTGAGCTGAAAAAACACAAAAAATATTATTAAGAATTTTATTGTCGTTAAATTATGTGTTATTCAATATTAACTGCATTTTCAGTACATCATCTATAATTTAAATTGCAAAGATATAATGATATTTAGGGCTCATATTTAGTGCATGCCCACAAACAGGGACATGTAAGTTCGCGCTTACACACACTGCATCTACACACATAATAAACTAAACCTCACATGAACATAAACTTTGCACTACCTGCCACCTTTACCTGAAACCGGGGTGACATTAGTAAAAGTGAACCAAGTTTGTAGAGTGTTTTATGTTTTTTTTCCCCACAGCTTAACAACTATACTGGTTTTGATATTTTTTGACATAAAAACCACTAACTTTTATTTTTTATTTATACACAACCAAATTTCAAAACAAGTTGTTTGGTCGACAGCTCAGTTGGTAGAGTGCTTGCATTGCATGCCGAGAGCTCGGGTTTGAATCCCACCGTGGGTGTCAGAAACCATTTCCCGTTTTGGTGTTATACAATATTTTAAGCCCAAAAAAAAACTGGCAAGGTTTACTCAGCCTTCGCAAGAAATGAGTACCAGCCCTCTTGGGAGCCTGGAAACCCCCACTTCAACTGAAGTGATTGGCGTCAGGCCCGCCCTCATATCTGTTAAAATAAATAGGTTTCACTTGCCACATGCCACCCCTTCTTTAAGAACGCGGCAAGAAGTTACACTACGTGTGTAGCTTAGTCACGCTAGAAGTCGGCTTGAATTTAAAAGACCCTTGTCATGTTTTTACTGGTTTGTTTTCGATTCTTTATATACATTGTAGTATCAGCCCTTATCTCAATTTTAAAATCTTGTGGTTTTCAGCTCATTAAGTTAATATTTTATTTTTTTAATACCATTTAAGAATACTGCTCTCCTCTGTCATTTTTCACTTTCAAAAATATATATTATCACATATTTCTCAATCATCTAAGGAATCTACACAATCAAATACTACACTTCAACTGAAAGTGGTTAGTGTGAGGCCGGCCCCCTTACCTGTAAAAATAAATAGGTCCCGAAGCGCCACATGCGACCCCTTCGGGGATAACGCAGTCAAGAAGTTACGCTATATGTGTAGCTTAGTGCGTTTTGCGCTTAACTTTGTAATACTACTGCTTGTATTTTAATTTTTCAGTCCATCCTTGATTATTTAATATCTCATAATAACCTTACATTAAAACCAGAGGCGGTTACTATTAACGTGCATCCGTGCAGTGAGCTGCCTAGATTTTGTAATAATTTTAGCAAAAAAATGTATACA
Organism: Agapetus fuscipes; assembly: GCA_951799405.1. NCBI lineage: Eukaryota > Metazoa > Arthropoda > Insecta > Trichoptera > Glossosomatidae > Agapetus > Agapetus fuscipes. Next base: position 5,367,233 of record OX637358.1, on the reverse strand, counting down.
CTTTTAACAAAAATATATCGTGTGGAAGATGTGTTAAAAGATCGCTGAAGTAAAAAATCAATAATAATTATACGAAACGCCTGATAAGCGCAAAGAACCGCCTCCATACATAATATTATGGTATAATTATTATACATGTCGTGCATATCGCTCAATGCACAGAGACCTTGAAATACTTCAATACATATTATGAAAAACTGTCGAATCCGTGGCTGTGAGGGAGAAAGCAGATCAATCATAGCTTCTGTAACGCGGTAGACAAAGATGGCAAACGCCTTGCTACGTGCAACACCCAAATATTATGAAATAGTCGACGTGTGTTGACGTTATATGAACAATGAACAATGAAACCATCATAAGTTAGACCCTCCGCACATTAGACGACAGGCGACAGCGACATGTCGGCGCGAATCGGTGATCGGCGCGACTCGGCGACAAGTCGCACGTTTAATAATAAAGAGCAATAACTCAAAAAACAACAATGTTGGTAAATCACGTTTGAAGTTCAGACAACCAGTACAACTTGTATGGGATGAAAAAGGCGGCCGATGTTTTATCTCGGTCATATTCGTCCAAATTGAACGGCTGTCGCATTCTACCTATTCTTCTCGCATTGTTCTTGCGTTTTATTACAAAATCTCGATTTTCCCAATTTTCGAGTTATTTCTCTTTATTATTAAGCGTGCGAAGTGTGCGGAGCTTTGAACAAAATATTTGAAAACTGTCGGCCGCAGCCTGTCGCCGCGACTCGGCGAGCTTTCGCTGTCGCCTGTCGTCTAGTGTGCGGAGGGTCTTACTCTCCTTAGCATTTTAAAGAAAACATTGCTAAGGCCCAGTATTTTCAACGTTAGCATAGCGACTTTATACTGAATGAAAAAGGACGCACTTATGTCAAACGTGTGGGTAGCTTTTTTTTATCAGTTTAAAGTCACGTAAGCTAACGTTGAAAATACTGAGCCTAAGTACAATGTTGATTATAAATAATAATTGCCAAACTGGACTCTGGATGACTTACATCCGTTCAGTTGTTAGTTGACGTAGAGATGTGTACAGTCATCGGTTGGCCTTTGATTTTGCGGGAATATTTTTTACATTCTTTTAAAAATCATCGTGAATTCATTACAAGATTGTTGTTAATTAATTTTCTGACTATGAATTTCAATAATAAAGCAGACGTGGACTTAATAAAAATTGTTTAACAATGTAAAGCTAAATCTAAAACGGTGATTAGGGTATTTAAGCATCATGGCTGTGTGGTTGTGAATGGTTTTTTTCTTTCCGTGTCGTATAATTTGTGGTGAAAAATCGTGGGGCGAAGATGTGTCATGGATCTCGCTCACCTTACTGAGGAAGTTAAACATTATGCACTTTCGTAAACTCACATTGAGCATGTAATGCCTTTAAATTAATGAGGCCAAACAGATCTTCCACAATGGCTTGATGTTGGTTATAGAGAATCAATCAAAAATTTCAATGATAAAGTGCATGAGAACAGATTAATTTTATCCGGAATAATTTATTTTGTGCTGTTTGTGCGGATGGATTTCAATTTAAATAACTGTAAGTACGCGCTTAAATACATATATTCGTTATGCAGAAAAACGGGTGTAGGTACGTACTCGTGTATAGCTTAATAAAACATTATATATGTACGCATTTCTTACAATTTCCATTCAAAGCAAATTGGAAAATAAAAGAAAAACTATAATTGCAGAAATTATGAACTGCCAACAGTTTTATTGACGAGCCGCCTCTGATTAAAACACTTTAATTTCACACTTTTTTAACCCCTTTAACATACATAATATATTTTTTAATTAATTTCCTTACTTTATACTTTTTTCTTTCATCTTTGAATAGAGCTATTTTTTCAGTATTCACACACTGTTTTCCTCATTAAATTTCAAAAACATACAACCACATTTTCATCGTATTTTTAATTTAATGTATTGTTAACAAAATTCATTATTTATGTTTCTCCTTTCTTATTTTTATAAAGTTATTTTTTAAGCATTTCAACACTTTCCTTTTCATTTAATATCACATAATTTTAACCACATTTTCATAATATTTTAACTTTAATTTAAAGTCAAAAAAATCTATTCTACACATTTTTACCTTAGTATTTCTTTTTCAATATGTAAACACTGTTTTCTCCTGAAGAATTTTACAAAATTTTAACCACTTTTCAATCATATTTTCAATTTAATTTATTGTTAACATAATTCACTCAACAGCTTTTTCCCGACGTCTTTTCGTAGTTATTTTTTTTTCAGTATTTTAGAGTGTCTGCCAATCGTACGTGCGTCCCGCTCGGCATCACAGACTGTACTGAAAATTATTATATGGGAACGAGAGGCTGTGGAGATTGTGATGTCAGATAGAAGGGAAATCTACAACCACGTAGAAATTATAAATTTCAGCGAAAAATGACATTTTCTACTGATAATAGTTCAAAAGGTGACAAGTAAGAACGGCACAGTGATAAAAGTACACATGACATAATGACACAATATGACAGAACGACACAAGACAGAACGAAACATACTTGCAACTCCTGCCGACCTTCCCTGAAACAAGGGTGACATTGGCAAAGTGAACCATTTTCTACAGCATGGGTGGTCAGCCGCATATCAACCTATAAGTCAAGGAACATACATAACAAAATATTAAAATTTTAAAATCAACAAATAATAATATGTATGGACATCAAAAACTAAACAGAAAAACAAATTCTAATTTTTAAAACCCTAGCCGCCAACATTACAGATCAACCGCCATTTCTTTCTGTCCTTCCTGTCTTTCTTTCATTTTCTCCAGAGTCACAACCTTCTTCTTCTTCTGGCTCTTCTCTTATTTACACTTTCATAATATTATGTTTTATTTTTTGTGTACCTGACTTTCTTTCGTATAGATTTATTTTTAAGGTTTTGTTGTTTTTGAGTTATAGGTTGGTAGGAGGCTGACCACCCAACCTATAATAAATACTTAGTTCACTTTGCAAAGTTCACCCTTGTTCCAGCGAAGGGTGGTAAAAGTTGCAGTGTTATGTTCATTTGAGATTTGGATTTGAATTTTTAAATAGACATTCAGCATTTGTAGTGTTTTTAAAGATTTTAAATTATGATTACGGTCGTTAGACATTTAAAAGAATGAAAAAAAACGGATTTCACTGACCGTGCAAAAGAGAAGAACGATTTTCTCTACGTTTCGCCGGAGTCATATCCGACGTTCTCAGGAGACGTGTGTCCTCTACAAAGAGGAATGACGTCGGATATGACTCCGACTAAACGTAGAGAAAATCATTCTTCTCTTTTGCACGGTCAGTAAAATCCGTTTTTTTTCATTCTTTATAATTTGTAGTGTTTGTCGGCATGCATTTGATATGAGCTTTGAATGTTAATATGTCCTTGCAACTTTTATTAAAAATTCTGAATTTCTTCCCATTGTTTTCTGTTTGTGTGTTCACAGAAAATGAACATTAAACGCAAACATGCCCCTGCAACTTAGATTAGAGATGAGTTGTAAGAAGGCGAGTGGATAAGTAGGTTGTAGGGCTGCCAACCCCCCGGGATATGTGTAATACCCCGGGCATGTGAATCTCTGTGGACGTTGTAACTCACTAAACTTAATGTTGGCAGCCCTGAAGCTATGTGCGAGCGAGAAGTAGTTCGTAAGAGAAATGTAGAAGATGTATGAAAGTAATGTCTTATTAATATAATATAAAAAGTAGGAATAAATATACTTTCTAACTATAAATATACTTTAAGCCCCGGAATTAAAAAATCAACCAATATACTTTCTGTTTATTTATTAACTTCTCATTTTCTCCTTAGCGAATGGATGGGATATCCAGTCATAATAGAAGGAGAGCTTGTATCTAATATAATCTAATCTAAGCTGCAAAGATATATATCATTTAAGATTTATATTAAATGCATTCCCACAAGCAGACATGTATAATTTCGCGCTAACACATGCCGCATGTGGACCTACAATATAAAAACCCAATCTCAAATGAACATAAGCTCTGCAACTCTTGCCGTCCTTCCCTGAAACAGGGGTGACATTGGTAAAGTGAACCATTTTTTACAGTATGGGTGGTCAGCCGCATACCAACCTATAAGTCAAGGAACGATGAAGAAGGTTATGACTCTGGATGAAATGAAACAAGTATGTAAGGACAGAAATAAATGGCGGTTGGTCTGTAATGTTGGCGGCTAGGGTTTTTTAAATTAGAATTTTGGATTATGTTTTAGCTTTGATGTCCATACATATTATTTCTTGATTTTAAAAATGTTATTTGTTGTGTATGCTTCATGACTTATAGGTTACGGGTGAACACCCATGCTGTAGAAAATGGTTCACTGTGCCAATGTCACCCCTGTTTCAAGGAAGGTCGGTAAGAGTTGCAGGGTGTTTGTTCATTTGAGATTTGGGTTTTTATATTGTAAGTCCACATGCGGCATGTTTAAGCGCGAACTTATACGTGTCTGCTTGTGGAAATGCATATAATGTGAATCCCCAATGCTACAAATATTTGCAACTTAGATTAGATTAGATTGATTATTCGTCTCCCCAGTGCTTGTTTGGCTTATCTACCATTTGATGCAAAGATGAACTTTCAATTAAATTGTCTTAAGAATCATATTCTACTCGTACACAGTGTGAGCTAAGAAAATAACGTAAAACACGATCTTATGAGATTTGTTTTAAATATTTTAAAATCAATTTCCAGTTTTCATAAGACACATAATATGTAGGTCCAGTAGGCCTACAAACATTGCTCATGGGAAATTTACCCTGATGGACTTATGTCCATAAGTGACAAACAAGCACTAAGGGAGCGATTTGTCATATTAATTGACACATTTTTGGATTTTGGTTATTTTCAGTAAGAATATTGTACTTTTTAGCTAGGTTAAAAAACACAATTACATTTTCGATATTTTCTGTTACGTTCTGTTATTTTATGTTACATTTTATCATTTTCTGTTAGATTTTAGCCATTTTACTTAACATTTCATAATTTTCTGTTACATTCCTGTCATTATCTTAAACATTACATCATTTCCTCTGAGATTCTTGTTATTTTCCTTAACACTGAACCATTTTCTGGCGAATCCCTGTCATTATCTTTAACATTTCATCATTTTCTCTTAGATTCTTGTTAATTTCCTTAACATCTTACCATTTTCTATTACATTCCTGTCATTATCTTAAACATTACATCATTTCCTCTGAGAATCTTGTTATTTTCCTTAACATTTAACCATTTTCTGTTAGATTTCTGTGATTATCTTTAACATTACATCATTTCACTTTAGATTTCTATCATCAACTTTGACATTACCTCATTTCCTCTTAGATTCTTATTATTTTTCTTTACCATTTTCTGTTAGATTACTGTCATTATTTTTAACCTTTCATCGTCTTCTCTTACATTTTCACCATTCTCAGCACCACTGCCTCTCCCCGTAACAAGCGGCTGATATGAAGTCGAAGTTTCCGTCCCAGATTTGCTCTGCAATGTCTGGAATTGATTTTTGAATTATTAAATTGCCGCGAGCACATATAATTCAGGAATTGGCGCCGGTTCAATTCGCATTCATACGTTTCAGTGCAGAAATTTCCGCTTCCGTCAGCATCATTATTATGCTCCAGTATGCATTTGAATGGCCGATAAAAAAAAACACAACTAAGCTGCACATATATTGCCACTTGAGCATAATTTTTTTTTACGAATGTATGAGTTTATGTCTGTGCATGTTCACCTATGATTGTGTGTCTTTGTGTTTTTACTTACTTATGATTATGTGTTAAAGTGTTTTTTTACTTTCTTTTACATGCACAGACATAAACTCATACATTCGTAACAATATATATATGTGTTTACCGTACGTGACGCGAACTTGCTGTGGCCGACAGCTCTGTGAGAAACTTCTTCCAACGTGATTAGCTCAAGAGAAGCAATTTATTTCAGGGTGTACCATTACTATTATCATTAATTCTTCGCCGAAAAAGGGTACCCAACCTCATCCCAGAAACGGTATTGGAAAAAATAAAATTATATACAAAAAAATGCTGCTGGAGGAGCCAAGTTTGGTTAGAGAGAATGCGTCCCCCCAGCGCTTGTTTGGCTTATCTACCATTTGAATCAAAGATGACCTTTAAATGACATTGTCTTAAGAATCACATTCTACACAATCGGTGCTAAGAAAAAAACATAAAGCACAATAATGCAAGAGTTGTTTTCAATACTTTTACAATAAATTTCCAATTTTCATAAAACACATTGGTCTAGTACACATCCTCTGATGGACATAAGACAAACAAGCTGGGCTCTTGATGAGAACTGTGATGTCATTACAGTTCTCATCAAGATCATCTTCATCATCATACTTCACGCTGAAGAAGCCCATCGTAGAAATGAGCGAAACGTCCGAAAGCTCCAACTCCCACAGACCACGGCAACAGATCCCGGAAAACCTCACTCCAGCATCATCAGCCGGCCGTGTAAGCCTTCTTATTTAATGTGAGAGTTTTTTTAAATATTTTCAAAATATCCAGCATTTACAAATTATAAGATATATTGGTCCAGTACAGTACAGTACAGTAGAGTAGGTATTCCTTGACTTATAGGTTGGTATGAGGTTGACCACCCATACTGTAAAAAATGGTTCACTTTGCCAATGTCACCCCTGTTTCAGGGAATGTCGGCAAGAGTTGCCGGGCTTATGTTCATTTGAGGCTTGGATTTTATTAATAAGAACACAATCAGCATTTGTAAGCGCGAACTACACGTGTTTGTTTGTGGGCATACATCTGAGAGCTTTGAATGAATATATCCTTGCAACTTAGATTATAGATATATGGGCACATACAAACATTGCTAATGTGAAATTACCTCCGTTGCACTGCCTTACACCTGCCGTCAACTTTTTCACAGTATGGGTGGTCAGCCTCATACCAACCTATAAGTCAAGAAAGCCGACAATCTAGATAATATTTGGAGCATGTTTTTTTTGTATTTTTGTCGTTTTATCCATATAAGACGCGTTTTATATTACATCAGTCTAGTCCTACTTCCGACGTCAATACCTTTTTGTTTGCTCAACTTGAAAGTCTAGCGTGTAATGCCTTGTTCTGACAAAGTCAGTGCTCTTCTTAGCTACTTAGGATAGTTTCTGAGGCCCGGGACTATCAACGTTAGCATAGCGACTTTATACTGAAAAGGACGCACTTGTGTCAATCGTGTGGGTAGCTGTGCTTATCAGGTTAAAGTCACATAAGCTAAGGTTGAAAATACAAAATGCTTTTAAGTTTAAGTGACTAAGTTTAAATACCGGTAAGGTTTATTCAAGAAATGAGTACAAGCCCCCTTAGGAGCTTTAGGAAACCCCCACTTCAACTTAATTGTCAATGACGATACCATGTTGAAAGCACTGGTTCTCATCAGATCACCGAAGTTAAGCAACATAGTACTTGGATGGGTGACCGCTTAGGTACACCGCGTGTCGTTGGCATTTCTTGGACCGGTCCGTGGTCCAGTGGCAGCACTTCGGACTCGTAAATGGAAAGTTGTGAATTTGGGTCCCGGCGTAGCACAAAAAATATACCATTTATATTTCCAAATATGCTCTTCGCTGGGTTGAAAAAATATATAATATAAAAACCTTTACTAAAGACCGATCACTAAAGGTCCATCCAACTTTACAGCAACTGGATCTTGCTTGAGCATTGGCGCTTTTTAGCGACGACCAAGCTTCTTAACACCTCTGCGGCACTACAACAAGTGTCATAGACCTCTAGAGTCTCCAAAATCTAGGGAGCTTCCAGTACAGGATTTCTTAAAAAAATGGTTGGCATAAGGCGGCCCCCCTTACCTGTATAAATAAATAGGCTCCACTCACATCATGCGACTCATTCCCGGGAAACACTGCAAAGAAGTTACACTAGATGTGTAGCTTAGATGCGTTTGAAATAAATACCGAAACGAAATCAATGTATACTTTTTACCATTTGTTCACTGTCCTTGTTTGAAGTGACTTTTAGTATTGCTCGATGGAAATAGAAGTTGAGCGGCACTTATAAGAGATTGAACGTGAGAGTTGACAAGGTGTACCTAGGAAGTTAGCTGCACAAATACATCTATGGAACCAAGCCCCTAATAATATTGCACAATAGTGCCGATCGCATCGGTACGACAACTTAGCTCCACTTACAAATACTCGTAACTGTCTGATCTCACATAATATATTCTTGTATTTCGTCCCCCAAGTGTTTCTTTCCTAAATCTACCATTTGATTCAAAGATGACCTTTCAATGAAATTGTCTAAGAATCACATTCTACACAATCTGAGCTAAGGAGTAGATGGTAAAACACGATAATGTGAGAGTTGTTTTACATATTTTAAAAATCTATTTCAAGTTTTCATAACACACATTGGTCCAGTACACATATAAAGATTGCTCATGTGAAATTACCTCTGACGGACGTAATACAAACAAGCACTAAGTGTAGACGAACTGTCTTGTGACCGATTTGTCCATGGACGAGCTGTCTGTGGACGAGTTATCTCAGAGCAATTTGTAACATAACATTTTTTTTTTTTTTTTTTAAATAAAATAGATTTGTGGAAAGGAATGCAATCCACCAACCTATTTTACCTGGCCAGTTGTCTTCATGCGAAAGCAGAAGCTTGTGTGCATGCAACGGCATCTGTTGAACCAGGGTCGAAGTTATCGTCGCGGGATTCGAACCAGCGTTATCCGGTTCCAAATAACCTGTCTTGATCCCCGCGGCTATAACACCGACTAACATATAAAACTATTTTCAACTCGTATAATAATGATGTTTTGATTTGTTATTCATTGATTTATTAATTTAAAACGAATATTCCACTACGTATAGGTAAAACATAAACATTACATCGTATCATATAATGCAAACATTTGCGAAACGTCTGTCTGCCAAAAAAGATTACTTTGAAGTCAAACACTCAAAATTATATAATACATCGAAATCGTCTGTTGATTTATATGGATCATACAGAGGCGTTTATATAAATATTTGTTCGAATACGTAACTGTGCGTTTCGTTTGTCTGTGTCAGTTTCTGTGAAATCTCTCTAGAAATAAATAGAAGTTAGTAGGTACTTACCCGTGCTGTAAAAAGTGGTTCACTTTTGCCAATGGCACCCTGATGCGCTATTTTGCTAAATTTCTTACAACCTTAAGGCGACGAGATAGCGATTCGTATCCAAAAATAAGGTGTAGGTACCAGTGGCGAAGGGTGCCATACAAGCCGGTTTCCATCGGCTTCCCTTTTAAAATGATGTAACAAAGTAGTTCAAAAATATAGGCACCAAGTAAAAAAATACATTTAAAACCAAATAAACAATACGTGTTTTTCCCCCATTGAAACCATGCAGTCTACTTTATTATCATTTCTGCCTCACTTTAAACGGGAAACCCATGGAAACCGGCTTGTATGGCACCCTTCACCACTGGTAGGTACTGTGATTTTTTATCCATGGAGCTCTTTCGCAAGCGCTAGCAAGCTCCAACTTGGATTGATATCCAAAGTGTAAGGAACTCAGCAGAATAGCGCTTCTGGTTTCCATAAAAGGCGGCAGGAGTTGCAGGGTTTATGTTCATGTGAGGTTTTGTTTATCTATATGCGCACATGCAGGATGTGTAGGCGCGGACCTACATGTACCTGTCTGTGGGCATGCATTTGATTTGAGCCTTAAATGTTGGCATATCTTTGCAGCTAAGATAATAGGTAACACACCTCTTGAAAATTGGAAGGTTACCGATAGACTGAATATGGATTTGTGTATAATGCGCGCGTTAGCACATTTCTAATTCTCAAAGGAATTACCAATGTCACCCCTGTCTCAGGGAAGGACGGCAAGAGTTGCAGGGCTTATGTTCATTTGAGATGGGTTCTTATAATGTAGGTCCACATGCTGCATGTGTTAGCGCGAAATTATAGATGTCTGCTTGTGGGAATGCATTTGATATAAATCTTAAATGGTATATATCCTTGCAACTTAGATTAGATTAGATTAGAAAGGATTGCTTTTTGAGCCCATCTAGTACTTAGAAAAAGCATTGAAAGATGCACTAGTTACAGGTACCTGGAATATGTGGTCAACGAAAAGTGGGACATGTCGCTGCCTTAGTTTTTGTTTACCGTATACGCCATTGAGAAAATTTTACATGAGCAATGTTTGCATGTGTACTGGACCTTATGTCATGCATGTGTACTGGACCTAATGTGTCTTATGAAAACAAGAAATTTATTTAAAAAATATTGAAAAGAACTCGCACATTATCGAATTTACGGTTTTTCTTAGCTCAGATTGTGTAGAATTTGATTCATAAGACAACTGCATGAAAAAGTCATATTTGACAAGATTGGCGTATACCTACGGTAAACAAGAACTGGGGTAGCAATGTGTCAAGAAGTCAGAAGCAGACTAGAGCAAGCCCGAAATGTCTTCGCTAAAATGAGCAAAGTACTGTTGTGCCGAAATTTAAGCCTTGAACTCCGGAAGCGCATAGTGAGGTGCTACGTTTTCCCAATCGCTCTGTATGGTATGGAGGGATGGACTCTCACGCAGGCACTGGAGAGACGTATTGAAGCATTCGAGATGTGTCTATACCGAAAAATGCTTCGGATCTCTAGGCGTGATCGAGTCACCAATGAAGAAGTCCTCCAACGAATGCGCACTACAAAGGAGCTCCTGCCTACCATTAAGGCCCGGTATATTAAACTGTAGTAATATTTTAGTTAACTATTACTTGAACTTTCATTCAAAATACTCAATCTCGAGTTAACTAAAACCGAACATTACTTAAGTATGAAGCCCCGCCCCCAAATCTTGGAAATAATTAAAATGCCATTCAAAAGCTTTAAAACAAACAACTATTCATAAAAATCATATGCCTAACCTTCATTAAGCTAGAAAACGAAACAAAACATGTTCAGTTTGCAACAATTTTGATGTATCCTTACATTTAAAAAGAACAGCTGCTGTCAGTGAAGCGCCGCCATCTTGAAAATCGTAAGTTAAAGTTACTAAATATTTACTGCCGAAATTTGGTGAGTGAAATATTATGATGATTTAACTAAAATTACATTTTAGTTAACTTTACGATACTTAAAAATACCGGGCCTAAGCAGAGAAAGCTTATGTACATCGGTCACATTATGAGAAATGAGAAGTACCGTCTCCTTCATCTCATCATTCAGGGTAAGATTGAGGGGAGAAGATGTGTCTGAAAAACCTGCGATGGTGGTTCGGCAGAAGCACCAAGTCCCTGTTACGAGCCGCAGCATCTAAAGTCAAAACAGCCATGATGATCGCCGATCTTCGATAGAAGTGGCACAAAAATAAGAAGAAGGAGTACTTAGATATTGCTTCATTCTCCTCTATGCCGCTAAAATTAGGGCGGGCTATCAAATATTTATGGGAGTACTTTCCATGCAATGACGGATGTGCGAAAATAGCCATGAAGGACTGGATTGAAATTTGTAGTTTGAGAATTGAAATGACTAATAATAAAAATAGGATGAATTATTTGGTGAGCGTTGTTTTTGTGTTTATCACACCTGAAGAGCCCTCTGCGAGCTTGGTCGTCGCTGTAGAAAGCGCCAATTCTCAAGCAAGACCCAGTTGCTGTGAGGCTGGATGGACCTTTAGTGACCGGTCTTTGGTAAAGGTATATGAATATTTCACCCAGCAAAGAGAATATTTGAAAATATAAATGGTATTTTTTATGTGCCTCGCCGGGATTCAAACCCACAACCTCCCATTCACGACTCAGAAGTGTTAAAACCACTAGACTAAGGATCGGTCTAAGTATGGCAATCGTAAATAAATCCAGTCGATAGTTCAGTTGATAGAGTGCTTGCATTCCATGCCGAGGAGAACTTGAGTTCGAATCCGAACGTGGGTGTTTTTTTTCTGCATTTTCTGTTTCGGTGTTTATTTCAAGCTTTACTCAGTCAATATATCTTTGCAACTTTTTCAGCCTTCAGATGAAATGCAATCCCACAAGGAGTGCCACCCGAGGTATGCTATTAGCTTCAGTAACATCGAACCATTTACTTTTAGAGTCATTGGCACGCCTCTGACTTACAGGTTATTGTTGTGTCGTTCCGTTGCTTTTACTTCACGGGAAGGCCTTCCGCCACTTGAGAAAACATGACACATACATACATGACAGGTTTTGAAGGAGGGTTTGAATACCAAACCCTCACTTCAAGTGAAGTGGTTAGCGTGAGGCCGGCCTCTTATCTGTAAAAATAAACACGTTCCACCCACCACATTAGGGGAAAACGCGGCAAGAAGTAATACTACATGTGTCGCTTAGTAGCATTTTTTTAGTAGCGTGACGAAATTTACAATTATAATTACTTCACAGTCAGGTAATTAAACTTTTCGGGTATTAGACGAACCGTTATGGGAGAACTCACATTATTCTCGACGTTTCGTTTGCGACGTAGCCAACGTCTTCAGAGGACACTCTCAGTGTACACAACGACTGAGGATGTACTATATTATATATATATAATCTAAGTTGCAAAGATATATTACATTTAAGATTCATTTGACATGCATTCCCATAAGCAGAGACGGTTAAGGTCGCGCTTACAAAGGCTAACTTACAAATTAAAATACAAACCTCAAATGAACATAAGCCCTGCAACTCCGACCTTCCATAAAAGAGGTGTGACAAAGTGAGCAATTTTTTATAGTATGGGTGGTGAGCCTCATACAAACTTATAAGCCAAGGTATAACAAATTGCTATTAAAGCTTTCATTTCTCCAGTGGTATATCCATTTTTAAATTTACGAACCAAAATGATACGTTTTGAAAAAAGTCTTTGTTTTTGTTTCCCGTATACTAATAAATATATCTTGTTTTTTGTTACATGAAGCGAAAACAATGAAGACATTTCACATCTTTGTTTTCATAATAACACTTTCATACAAGACAAGCGCTTGTTCCAAATGAAAAACATGTTTTCTATTATTTCACAAAATATTATACTGTGTCAAAACCTCGTATGAAAATATACGTTTATACTTGTACGAAAATAAACCTATTGAAAGATAATTGAGTTAAAAATATAGAAATATGTTCTTGTAACGGTTTCATGATAGAGCGACACTGTAACAAAACGACACATGACATAATGTCACATGACAGAACGACACATGAAATAATGACACATGATAGAATGACACATGAAATAATGATACATTACAGAACGACACATGCCATAACAACACATGACATAACGACACATGACAGAACAGCACATGGCATAACGAAACATGGCAGAACAACACATGACGGAACATCACAATGACAGTACATCACATAACTAAATATCACTATGACAAAACATCACAGAAAAGTACATCAATATAACAAAAATCACAAGACAGACCATCACATACCAAAACAGAACATAACATAAACGGCACGTGAAAAAACATCAATTGACAAAACATCACAGACAACAAAAACATTCACTTTGCTTCCAAATGCAACTCCTGCGGGGAAACCGCCGTAATAAGTTGCTCTGTATGTGCTGCTTAGATAGGTTTTTGTGTCATCTGATATTTTTTATGTGCCGTTTATGGTATGTTGTGTTTAAGGTATGTGATGTTTTGTCATGTGATGTACTGTCATTGTGATGTTCTGCCATGTGTTGCTCTGTCATATGTCGTACCGTCATTGTTGTTCTGTCATGTGCTGTTCCTTTATGTGTCGTTCTGTCATGTGTCGTTATGTCATGTGTCGTTTTGTCACTGTGTCGTTCTAAGATGGACACATGAAAAATATGTTTATACTTGTACGAAAATAAACGTATTGAAGGAAGATTGTTTGAATAAAAAAAAACTACGTAATAGGAACACCTAATTTTGAGAGTTTATAAGAATAATTTTTCTGTCGATAGTTCAGTGTAAAGAGTGACAGCGAGTGCGCTGTGTGAAAGACGTATTCAAGGATAGGAAAAAATTGAGGATACTCTGCAGAGGCTCTGGTCATCCCTAGAATAATAAAATAAGAAAAGGAAGAGGAAGGCGAAAAGTAGCGATATTATCATTGAAAAAAAAACTTGATTGAAAAATTGATTTCACTTGAACAATGTTTGTATGTGTACTGGGCAATGTTTCTTATGAATCCTGGAAATTGAATAAAAAACATCTAAAACTACTCTCACATCGACTGCTCCAAGGAAGAAGGAAGTAACTCGAAAATTTAGGTTTTTGACTTATTTCCATTTCGGTAACAAATCATTATCTTCATTCCAAGATGACAGCCGTGTCTCTATCTCTTTTAAATTCGTTTATAAATTAATGTAAAAAATAGTTTATGCATTGTACTCCATGGAATAAATAGCATTCAATTGGCTTTCCTGCAGAACTGTCTTTTTTAAATTAGTGTTGTCTTCCTTGGATCAGTCAACGTTATCGTCTTTTAAAATTTTTTCATTGCTCAGATTGTGTAGAATGTGATTCTTAAGTCAATTTCATTAAGAGATCATCATTGAATCACATTTGATTCAATAATGATTATCATGGAGATAAGCCAAACAAGCACTGGGACGACGACTTACATTGATTGCTGTTAGTGTAACTCTATCGCCATTCCACTAGGGATGGCCAGAGCCTCTGTAGAGCTGCCTGCATTTCTCCCTATCCTTTCAAACCTCTTTCAATTCATTCATATTCATCACCTTTTTCATAAATTTTCTTATTTTACACTCATTTTGTGTATCCCATTCGTTCACAATCTCCTCAATCTGATCACTTCATTCTTTTCTCGGTCATCCGTTAAAATAGTTTATAGTGCTCCGGGGTACCTGATGGAGCTGGTGTCTCCAGCAACTACAACCTCGCGTGGGCAAACACTGAAGTCAGCTGCATCAAGAAACAGATGCCTGGACATCCCTGCAAGAAGGCCCCGCACTGTTTTTGGAGACAGGGCATTCAAGGCAGCCGCTTCAATGACTTGGAATGCTATTCTCGCCTCACTGAGGGAACTGGATTTGGAGAGATTATTTCAAAGAAGTCTCAAGACTCACCTCTTCGTCCGATCATATGGACAAGCGCCTTTGTAGTGACACACTGTCATAAAAGTTGTTATGTTAAGATGGAAAGGTGGAGGATCTTCTGCACCAGGCTCCGGTCCATAAGGCGGGTGCCTTGGATGGCGGATGCTCCAAGTAGAAGGGGAGGGAGCACCATTGACATGCCCTTGCACCGCTTGGTGCTTGGTCGCCGACGTCTGGCCCAGAACTGGCGAGCGATAATCGATTGCCGAATGAGATCGCACGGCGCAGTTCGGTTGCTTCCGTGACCGTTCGGCTCTGTTCGGCCCACAATACATGCACTGTACACACTTACTTTATTTGAAATGTTATTATAAAAATAACATAACAAAGGCGCTATACAAATTTTGTAATGATTATTATTATAGTCCAGCGATATTATAAGCCAATAGATATTATAATGATTCTATAGAAGTTTTTCATAGTTTCGGAGT
This sequence comes from Agapetus fuscipes, assembly GCA_951799405.1. NCBI lineage: Eukaryota > Metazoa > Arthropoda > Insecta > Trichoptera > Glossosomatidae > Agapetus > Agapetus fuscipes. Next base: position 5,351,656 of record OX637358.1, on the reverse strand, counting down.
TATCCCGTATATTTACATTTCATAAACTTACAGTTTCAAGACTAACACGGACTCGCTCCGGAGAGCAACTTTTGCTTTGTAAACTGAAATAATCTAGGAGAGGGGCATTCTCACGATGAACTCCTGCCGTCTAGCGGAGGCAAGATGTAAAATCATAATAAAATAAGAAAATAATGAAAAAAAAATTCATACTTTCTTGGAAAAATATTAAGAAATATGTTGGAAGGTTTTTTTTACTTAAAATTTTAAATTCAGTCTGGTTGATAGTTCAGTTGGTAGAGTGCTTGTATTCCATGCTGAGAGCTCAGATTCGAATCACATCGAGGGTGTCAGAAATGATTTCCCGTTTCGGTGTTTGTTTCAAGCCAAAAATATTTTACCAGCAAGGTTTACTCAGTTTTCACAAGTAATGAGTACCAGGCCCCATTTCAATTAATGTGGCTGACCCCCTTTCCTGTTGATAAATCCACTCGCTACGATCTCTTCAGACCAACGCGGCAAGACGTTACACTATGTGTGTAGTTTATATAATATAATATAAATTGGACAATTTTTCTTGCGCCGTACTGTTATCAATCACCTCAAGGGCGTTTTGCATAGTTGTAAAAACAGAAAAAATAATTAATATTAACTTAAACTTACGCACTAAACAAGTATTAAAATGGTAAATAAATAAGAAAAATTCAACAAAATATAAAATTAAAAGTACAATAAATTACACAAAAACTAAGTTACGAGTTTCAACACACGTCTTTTGGATATCTCAGTTTGTAAAGAAAACTTTTTCCAGAGTAGAAGGCGTGGGTTTCTGTCAAATGCAGTCTTTCACGCAAGGGACTCACATTCTTTCAAATTTTAATGTCGGCAAGGTTTACTCACCCCCAAAATTAAATAAAGTTCATACTTCTCACGGACAAAAAAACCTTATTTATATATACCAAAATAAATAGTTTCCACTTATAAATTTTGGGTATTAGAAGGAACGAAATCAAAGATGATATTTGAAACTTAAGTATTTTTTAACTACGCTCAGAAAATATGTTGATATTTTCATTTTATTGAAATAATTTTTCAATAAAAAACTGTTATCAAAAATATTTTCGTCCATCTAATGAATGAGATCCACTGCATTATTAACACAGCGTCCTCGTGTAGACTGGTCGCAAGTGAAAGTCGGCAGGCGTGGGGGTATATATGTGCGGGACTCGCTACTTTCTATTCAGTCGATGTCTGCGCGCCAGCAGAGTCGAACGTTCGCGATTGATTTCTCTTTCGATAAATGTTTTCTGACGAGCGTTCATCAGTTGAAGAGTGTTTATTTGCAAATCAATTAGCTTAAATGTATTTTAGAGTTTTTCTTTTTAAGCGCGTAAATAAAAAAAGTGTAATGATTTCAATTTCGTCATTCCAAATTTAATTGAATTAAATTTAAAAAAAATAACTTTATCAAAGTCACTAGCAATAATCAAGACAATAAAAATGAAATTATTGGGCGACATTTTGACATTTAAAAATTGAGCACAAAAATAACTAATCTAATCTAAGCTGCAAAGATATATATCATTAAAGATTTATATTAAATGCATTCCCACAAGCAGTGAATTAAAAGTGTTGTTTTTCTACCAAATTTATAAAAATAAAAAAATGAAATTCAATTATTTTTTCGTTGAATAAGAACAGAATTAAAAAAAAGTGATTGTAAGTGAACGGTGATTTACTTTTTTTTATCAAAACCATAAACGAAGTGTCATGTGTAAGCCAAGAGTTAATTTTGAGTTGCAGCCGGGAGCCAGCGCTTACACATACGAGTACAGTAGAGTGAAAATGATCACAAATAACTCTTCGTGGACTCAAGAGTCGATTCCCCATCAATGTAAGTGATTTTTTTTTTACGTAATCCAAGTGTTATTTTTTCTAAATTGTACCTACATCCATTTTTCGTCTAATGACCCCTTTTAGCTTTTTTTTTTATTATCATTTTGTGTATATTTATTTTTATTTTTAAGGTTTTTATTTATTTATTTATTGAAAATCTCTTCCTTTAGCGCCGTACTGTGAAAAATCACCTGGGAAGCGCTTTGCATGATTGGTTTTTAAAAAGTTCTTACTTAATATAGTTAAATATTATTTAGTGTTTGTATTCCTTGGCTTTTAGATTGATATTAGACATGCTATCCATACTGTAAAAAATGGTTCACTTTTGCCTAGTCGGGACCACTATTTTTGAAAAGCTCAGCAAGAGTTGCAGAGCTTATTTGATTTAAGGTTTTGGATTTAATTTGGAAGTACGCATGCAGCATCTATTAGCGCAAACTTAAACGTGCCTGCTAGTGAATATGCACTGAATATTGTTGCGAATATGCGGTTGTGTAGTTGTTTTAGTGGAATAATAAGTCTCTCTTAAAGTGAGTAGATACTTGGGTAAGTTTGTTCGAGATTGGTTGAATGTTGAACCGAATTTTCTGGTGTAATGTCTAGTACGATGGTATGTGGCGATTCTCCATGTGCCGAGAATGATCTTTATTTTTAGTATAAATTAAGGACCGAACTTTTATACAGCTTCAGAAATATCTCAACCTTCGAACTATAATGTGCAAATGTAGCTCTGAACCGCAAGTGATTAAATAAATTTTGTGAAATAAATAAAACTCAGTTTTAATCAAATAGAACCCGCTTAAAAACATAACAGTATGAATCCGGTAGACAATACTTTATTGTAGTCTGTTTTTGTTGAACATGAAATCAAAGATTTTTTGTATGTTTAATTAACTAGGATTCTAAAGAAATAGACGTATAAATGGATTTCTTTATTTTAAATTCGAAATTCCCATAAAAACTAATGGTTCGCAGGAGGGCTCGATATCAAATAATTAAAACGCTCTTTCAGTATGCTCCTCCGGTCGCTCGGCAGGAAAACGAGCGTATTTAAAAACAATGAATAAACATTTTTACGGCCCAGAATTTCAGAGGGGTAGAAAAAAGGCAAAAAACAAAAAAAAAACGTGAATGCTTTTGTTCCAAGCCTGTTGAACAAGGTGCCGTTTGAAGTATTACCCCGATATAAGTATCGAATGGTTTCATTACTTTCATACGGTTAACGAAACATTTCTTCTTAGTAAAATCTTCAGTGAAAATGGAAAATCTATAATTTTATTTAATTATTTATTTTTAGAGACACCAAACAGAACACTGGTAAGTACATAACATATAATATAGAAACATAGTTTAAGCAATAACTGACATATTATTATACATTTTACAAAACATATTATGAGCAATATCATACGTCATATACACCAGCGTTCCAGTGATAGGTATCTACAACATACATAATATGTTATCAAATTATTAATGAAGTACCTACGAAGCGCCACAGAGAGAGATTAGCCAAGGACTGTACCTACTATGCCGTGCGCAGGCCAGTGTATGTAGCAACTAGCAGGCAATGTACAGAATCCCGAAATAATGTAATTTGATAAAGTTAAATTACATTTAAGATAGTACGAGTGTATTTAAGTTGTTTTTTTTTTTTACTTATTGACTTATTTTTGAATACATTTCTTTTTAAGGTTTTATTCTGAAACGAATGGGTTCTAAATGAATGCGGAGTAAAAGAAAGCGTGAAAGTGAAAGTTCAAAGAAGTGTGATGCGATGGTTTGGACATATTGAAAGGATGAGTGAAGACCGACTGACAAAAAGAGTGTATAAAGGGAATGTAATAGGTAAGCGTGGAAGGGGAAGACCTAGGAAACAATGGATTGATCAGATAAATGAGATTGCGAATGAATGGAATCTACAGAGTGGAAACAAGAGAAGAGCATGCATTAAAAGAGTGATGAAATTAGATGAGATGAAAGACGTATGCAAGGACAGAGTCAAGTGTAGGCACTTGTGTGGAGGTACTGGCCACCCCTGGAGGAAAGGCGGCAGGAAACAAGACAAGACAAGACAATTCTTTTTATATACCTGAATGTTCTTTTTTTTTTTGTTCCTTGACTTATATGTTGGTATGAGGCTGACCACCCATACTGAAAAAAATAGTTCACTTTGCCCATGTCATCCCTGTTTCTGGGAAGGTCGGCGAATTTGCTGGGTTTATGTTCATTTGAGGTTTGGATTTTAATTTACAAGTACCTACACATTCAGCATTTGTGAGCGCAAACTTACACGTGTCTGTTTGTGGGCATGCAAGTTAAACGAATTTGAAATGAAAATACAGAAAATACAAAAGAAATTTGCACCTTCAATGCTGCTGCACGAAAGAGGAATCTTGTGTTGATGCTTAACCATAGTCTAGGATTCGGATTTCCAGTAAGACTATGCGGTAACCATTTTTACAGTATGTGTGGTCAACTTCATACCAACCTACAAGTCAAGGAATGTTAATGACACATTTTATGTGTGAAATAAAACCGATGACTTGATGTTTCGAGTTGCAAATCAAACTTAAACCAAAGCATTTGAATATCAAGGTTTATGGGAGAACACTGTGGTACCGTTTCGTGGAAAAATGACTGCTTTGAAAAAATGATACAGCCTTTTGTTTTTTGAGCATAAAGGGGATGGAAAAATCTTGAGGTTTATTTTTTGGCTTTGACATCTAATCTACTCTACCATATCCTGTGTCAGATACCACATGTAGATGCAATTTTATACTCGTAATATTCCTATAGAAATTTCACACTTCCGATAGTCCGGTCGATAGCTCAGTTGGTAGAGTGCTTACACCCGATGCCGAGAGCTCGTGTTCGAATCCCACCGAGGGTGTCAGAAATGATTTCCTGTTTCGGTGTCTGTTTCAAAACCAAAATAAAACACCAGCCAGATTTAGCCTTCAGCTCAGCCTTTACAAGAAATGAGTACCGGCCGCCTCGTGTGTTGGGAAACTTTCACGTCAACTGAAGTGGTTGGCGTAAGACCTGCCCACTTACCTGTAAAAATGTTTCCTGGATCGGTTGAGACACAAATGCCGAGGTTCTTTCCCATATGGATACCAGAGCCGAACTCCTGATGTCCATCAAGAGGCGAAACTGGTTTATTTCAGCCACATAATGAGAAACGAGCAGTGTTCTCTCCTGCATCTCATCATACAGGGAAGAATTGAGGTAAGACGAGCTCCAGGAGAGTCGAGTCGAAGGAGAATTTCGTGGTTGAAGAACCTGAAACAGTGGTTTGGCAAAAACACAAGATCCCTCTTTCGTGCTGCAGTATCGAAATTGCAAATTGCTATGATGATTGCCAATTTTTACTCTTTACTTTTGAGCGTGGTTTTACGTTATCAGTTGCCATGGTAAGTTGTCAGTGAATGTGTAAGCGCGAATTTACATGTGCCTGCTTGTGGGCGTGCATTAAATATGAGCTTTAAGTATCAATTTATATTTGCAACTTAGATTTTATATTATAGTATAATATAGGCATTCCAAGTCATTAGAGCGGCTGCCTTGAATGCCCTGTCTCCAAAAACAGTACGGGGCCTTCTTGCAAGGATGTCCAGGCAGCTGTTTTTTGATGCAGCTGACCTCAGTGTTTGTCCGCGCGAGGTTGTAGTTGCTGGAGACACCAGCTCCATCAGGTACCCCGGAGCACTCCCTCGCAGTGCTTTAAAGGTGAGCAAACCCACTTTGAAGGTGATCCTCTCAGGGATTTTCAGCCAATGCAGAGCTTGAAGGTGAGGAATGATGTGGCAGGACTTTGTAGTCCCATATATCAGCGTTCTACAGCGATTGAAGCCTATTGAGCTGATTTTTGGGATAGCCAGCATAGATCGCATTGCAGTAGTCAAGTTTGGCCACAACAAAGGAATTTACAATCGCCTTTGTAGCACTTCTAGGCAGACTGTTTTAAAATTAATATTATTAATGTTTCATTCCCCCCCCCCTCTCCCCCTTCCTAGCCGTAAATCTTTCCAGAACGATTAAAACGTAGGCGGAAGGGCATTTTCCAAATTTCCCCCACTAATTGGGGCCTTAAGGACCACGGACCATGGCCCGTATTTATATATTGCCGTAGACCCTCTTCAAAGGCGAGGCGGGAGAGGTCACCATCGCTATCAGAGTTTGGGAGATATGACTTCAAGGAATAAGCGTCACACGCCGTAGAGAATCATTCGTCATTCAACACTTTTGCGTGTTATTTTTCTTAACGCTAATGTATCAAAGTGAAGCGTGGACGGTATTGCTTTTTTATTGATTTTTGAAGAATATACCTATACGGGTCGATAGCTCAGTTGGTAGAGTGCTTGAATTCCATGCCGTGAGCTCGGGTTCGAATCCCACCGAGCGCGAGGGTGTCAGAAATGATTTCCCGTTTCGGTGTTTATTTCAAACCCCAAAATAATAATGCCGGCAAGGTTTACTCAGCCTTCACAAGAAATGAGTACCAGCTCTCTCGGGAGCTGGGAAAACACCACTTCAATTGAAGTGGTTGGCGTAAGGCCGGCCCCCTTACCTGTAAAAATAAATAGGTTCAACTCGCCACATGCGACCCCTTCGGGGATAACGCGGCAAGAAGTTACACTATATGTGTAGCTTAGTTGCGTTGCGTTGCGTTGCGTGAAGAACATTTTATTTATTAAGAAATCCTGTGAGGGAGACTCCCTGGATTCTAGGGAATCTAGGGGTCTATGACACTTGTTGTAGTGCCGCAGAGGTGTACGAGCTTGGTCGTCGCTACAAAGCACCTATACTCAAGCAAAATCCAGTTGCTGTAAGGCTGGATGGACCTTTGGTGACCGGTCATTGGTAAAGGTTTATGAATTTTTCAACCCAGCGAAGAGCAAATTTGAAAATATAAATGGTAATTTTTTTGTGCTCCGCCGGGATTCGAACCTACAACCTTTCCATTCAGAGTCCGCAGTGTTACCACTGAGCTACGGACCGGCAATTCACTTACCTATTTTGCCTGGACCTCTGCAAGCTTGGTCGTTGTTGTAGCAGGGAGGCATTAGTAAAGTGAACCATTTTGTACTGTATGGGTGGTTAGCGTCATACCAACCTATAAGTCAAGGAATAACCTGTAAAAATAAATAGGATCCACTCGCAACATGCGACCGCTTCGGGGAAAACGCGGCAAGAAGTTACACTTAGTGCGTAGCTTAGTGGTGTTAATCACTTCATATTGTCATACAACTTTTTAAAAGAGCGCTTTGGCATAACTCTCATATATCGTGAATATGCCGTCGCTCTTGCATGTTATACACGAGCAAGAGTGTCACGCAAGCATGATGGTTTGTAGAGGGGTATTAAACACCCAATTTCTGAAATTTACTCCAAAATACCAAAACAATTTTAAACGCTGTGTAATTTGTCATCTAGCTTATATACTTTGCAACTTTTGCCATCTTTCCCTGTCCTTTATAAATGTTATATTTTTCCTTGATTTATAGGTTGGTATGAGGCTGACCACCAATAATGTACAAAATTGTTCACTTTGACAATTTTTTACTGTATTAGCGGTCAGCCTCATACCAACCTATAAGTCAAGGATGATGCTTGAACATGAAGTAATCTGTTATGTGATTAGGGAACAAATAGTTTGTTACCGGTTGTCAACGACGGCAGTCGTTGACAAATTCATTTTTTTCTTCAGCAAAAAAAGTTGTTAATATTCGTAAATGTTTATATTTCAACATTAGCCGTTGCGTAATAACCAATACGCAATGGCCTGTAGAAACGTTTACCATTGTGATACCGTTAGTCGTTTTGTATAGAGTAGTAATAATTATATTAGTATGATTTATTTGGTGGAGCTCTGTTTTTTTTGTGACTCACACCTCAAGAGCCCTCTGTGTTACTGCGTCTGCTGTCACTATAGAAAGCGCCAATTCTCAAGCAAGACCCATTTGCGGTAAGGCTGAATGGATCTTAGGTGACTGGTCTTTGGTAAAGGTATAGTAATTTTTCAACCCAGAGAAGGGAGCATATATTTTACAATATAGATGTTAAATTGTTTTGTGCTCCGTTGGGATTCAATGCCACCACCTTCCATTTTAACGAGTCCGAAGCGTTACCACTGGACTACGGACCGGTCCCACTTGCATTACTGTGATGATACGGATAACAGCTTATGTTAACAATCATGAATCTAATCTAATCTAAGTTGCAAAGATATTTCACATTAAGGATTAACACTATATGCATTTCCACAAGCAGACACGTACAAGTTCGCACTTAAACATGCCGCATGTGGACTCAAAATATAAAAACCCAAATCTCAAATGAACATACACCCTGCAACTCTTGTCGAGCTTCTCCTAAACAGGGGTGATATTGGCAAAGTGAACCATTTTCTACAGCATGGGTGGTCAGCCGCATACCAACGTATAAGTCAAGGAACATTCACATTGTATACACACAATCTATAATCTATAATAATCTATAATCTAAGTTGCAAGGATATATTCATTTAAAGCTCTCAGATGTATGCCCACAAACCAACAAGTGTAGTTCGCGCTTACAAATGCTGAATGTGTACTTACAAATAAAATCCAAACCTCAAATGAACATAAGCCCCACAACTTTTGCCGACCTTCCCTGAAACAGGGGTGACATTGGCAAAGTGAACCATTTTTTACAGTATGGGTGGTCAGCCTCATACCAACCTATAAGTCAAGGAATATGAATAATAAATTACATTTAAATATAAAAAAGAACAAAACCTTACAAAGAAATCTATACAAAAAAAGTCAAAAATTTCCTATGCAAAAAATGTAGCAAATGAATACACCAACATTAGAAATCAACATTGCAGATTAGCCGCCACTTCTTCCTGTCCTTGCATACTTCTTTCATTTCATCCAGAGTCATAACCTTTTTCATACAAGTCCTCCTTTTATTATGACTCTGGATATCCCATTCATTCGCTATTTCAGAGATTTGATCCTTCCATACTTTTCTCGGTCTTCCTCTACCACGACATCCATCTATTCTAGCAACATATACTTTCTTCGTCAATCTTTCATCACTCATTCTCTCCAAGTGCCCGAACCATCTTAACATACTTCTTTTAATCTTCACTTTCACACTTTCCCTTACACCATCTATAATCTATAATCTAAGTTGCAAGGATATATTCATTTAAAGCTCTCAGATGTAAGCCCACAAACCAACAAGTGTAGTTCGCGCTTACAAATGCTGAATGTGTACTTACAAATAAAATCCAAACCTCAAATGAACATAAGCCCCACAACTTTTGCCGACCTTCCCTGAAACAGGGGTAACATTGGCAAAGTGAACCATTTTTTACAGTATGGGTGGTCAGCCTCATACCATACCATGACAATAAAAAATCTTATATTGTTGTGCTCCGTCGGGATTCGAACTCACGATGAAGAATGGCTAACCTGAGGGCTGAGAGCAATGACTGGAAAGACACTCCATAATCCCAATGATTGGGTGATGATCGAGTGTGGTATAAAGAGAATTTGAGAATGAAAGTACAAAAAACCACAATGAGATGGTTCGGACATGATGAAAGAATGGATGAGGAACGACTAATGCAGAAAGTATACAGAGGAAATGTCAGAGGAAAGCGTGGAAGGGGGAAGACCGCAGAAGGAATGGATAGACCAAATAGGTGAGATTGCGAAAGAATGGAACCTGCAGAGTAAGAATGGTAGAAAAATATGTATGAAGAAAGTGATGAATGTTGAAGAGATGAAAGATATATGCTATAACAGAAAAAAGTGCCAGCTACCCCTAATGTAACAGCGACAGGAAACAGTTAGGTACAGTAATAGAAAAAAAAACACATTACAACTGAGAATTGTTTCATATTTTCAGCCAGTCAAAATATATTATTTGCTTGATACAAAAAATATATACTGCAGTACGGCCGTATCTTTAAAATAAACAATATTTCACTGGCTAGAATTTCCCCTTGCCATTATGAGCGAACGCCCCCTTCCCCCCCCTCGCATTTTACCCTTTTCTCCTCCACCCACACTTTTCCCAGCATTCCCCCCCCCCACACTTCATCCCTCCCTTCCCCATGCACACCTACCCCATCTGGACCAGAGCACAGCCTCTTTAGTTGCGAGATAACCGCCAAAGGGAGAGCACGCTCAGACGCGATTTTTAAATAATTTAAAAACATTGGATAAAATACCGTATTGTCTAAAAATATAAATCTAAAATAAACGTCATTAAATGTGTCTTTTAATTGATTAAAAAAATTGTGTTCATTTACTGTTAGATATGTGAACAGAATACGTTTAAATTTTCTGAGTATTTTTAACAATGCTTGGGATGAAAGGTGAACGTGGCTAAATGTTGAAAAAAAGGTATTTTAATTTTGTACTGATTATGATTTTTAATCATTATTATTAGATTTAGGTTATTGATTATTTAATATTAGATTATTGTCACCCCTGTTTCAAGGAAAGTCAGCAAAAGTTGAAGGGCTTATGTTTATTTCCATTCCTTAAAGGTAAAACTGAATAAATGACGTTGTAAGCTAACATCAATTTCTCAGATAAATGTACCTTTTATCCTATTTTCTACGAGACAAAACACTAAAAAAGTGTGAGAGCCCTATAATTTAGAAGTTTTTCATGAGCATTTCCTTATAATTAGTTCACTTACTATATAAACATACTCCCAATTAAATATTTTATCCACAATTTGTCAAATCAGTGAATCAACACTTATTTAGTTTTACCTTTAAAGTGGCGATTTGATGTTTGGATTTTAATTTGTATCTTTGCAACTAAGATTATAGATTATATAACGAGAAAGTATTTTTTTCAATAGTTTTTATTAAAGAATGATTAAAGCAAAGCAATATTACAAAAATGTAACTTTTTAGTTATTTAAAGATGAGTGTACAGAAATATATTAATACTGTAGTATTTTGAATTCTGCCCAAGATAAAAATTTGCTGGATTATCAAACAGCAGGACTGTATCCAATAATAGACTATAATCTTTAATCTAATTTTCAAAGATATCCTAAAATTTAAAATTCACATTAATTTCAATGTCCACAAGCAGGCACATGTAAGTTCACGCTCACACATGCCGGATGTGGACGCACAACATAAATACAATCTCAAATGAACATAAGCTTTTGCAACTTTTTCCGGTTCCCTTTGCTGAAACAGGGGTGGCATTCGCAAAGTGAACCATATTTTACAGTAAAAAGGATCAGACTAATACCAACCTATAAGTCAACGATGGCTAAACGATTGGAATAAACTAATTTTGAGGTTATGTCAAAGATAAAATAAGAGGAAGAAGACTCAAATTAAGTTTTTTGAATGAGTTAATACAGAATGAGTCACACATTATTTCGTTGGTGAAGTTTCGAATGTGACGTAGCCAATGCCTTCAGGAGACACCCTCGCTGCACAGCGATTGAGGATTTACTGATTATGTAATCAAAAACATTGTCACTAATCACTGCGCACCCAGGGAGTTTTATTCAAAGTTGCCATTACCTAACTGTAGTTATTAAAATTTAAAAAAAATGTATGAAAACTATATCACTCACTACGCGTGCTGTTGTATCTATCAAACGATTTTTCGATTTACGAGTTGGTGGGATCTTACACTAGGGGTGAACGTAACTTAGTGTGACAAATACCTATACGGAATACAGTCTTGAAGTTTAAAATAACAATGCTTTTAAATACTGATATATTTTTAAAGGGATTGTAAATTTTCACATTTAGATGCTTTCACCTTTTGCACGACAAAAATTTTTTAATATAAATTTATTCTTACACAAACATGAAGTGAAGCTGATTTTTCGTGAATTGGAAAATCAAATTTTCTTTTTGAATATATTTACCTATTATGATTTTATTAATTTTAAATCTAATTTCATTTCGTTCAATTTCAATTTGATTTTTTTTTTTAATTACTTCACATTCCGAATTTGTTGTGTTCCTTGGCTTATATATACTTTGGTATGAAGCTGACTCCCTATGCCGTAAAAATTTGGTTCACTTTAGCAAATGCCAGCCAGGTCTCAGGGATACGCGACAGGAGTTGCAAATTGTATTATCATTTGAGGTTTGGTTTATGCAGTTAGCATGTACACATGCGGCATGAGTAAGCGCGAACTTACGTGTGCCTGCTTGTAGGCATGCCTTACATGTCAATAAGATTATAGAACAAACAATGTCGTTTTTATGTTCATCCTTTAATTTTGCTTTTAAAGGATTTCAGAAGAAAGATCAACATCAAATAGCCACCTTCAAGTTAAAACTAAATAATTACTGATTCACTTATTAGAAAAATCGTGGATAAAACATTTTATTGGGTGTAACTTCTCATAGTAAGTGAACTAATTATAAGGAAGTGCTCATGACAAACTTCTGAACTACAAGATGTTTACACTTCTCTAATGTTTTCTCTCGTAGAAAACAGGAGAATAGATTCATTTATCTGAGAAATTTATGTTAGCTTAATATGCCACTTATTTAGTTTTACCTTTGAGGTATCAATAGATTATATTGTTAAAAAAAAAGAACAAAATTAAAATTTTGTGTCGTGAATAAAAAGTGTTTTTAAGAAGTAAATAAAATGGATCCATCTACCAAGAAAATTAAAATTACCAAATGGTAAGAAATTCTCTATTTTACTTTATTTTGTTTAATCTCAGTTGCAGATTACAGATACGTCATTATTCCAAGCAGCGTTATCTTTGAAAGGGTAACTTTGAACGGTCCGTAGTCTAGTGGTTAACGCTACGGACTCGTTCTCGTAAGGTCGTAAGTTGGATTCCTAGCAGAGCACAAAATATATATTATTCAATTTTGAAGACTCTCTTTGCCTGATTATATTGACTTTGCCAATGTAACCTAAAGTAAAATATGTATGGCGGAAATTAAGCATTTGAGAAACATGACAGGAAAAATTCAAAAGGATGGAGTAAGGAATGAATGGGATAGAGAAATAATGTAGGTTGAAAGCGGATGTGAAAGTTTAGGTACAAAAGAATGTTATGAGATGGTTTGGGCATGCGGAAAGAATGAATGGAATATACAGAGAAAGCGTGAAAGAAAAAAGAGGTAAGGGACGACCGAGAATAGTATGGAGTGATCAGATTGAGGGTATTGTGAAAGAATGGGATAAAAAAATAAATTTAAAAGAAGAAAATGTATGGAAAAGGGGATGGATATGAATGAATCGAAAGAAGTATGTAAGGATAGAAAGAAGTGGAGGTAGCTCTGCAGAGGCTTTGGCCGCCCTTAGCGGAATAGCAACAGAGTTACAGTTACCTCTGTTTCAGGGAAGGTCGGCAAAAGTTGCAGGGTGTAGGCTAATTTGAGATTTGGGTTTTAATTTGTAATTACACATGCGGCACTTGTGAGCGAACTTACACGTGTCTGTTTGTAGGCATGCATTTAATAAGAATTGTTAATATTAATATATATTTGCAACTTAGATTAAAGATTAGGTACGTATTATAGACTGTATTAAGCATACCCGCCAACTGCATATGTTTCACAGTACTGTTAGCAAGAAAAAAATCCAGATAATCTAATTTTTTTGTTGACCATGGATGACGTCACATAGCCAAGTGATGTTTTTTATTGTGTCGAGTCCACTCCTTCAACAGCTTTTATGGTTACATCTCCTCTAATATCTTGTTACGGAAATTCTCGCAGTAAAACCTTTTAGTAGAAAAAAACCTTTCTGCAGAATGCGGGTTTAAGCTTGGTTGAAATTGGGGTCCTATTTTTTGTACATATCTCCTTTATGGTCGACAGCTCAGCTGGTAGAGTGCTTGCATTCTATGTCGAGAGCTCGGGTTCGAATGCCGCCGAGGGTGACAGAACTGATTTTCCGTGCCACCCCTAGCGGAATGGCGACAGAGTTACAGTTACAGTTACAGGCAATGGTTACTTATAATATTAATAATAATATAATATATCTTTATTCCAGCCTAGTCACGCGGATGGTGCAATACGTGACTAGTTCCCAACCCAAGGAGTTAGGTGCTGGGAGACCCCCACTTCAAAAGTGGTTGGCGTGAGGTCACCGCCCATTACCTGTAAAAATAAATGGGAGAACGTGGCAAAAAGCTACAATGTATGTGTAGCTTAGATGCGTAGTGGTGATCGTAGCAGCAGTCTTTTACTGGTGTTCTTATCGATTTTTTTCAGGAAACATGTAAAATACTTTCGGAACGATTCACGCGCAGTTTGATGTCGATCAGATTACATTTTTTTAAGAAAATGTATGGTGAAGTTGTACCCTATACCTGGGTGAACAAATAAAGACTTCATTTTCAAAAAAGTATATGTACTTTGAAAACGTGTAGAGCACAGACCGTGTGAAGTTTGATGTCGATCAAAAATTAAACTTTCTTTTTCATCACCAGGTCCTTGTTCCTAGTTCCTTGACTTATAGGTTGGTATGAGGCTGACTATCGATACTGTAAAATAATAGTTCACTTTACAAATGTCACCCCTGTTTCGGGAAAGGTCGGCAAGAGTTGCAGGGATTATGTTCATTTGAAATTGGGTTTTTATGTTGTAAGTCCACACGCAAACTTATACGTGTCTGCTTATGGGAGTGCATTTAATATGAATTTTAAATATTCAATATATTTTTTTAGTGTTAATCTATTTACACAGTGAAAGTCCATTTTTAATTACTTTAAAATTCATAAAACACAGTTGTAATCCACTCATTTATTTATGTTTTTGTGCTCGAGCATTTTCGCCTAATGAGGCATCTTCAGGTAACCATTCTGCTCCTGAAGATGCCTCATTAGGCGAAAATGTTTGAGCACAAAAAAATAATTAAATAAGTGAATTACAACTGTGTTTTATGAATTTTTAAATATTTAAAATATATTTTCAACTTAGACTATATATCATAGTCCAGGGCCCACTTTCGCCTTAACCCTGCATTTTGACAGAGGTGTAAGGCTGGATTTTGCACTAGACCTCTGCGCGTAGACTCCACGGTTATAAAATTGCAGGGGACAGGGCATTAAGTGCCCGCGACCTCAATAAAAAATACCCCAGCTCCCGAAAAACAAGGTTTACGAGCCGCACATTTGTCGCGGCACGGTTTTTTGCGGCAAATTTTTATGCATGCTGTTTTTCGCAACCATGAATTATTTTGCAATAAAAAAACTCCATATGAGAAAGCAGGGGGAATAGTGAAAAAAGTATGGCTTGATCAGATTGGTGAATATGCCAAAAATGGGAGCTACCTTGACTTATAGGTTGGTATGAGGCTGACCACCCATACTATAAAAAAATGGTTCACTTTGCCAAGGTCACCTCTGTGTCAGGGAAGGTCGGAGAAAGTTTAAAAAAAAAAAAATCAGGCTGATTTATTTGGTGAGCGCTGTTTTTGTGTGTATCACACCTCAAGAGCCCTCTGCGAGCTTGGTCGTCGCTGTAGAAAGCGCCAATTCTCAAGCAAGACCCAGTTGTTGTAAGGTTGGATGGATTTTCAGTGACCGGTCTTTGGTAAAGGTTTATGAATTTTTCAACCCAGCGAAGAGCACATTCAAAATATAAATGGTATATTTTGTGCTCCGCCGGGATCCGAATCCACAACCTTCCATTTACGAGTCCGAAGTGTTGCCACTGGACTGCGGACCGGTCCAAGATAGGTTGATAGGTTGATAGATTGACGAGTCCAAGATAGGAAGATAGGTTGATAGATAGATATATTAATAGATATAGATTAATAGATAGATAATTTATTTCAAAAAAGTATGTTGCAGGGAAAGGCGGAAAAAGTTGCCAGGTTATTGTTCAAGCGAGGCTTAGTTTTTTTTCGCAATTACACATTACGCGAAAAATATTTGTTCCAAAGTTTTTACTTCGTGTTCTACAATTACACCAGTTCGCAATGACCTCCAATATGGATAATCCAAGTCATGTCCGTCGCTATGTGTGCATTATCACCGGCAGGTACTGTTCCGACCCCGACGCCTAATTTAATGTCTATTCAGAGCTGCGTGTTATCTTAGTGTTACACGAGCTAATATTGACTATTATACCTGCGATATCATGTTATGTAAAGCCTATGTGCTAATGTAAATAATCTATAATCTAAGTTGCAAAGATATTGTAATGATTGTTAGTGTATTTTGTCGCTTCGTCTCCTAAGTGCTTGTTTGTCTTATGTCGCAACGCAACGCAACTAAGCTACGCATATAGTGTAACTTCTTGCCTGCTTTATCCCCGAAGGAGTCGCATGTTGTGATTCGGGAACAATGTCTTTTTACGGGTAAGGGGACCGGCCTCACACCAACCACCTTCAGTTGAAGTGGGGGTTTCCCAGCTCCCGGGGGGAGGGGGCTGGTTCTCATTTCTTGTGAAGGCTGAGTACACCATGCCGGTATTTATTTTGGGTGTGAAATGGACACCAAAATGGGAAATCATTCCCTTTTCCTTTGCTCTTGCCATGGAATGCAAGCATTCTACCAACTGAGTTCTCGATTGGACTTTTTACGGGTTCGAATCCCACCAACGACGTCAGAAATGATTTCCGGTTTCAATGTTTCTCTCAAACCCAAAATGAATTAAAAACCATCAAGGTTTACACAGCCCTCACAAGAAATGAGTACCAGCAACCTGGAAAGCTGAGGAGCAACCAACAATTAAACTGAAGTGGCTAACCTTTAACTGTAAAAATAAATAGTTTCCACTCGCTACAAACCCTCGGAAAAACCTAGTAAGAAGTTGCACTTTTTGTGTGGCTTAGTACCTAGCGGTTTTTTTTCAAACCAAAAAGGAAAAAAAACATTCTTCATTTTTTTCATTGAATAAATATTAGATATTTTATTAGACTTCATTAGAGAGTGAACTCTTTTCGACAAAGTAAATATTTAAATTAAAAAAAAAAATCAGTTTGAACCAAAAAAACTGAAAAAATAAAATTGTCGAATTCAACAAAGAAAATGTAACCTTTTGTAGGCTTTTCTTTTGGCTCCGATTCTAGCGGCTATTTTCACAGAGAAAAGAACGTGTATTTTCTTTTCGTGTGTCAAAGGAGTTTTCCGGATGGAGAAACAATGACGCACAGTGGTTTCGAGAAAACGAAATATTTTCAGCTGATCTTACGTTAAAAATAAACGCAACTAAGCTTCACATACAGTGTAACTTCTTGCCGCGTTATCCCCGAAGGTTTTTGCATGTGGCAAGTTGAATTTATTTATTTTTACAGATAAGGGGGCCAGCCTTACGCTAACCACTTCCGTTGTAGTGGGTGTTTTCCCGAGTTCTCGAGAAGGCTGGTTCTCATTGGAAGGCTGGTACTCACTGGAAGGCTGAGTAAGCCTCGCCAGTAATTTATTTTGGGAAACCGAAATGGGAAATGATTTCTGACACCCTCGGTGGGATTTGGACCCGAGCTCAAGAGTTATGCCAAGGCATGGAATGCAAGCTATCTACCAACTGAGCTATCGACCGGACTTGCTTGACTGGATTGAAGCTTCTACTAAACAAATTTGTCTTAAGCAACTTCCTGAAACAGCCAACACTGGTCTCTGTTCTTGTGTGAACGCACGTGAATCATTCAGGGAAAATGCGCAAGAAGTTACGCTATACGTGTAGCTTAGTGGTGTAGCGTTAACTACTTAACATTAATAATAATAATCAAAGTTTTCTTTTATTTTCGCAATGTTGTATGCCCAGGGCTGGAAGTCTCATCACCACAGTAATTCTTACCTACCGTACATCAGTAATGTTTGTATGAAGGCTAATCAGCTGTTCACTTGCGGCCATCTTGGATTGACAGGTCTTTATACAAATATTACCGATATTCGCTAGGTAAGAATTACCGTGGTGATGAGACATCAAGCCCAGCGCGCATAACTTAAAAGTTATCCTTGTTTCGCAATCACGGGCGAAGGAATGTTTGTCGCCGACCCTCCCACGATCACCGTCTGGTTATTTTCACCGCAAAGCGCCTGAGCAAAGTTGGAGCGTCAACAAATGACGGCCATCCATCAAGAGCCCCTGAAAGTGAGAGCCTGTCAAAATGTTTGTGCGTGCCTCAACACATACCCTATTTGTGTAGAGTCGCATCGCAACGCTACCAGGCAACACATACTGTGCAACTTTTTGCCGCATTGCCCAAGAAGGGTTTTGCATGCAAACTTAACAATATACACTTACTTTTGTTTCCTTTTTAATCTAATCTAATATGAGTGGCAAAGATATGTAACATTGGAGATTCACATTATGTGCATTTCCACAAGCAGACACGTATGAGTCCGTGCATGTGGACTGACAATATAAAAACCCACATCTCAAATGAATCTTCACCCTGCAACTCTTGCCGACCTTCCCTGGAACAGGGTTGGCATTGGCAAAGTGAACCATTTTCTACAGCATGCGTGATCAGCCGCATACCAACCTATTGTCGTTTGAATTTTTTTTATCTAAATCTAAATCTAAGCTGCAAAGATATGTATCATTTGACATTCATATTAAATGCATTTCCACAAGCAGACACGCATAATTTCGCACATGCCGCATGTCGACTTACAATATAAAAAACCCAATCTCAAATGAACATAAGCCCTGCAACTCTTGCCAATCTTCCCTGAAACAGGGGTGACATTGGCAAAGTGAAAAAAAAATACAGTATGGGTGGTCAACCTCATACCAACCTATCAGTCAAGGAAATATATGATACTTCAAAAAAATGACCAATCCAAGGATTGAAACAGAAACAAAAAAATCATGTTTTGGCCACCCCTATTGGAGACAGGAAACAGAGTTTTAGTTTCCCTGATAATTATTTTTCGGTAAACCCAACTGTATTTGCTATCGAAAGTTCCATACAACATCCACCCCTATTATCGCTCCATACAATCAGTATGGGCGACAACTTCGCTAGGCCTTGTTTGACAATTAGTTCCCACAAACTTACTGCATACCTATATTATAACTGAGTCGATTAAATTATTCAGTAAACAAAACTTTAGTCTATTCTGTTTCTTCATGTGTGTCTTGAAAGAAGATTGTCAATAATCATTGGCGTATTATGCAGAGAGTGCCCTTAGATGTTTTAAGCAAATCCACCCCATTATCGAGTACAACAGTCATATCCAGTCCAGTTCCAGGTCCAGTATCCCAAAGAGACTGTGCGACCAACTTCATTTTATGCAAAGAAGAACGAGGATGTGCCAAAAAGCCATTGAAAGGAGGATGCTGGGAATCAGCCTCAGAAACAGGGTTCCAAACCAGGAGATCCGTAGACGCACTGGTGTCACTGATGTCATACAGCGAGTGGCCTGCTTAGAGTGGCGCTGGGCTGGTCACGTCACAAGGCAAGACTGTTCGTTCAGTGGTGGCCCAGAATGTCCAAATGGGGAGTGGAGAGATCCCAACTAAAGTGGCTGGACGAAAGAGAAATGCAGGCAGAAGATGGCTGATCACAGCAGCGAATAGACAGATATGGTGGAATTGCAGGAGGCCTAGGTCCAGGAATAGACTGAGAAAGGCTGAGGAAGATGAGGAAGAATAAGAATTGTATTATTATTACTTACTCTATGTGACGATGTCTTCAGTGTTAAATATTTTTCCATGTTCTTTTCCATTGCTGTATTTTTTTTTATGCCTGGTCATGTATTGCACCCTCCACATGACTAAGCTGGAATAAACATTTACTATTATTATTATTAAATAAATGCATGGACAATTAATCATGTCTCTATCATTAGAGACTCAAATCGGTCTTTTTTGTCGCTATATGATTTCGGTCTTGCTTGGTACATTTTCCCTTCAACGTTATCAATCTCCTTTTTGCTTAGTGTTTTTGTGTCTGGAATCTGTTACAAGCAACATTAGGCTGATTAAACCTTCTCCTTAAGTTATGGTACAAAATAAACCATAAACGCAACTTGGCTACACTTGTAGTGTAACTTCTTGCCTGCGTTATCTTCGAAGGGGTCGCATATGGTGATTCGGAACCTGTTTATTTTCACGCGTAAGAAAGCCAACTACTTTAGTTGAAATGGGGGTTTCCGAGATCCCAAGGGAGCTGGTTCTCATTCTTATGAAGGCTAAGTTCACCTTGCTGGTATTTATATTGGGTTTGAAATAAACAACAAAACGGGAAATCATTCTGAAGCCCTTGCTCGTAACGCACGCTACTAAACGCAACTAAGCTACATACATAGTATAACTTCTTGCCGCGTTTTCCCCGAAGGGGTCGCATGTGGCGAGTTGAACCTATTTATTTTTACAGGTAAGGGGGCCGGCCTTACGTCAACCACTTCAGTTGAAGTGGGGGTTTCCCAGCTCCCGAGAAGGCTGGTACTCATTTCTTGTGAAGGCTGAGTAAACCTTGCCGGTATTTTATTTTGGTGTTTGAAATAAACATCGAAACGGGAAATCATTTCTGACACCCTCAGTAGGATTCGAACCCTAGCTCAAGGCATGGAATGCAAGCGCTCTACCAACTAAACTATCGAACGGACTCAGAACCGAGAATGTTAGAAATGAATACCGGCATGGTTTACTCCACCTTCAGAAGGTTCCTTCTGCCACCTACAACCCTTGCTGCAAAAAGTTGCACACATGTTTAGCTTAGCTTCGTTTTTGAATGGAATCAAAATTACTTTACTGTTTATCTTAACGATAAAAAGTTAAGCCTCGTTTTAAAAAGTGCACGTTAAAAAAAAAGGTTTAAAAAAGTTGAGCCAAGTCGGTAAGCGAGGGGTTAAAAAAAAGACTGTCTTTCTTCTCCATGACTTTTTTCTGTCATATACAGCGCTTCGCAGGGAAACCACTTCTATCTGGGAGAGAGAACAAAAAGGCGAAAAAAGAACAAAAAGACAACGTCACGTCCCCTTAGTGCTTGTTAGTGTTATGTTCATCTTCTCTGGACGGCAGCCATCTTCTTCCTGTACATGCTGGAAATTGTTTTTAATAATAAAACCAACTCTCGCATTATCGTGTTTTGAATTGGTTTTCTTAGCTCAGATTGTGTAGAATGTAATTCTTAAGAAAATTTCATTGAAAGGTCATATTTTAATCAAATGGTAGATACAGGTCGCGTCATGTAAAAAGAACGCTGAGAAGAAGTGGAGGGGGTGTGTTTGCGCATGAGTTACAGTCGCGTATGCACCAAATAGACCGATAAATCGCCTACTGCGCAGCTTGCTGCTAGCGTTCTTTTTACATGTAAGCCAATCAAGAACTGGGGGGATGAAGTGCCACAATTTTTTTTTTTTAATAAAGACGTTGATCGATGTTACTGAAGCTAATAGCATACCTCGGGTGACACTCCTTGTAGAACTGTTGCTAGATCACGGGTCGCGTAAAGAATGAATGAAATAAAAATAATAGTAATATGAAGAACACTTTTGGCAGGATTACTGTGAATCCGCTGAGGATGCAGCTTGGAATAGACACAGATGAATGGAGGCTGAGAATAACGGAGGCCAAGGAGAGCTATGGGCTGTAGAGCTCAGATTGTGAAGGATGTGATTCTTCAGGCAATTTCATTGAGGGGTCATCTTTGAATCAAATACTAGATAAGCCAAACAAGCACTAAGGGGACGGTCAGTCACGAAAAAAAAGACGAAAGGCAGATGATGATAATATATAAAAGGCATTGTTCTAGAGATAAAAGGTTTTGCGGGAGCTCTCTCGTCTTTTTTTAAGGTTTTTGTCTGCAGGGAAAGATTAAAATTAATATACGCCCCTAAATTATGCTAAAGAGATGAATGATTTCAAGTAGTGATGGTTTGTAGCGTAGTGGTTAGCGCTACGCATTAGTAATCGGAAGGTCGTAGGTTCAATTTACAGCAAAAAAAAAAATAGTTCAATTACAAAATATAACATTGAATGCTTGGCATCATTTCTGACACCCTTGGTAGGATTCGATCCCCAACTCTCGGTATGGAATGCAAACACTCTCCTAACTGAGGTATCGACCGGGCTCATCTCAGTTATTGACAGCAACTGAATTCGTTTAAGCATTTATTTACATTTTTTTAAATCAATACTCTTTATCATTATTCCTCATCAATATTCCAATCATTTTTGTATTTTTTCTATATAATCCCAAATTATTATTCCATTCTTTAATCATTATTTTATGCTCAATACATTCCGAATCTTTTTTCCATATTTTAAACATTCTTCTGTTCTGGATACATCCAGAATCATAGTTTGATTCTTTGATTATTATTCTATTCTCAATATAATTATCCCGAACTGTTTTTCCTTTGTTAATCATTATTCTATTCTCAATACATCCCGTTTTTTTTTTATCATTCTTATGTTCTGAATATATTCAGAATCATTTTTCCATTCTTTGATTTTTATTCTATTCTCAATTTATGCCGATCATTTTTCCATTCTTTGATTTTTATTCTATTCTCAATATATCCCGATCATTTTTCCATTCTTTGATTTTTACTCTATTCTCAATATATCCCGAATCGTTTTTCCATTCTTGATCATAATTCTATGCTCAATATATCTTGAATCATTATTGTAGACCTTCTATGCTCAATTACCAAGACAATGCAGTATTATTTCCCGGTTCCTCGAGAGAGCTTACAATTTATTTAATCCTCATTATAAGTTTCTGCACTGAAATTACAATCAAATACAGCCATCGATGTCCCCAAACTGCCTCAGTATTCGTTCCGGATCGGTTTTCAGCATTCGAATATAATTTTTTGGTTTTCCTTTGTAAAAAAAATCTAAATGAATAAAATGGACTGAGCGCAAAATTTGAAATTATATTAATTTTTTCTCCAAACATCACAAGTATGTATAATATTATTATATTAAGATGATTTTTCCCTGGAACTGCTGCCGACCATTCCTGAAACAGCGGTGACATTGGCAAGTGTACCATTATTTTGAGCATGTGTGGACAGCCTTATACAAACCTATTAGTATTAGTTAGGTTATTTGAGGTTAGGATTTTAATTTTAAGTACACATTCAGCATTTGTAAGCGCGAACTTACACGTGTTTGTTTGTGGGCATACATTTGATATGAGCTTTGAATGTTAATATATCGTTGCAATTTAGATTATAGATCATAGACTAAGGGCCGGTTTTTTCAACGATAGAATATGTTACTTTAAACTGATAAATAAAACTACCCTTGCAAATTTACATTTAAGTGCTGTTATGTTTAAAATGGAAGGTATCTCCAAGATGTACCTACAGGATACTTACATCCGGCTAGCTCTCATCAGCATCACTCTCAGGGCGTGGGGTTCTTTCTTTGGTATTGCTCACTTGTATCTTGGGAAGGGCTTTATAGTAAAAGATAAGTTTAACATGAACAAATAAGGGTTTATTTACTTTAATAATATGGGGGGAAAAGAGGAAATAAGGGAATGGCCTGACCTGCTCTTTGTCACTACAACACTCCCTACTCTGTTGACTAGCGGTGGCTCACGAGGCGGACACCTCCACACGTTGGAGCCCCTGGGTGGGCGCTCCTATGCAACCGTCTCTGGTCTACAAGGCGGGTGCCTTGGATGGCGGATGCTCCAAGTAGAAGGGGAGGGAGCTCCGTTGCTTGGGTACTTGGTGCTTTGTCGCCGACGTCTGGCCCAGGACTGCCGAGCGATAATCGACAGCCCGATCAGATCCCACAGCGCAGTCCGGCTGCTTCCGTGACCGTTCGGCTCTGTTCGGCCCACGACACATACTGTACACTTTGAGATTGTTTTCTATATGTTATTTTAAAATAACATAACAGTGCGTCTTTATCATTCATAAAGTACTAAGTATCTAAGGTTTTGTTGTTTATTTTTATACTTAAATGTTATTTATTACTCGTATTTCTTGACTTATAGGTTGGTATGAGGCTGACGACCTATACTGTAAAAAATGGTTCACTTTGCCAATGTCACCCTGTTTCAGGGAATGTTGGCAAGAGTTGCAGGGCTTATGTTCATTTGAGGTTTGGATTTTATTTGTAAGTTCACAATCAGCATTTGTACGCGCGAACTACACGTGTTTGTTTGTGGGCATACATCTGAGAGCTTTGAATGAATATATCCTTGCAACTTAGATTATAGATTATTATAGAAGTACTAAGTAAAATAATATACAACTAAAATGTATTTTTTTTTATATAAAAATGAATATTTTAAAGCATTAGCCGCGAACATTACTAAATCATTAAAAAATCTCAATTCACCTTGAAAATTCGATAACTGAAAATTTCGAATAATGAGACAATATGGATGTATATAATAAACCTACAAAATTTCAACCCTAAGCAAGCTCGCACCCCGTAGCTTTGAAAGTTCCACCCCTAAAACCCTGTAAGATTTCATATTAATCTAAAGCCCCAGAACCCTTAGCGCAATCTTTAAAACGAAATTTAATGTATATTAAAACTTGAGCAGAGCCTCCAATGTTCATTTGAGTTTTGGTACATTTTTAGTGGAACGCTACAATTGAGCTGTTTGAAAGTAAGTTTTTCAGTACTTGAGAAACAGTTAAGCTACAGCTCAGTGAGCTATCGCACAACTTGTAAACAGGGATAACGGCTTGCCGAAAGTACAAAGATACATTATTTAAATACAAAAAAGGTCATCTCTAATATAATAATAATCTATAATCTAAGTTTAATCTATAAACATAGTAGAAATATCTAGAGACTCTGGATACAGAGTCATAATAAAAAGGAGAGCTTGTATGAAGAAGGTTATAACTTTGGATGAAATGAAAGAAGGATTTAAGGACAGAAAGAAATAGCGGTTGATCTGTAATGTTAGCGGCTAGGAGTGGGTTTTTTTCATTAAAATTTTGTAATCTGTTTTGTTTTATGTATCCACATATTATTATTTGTTATTTAAAAAGAAAATGTATGTTCTACTATTTCAAACAATTACTAAGTAAAATATTAAAATGAAAATTTCAGGAATTCGGTTCACGAAAAAATAAATATAATTTAGGTATATAAAAACAACAAACCTTAAAAATAAATCTCTACAAAAAATCTCCATGTTTCGAGAATGTTCTTAAGAACCAGTATAAATTAGGATCAAAATCCCCTGAAGAGACATACATAAATCAACAGTCGTACTGTTCAAGAAAATAAATTGTGTAAAATAGAGGGTTATAGAACCCGCTAAAAACTTTGTAAGTATATTATACTGTAATTTTACATTTTTTAAATATATGTATTTCATAATATTTTTTGCTGCGTCAATGTTTACTATATTAAAAATTTCCAACAAAAAACAACGATGTTATTTCGTGCCCTACAAACATACATATTTTACACGCTCATCTTTTTTTTTAAACTTTTAATATTTATGGGAAAAGTTTCGCCGCGCCTTGTTTTTTTATGAATATTATATTTTTACAAGCCTGAAAAAAAAATTCAAAATATGTTTATCATATTTATTATTCGGTCGATAGCTCAGTTGGTAGAGTGCTTGTATTCAATGCCGAGAGCTCGGGTTCGAATCCCATCGACGCGACGGTGTCAATCATGATTGCAGTTTCGGCGTTTATTTCAAAAATAAAAAATTAAATACCGATAAGATTTACTTTGCCTTCACAAGAAATGAGTTCCAGCCCTCTCGGGAGCTGGGAAACCCCCACTTCAACTGAAGTGGTTGGCGTAAGGCCGGACCCCTTACCTGTAAAAATAAATAGGTTCCACTCGCCACATGCGAAACCCTTCGGGGATAACACGGCAAGAAGTTACTCTTTATGCATAGCTTTGTTTTGTTTATTATCATGTAGGCTAAGGCCACTTTCCGTTGATGACCTTATGAGAGAGCACCATAAGGGGCCCGTTGCACCTGGTTTCCAGGCTTCCGAAGCCTGTCTCCCCAAGTAACTTCTCATGGTGCATGCATTGTGGATAATTTACACGCAGCCTCATGAGGAGATACATCAGGAACTTTTTTTAAAGATGGAGATTTCATAATAATTTGTGCTCCACTGGGAATCCAACCAACACTTTGCGATTAAAATTCTTCCCCTAGACTATAACCAGATGTGAGCTTAGCCGGGTTGTATGGATGTCTCCTCCTATTCACAGCTCAAGAGGATGGCAACCTACAGGGACAGATGGCTGACAGCCTGTCACGAAAAAATGCCCATTGACAGAATGTCCGCCGACACAATCTCCATTGATAAAATGTCCACGCGACAAAATGTCCAAGCGACAGAATGTCCACCGACACAACTTCCACAGAATTTCCGCCAACAGAATTTTCACGCCACAAAATGTCCAAGCTACACAACTTCCACCGACAGAATATCCACCGATACAACTTCCACCGACACAACTTCCCCCGACAGAATGGCCAAGCGATAGAATATCCACCGATACAACTTCCACCGATAGAATTTCCACCGACACAACTTCCCCCGACAGAATGGCGAAGCGATAGAATATCCACCGACACAACTTCCACCGATAGAATTTTCACCGACATAACTTCCCCCGACAGAATGGCCAAGCGACAGAATGTTCACCGACACAACTTCCACCGACACAACTTCCACCGATAGAATTTTCACCGACACAACTTCCACCAATACAGCTTCTCCCGACAGAACTGCCAAGCGACAGAATATCCACCGACATAACTTCCACCGACACAACTTCCACCGACAGAATGTCCACCGACACAACTTCCACCGACACAACTTCCACCGACAGAATGCCCAAGTGACAGAATGTCCACCGACACAATTTCCCACGACAGAATGTCAAAGCAACAGAATGTCCACTGACACAACTTCCACTGACACAACTTCCACCGACACAACTTCCACCGACAGAATGTCCAATTGACAGAATATCAACCGACACAACTATCATTTCTGAGCGGTGGATATTTTGTCTGTGGACATCCTGTGAATGGACATATTGTCGTGAAACTGGCTGGCACAACAAGGCACTGCCATTAAAATATGATGATGATCCTTGCAACTTAAATCATAAATAATTATTTGTACACAAATTAACGTCTTAACTTATTCTTATTTTATTTCATTATTAAATTCTCACAGCAAATTTATTTTATTAATTTCGTTTCACAATTTCCTCTTATAATATATGGCTTCGTATTTCCCCACATACACGCATACAAATATAATATAACGTTGTGCTCTGAATACACAATGAAGTCTTATTATTGGTCCACAAGCACGCCGAGGAAAGTTCCATTGTGCCGTGCGAGTGTGTGCAAATACTTATTCTCGGTACATAAACAAATATTATTATAAACCATGGCGTCACTGGGTTTTAGTATTTTTTTAAAACTTTGATTGCTTGTTGTAATGTATTTTTGTAATTAATTATTTGTCCGTGGTTCAGTCGTAACAATTGAAGGGAAGGTTGTGGGTTCGTATCCCGGCGGAGCAGAAAAAATATACCATTTATATTTTCAAATTTGCTCTTCGCTGGGTTGAACAATTCATAAACATTTACCAATGACCGGTCACCAAAGGTCCATTTAGCCTTACAGCAACTGGGTCTTGCTTAAGAATTGGCGCTTTGTAGCGACGACGACCAAGCTCGTAAAAAGGTCGATAGCTCAATTGGTAGAATGCTTGCATTCCATACCAAGAGCAAGGGTTCGATCTCAAGGTTTACTCATCTTTCACAAGAAATGAGAACCAACGCCCCCGGGAGCTGGGAAACCCCCTCTTCAACTGAAAGTGGTTGGTGTGAGGCCGGCGCCCTTACCCGTAAAAATAAATAGGTCCCAAATCGCCACATGCGACCCCTTTCGGGAATAACACAGGCAAGAAGTTACACTATATGTATAGCTTAGTTGCGTTAAGTAAGATGGTGGCAGGACAGAACAACACATAATAACTTACGGGGCTATTAATAGACATTTTAGTCGTCGGTTGAGCCCACACTTTGACAAACTAATGATGCATTTGTATGAAGACCTGTCAATCCAAGATGGCCGCAACTGAACAGCTGATTTGTTTTCATGCAAATATTACAAAATTCGGTAGGTAAGAATGACCGTGCTGATGAAACTTCCAGCGCAGGCACCATTAGTTTGTCAAAGCGTGGGCTCAACTGACGACTAAAATGACTAAAAATAGCCCCGTTAGATGAGAGGATTTCATGTAGGTACATATAATCAATAAATTACACGTGTCTGCTTGTGGGCGCGCATTACATAAATATGTATGAGACTTAAGTACTCGTATCAATATTACTGAGCAACCTAAATTTTAGAATTCAAATGAAAAACACGGAAAAACAGTAAAATAAAATTATAAACGACTTTATAGATGCACTCTGTGACCTAAATGCTTCTAGAGTGTCTGGAAAGTTCCAGACTCTAGAGCAATCTATAAAATAGCTTGAACATGCAGCGGGGAACTTTATTAATACAACCAGACTATCAGTTATTATCACATCTCAAGTCAGGCGACATGAAAATGATTAACAAATATTCCGTTGCTTATTAAAATAAGAAAAAAAACGTACCGTATTTAAAAGAGAAAACACATATAAGTTGGTATGAGGCTGACCACCCATACTGTAAAAAATGGTTCACTTTGCCAACGTCACCCCTGTTTCAGGGAAGGTCGGGGCTTGTGTTCATTTGAGATTGGGTTTTTATATTGTAGGTCCACATGCGGCATGTGTGAGCGCGAAATTATGCGTGTCTGCTTGTGGGAATGCATTTAATATGAGTCTCAAATAATACATAGCTTTGCAACTTAGATTTAGATTTAAGACACATGTTTTGTTCCTTTGTTTTTAATAAATTTGATTCCATCATCAATCCAGCAAGGACCGTCATAAAAGAAAAATCCACACAAACAGTGCAACTTCTTGCCGCGTTTTCTCCGAAGGGTTCGCATGTGGCGAGTGGAACCAATTTATTTTCAGATATAAGAGGGCCGGCCTTACGCCAACCACTGTAGTTGAAGTGGAGCTTTCCCAGCTCTCGAGTGGGCTGGTACTCAATTCTTGTGAAGGCTGAGAAAATCTTCATATTAAATGCATTGCCCTCGGATAGCCTCAGTGATACCCTCGGTGGGATTCGAACCCGAGTTCTCGGCATGGAATGCAAGCACTCTATCAACTGAGCTATCGACCTCACTCCTGAAACCAATTAAGATTGTTTTATATATAAATTCCTCAAGTATTTTCGTATTTTATTGCTCACAATTATATGTTGGTATGAGGCTGACTACTGTAGAGTTCTCTCTTTTTCAACCAATAATTATATCGCTAAGACTTGCGGCAGATCTTGGGGTGGAGGAAAGGAGATCTCAAGGGGAGGAGAGGAAGGAGATGCACCCCTGACGTTGCAAGGGATGGGGGAGTTGGATCTTGCACGGCGATCGATACGGATGTGTTTTGATTCTATAAACACTAAAAATAATTAATTTCATTTTCTAATTTTTAATAAACTCGGGACTCGGATTTTGACTGGCGATCGATACGGATGTTTTTTTCGTTTTCTTAACACTAAAAAAATAATTAATTTCATTCCTCTAAATTCAAATAATAAGTTTTCAATTAAAGGAATATTAATCAGAACATTTTAAAAACGTATCTTTGAACTTCAAACTTAAATAATAACTTTTATAAATATTAAGCGCGGAAATTCTATTGATTTAATTTGGCATTATTATTGTGAAGTGAAAAGTGCAGTGGTTATATTTCTTATTGGGATCCGGCCTTTCATTATTTAAAATTAAAATTAACTATTTACGTATAATACAGAGTTGTTCCTGAGCTGTTTTCCTGGGCTGAGTTTTCTTTGATTAAACTAACAGATTAACTAAAAATCCACTAAACTAAAACTAAATTTCATTGAACATATTACTTTATTTCATTTTTATGTTGGTGTTTTCTTTCAGAGTTTCTCATCGCTGTGTACTTGGTTATAAATATTTACTTTCAGGGATTCATCGACTTACCTGTGCGGGGGAAAGATTTTCCTACTTATTTTCTTATCGATGCATAATTGTTAATTATAAGTTTATTTCAGAGATTCATTGACTTAACTAAGCGGAGGGAGGTTTTCTTCTTATCTTCGACAAAGTAGTTATTTACTGTCGCTGTCATTTATGTACTAACGCTACACACACACACCACTATTGACATTTTGAATTAAATTAGATTCTCTCTCTTGCTGGAATTCTGCAATGTTATATTGAATTAAGAAATGTTTGGTTCGCTTGCATTCGAGATATACTGATTCCTGAAGTCAGCCGTTCCCAATGTCGTTTCCTTACCGAATGGTCCTTCCTGAAATTTCCCTTGTTGTGGAAAACGGTTGAACGAGTTTGTCCGGTGGGTAGTGTATCGCATAGGTTTGCAAGATGATGGGACCTTTTGTCGTAGTTTATAAATGTGGGTCTGGTGTTGAACGTTCCACAGTCACGGGAAGACCCTAGTTTCAGGAAAATTCCTGAAAAACTATAACATTCAATGCAGAATTACCTAATCACTCTTACACATTACGGAATGCTGCTCTCCTTGAGGTGGTGAGAATGAAAGAATGATTATGAAGGATTTGCATGTTGCATGAATTACCTATAAGTAAGGCCTGAAAGTAAACCATCTGAAGGTGAAAATGTATTCCAAACACACCACTACACATCCATCATACTAGGGGTTGGCCAAGCTAGTAAAATACAAATTTCACAAATAAATTATAAACAAACAACTCTGCAGTATGTGCTGAAGCTGAAATGCCTGCAATCTCATATCGAGATACACAAAGAATAACGCAGATGTACCTAATGCAGTTGAATATGAAAACCGCTGAGTGACCTTGGTCATAATATGTTCCTGATCACAACAAAGTTCCTGAAAATTGGCAGCCGGCCTCTGGCCAAATACAACCGGATATGTTCCTGACCTTCTGATCGCAACGAGAGTTCCTGAAATGATCTGGGCTCACTCAGCTGGATTAGTGTTCCATGATCTCTGATCATATGTACTTGGAGTTTGCTTGGAGCCAACATTATTGCAGTAACTTGTAGCTGAACACACACAATCCAGACTAACCTTCCTGTCCCGTGGTTTTTTGCAGCAAAAGATTACCATACGGAGAAGTTGGGTAGGGTACAAGGGGAATTGGAGGAGGTACTCAAAAGGCCGTTGGGGCCATTTGCCATGATTAATTAGAGTCACTTAATCGACGAGGGTGTCGAAATCTTAGATTCACGCCGCGTGTATCCGAATCCTTTCCTTGAAATAACTAATAAAGGTCCATTTTGCAGTGCCTTTCAGATGACCGGTGGTCACAGAAAGATGCTGTAAAAGCCATGGACCTATTAACTTACAGGTGGACGCGCAAAGGTAGGAATTACAACAAAGAAGAGATCGCCTTGCATGTAATTACTTTCACTAACAAACTAAAACCTAACTGCCTTTCATCTCGCAATTTTTATGTCATTTATGTTTTTATCTGAAAATAATTTCGACTACCTTATATTCCAATTAATTAAACTCGCACACATTAAGACCGTTCCGTAATTAATAACGCTTAAATCTCGTCGCCTTAAAAATAATTGTAGTTCATACTACCTCATCTTTGATCGCGTAAACGCAAAATCAATACTCGTTATAATCTTATAAAAGGTAGAAATGTATGAGGGGTACACCTCCCAAAAAGTACTTGGGTTTGCCACTAAAGTAGATTTTGAAACGGTAAAACAAAAAATTTACACAACGTTCCGTTTCATAATCTTCCACGCGACGAGGAGTCCTAACCTTAGCTAGACGATCACATAATAATTGGCCAAAAATAATTACTACCTCGGAAGGGGTAGATTGCTCTTCCAGCAACTGAAACTGAAGGGTGGAAAAGAATCGAAGCAGCCTAGTGCTATTCCTTCAAAGAAGGTTGGTTGCACTTGAATCCTGGTGACTCCAGGGTATTCTCCTGCACATTCGATCGCTCCACTTCTAACTTAGGAGGGAAAATCCCTCCTTTCGTGCCTCTCTTCGAGTCTCCCCTCTGTTCCTCCGTCTCCCTACTTCGCCAGGGGGGGGAACATTACACTACCCATGCTGTAAAAAATGGTTCACTTTCACTACAATGTCACCCCTGTTTCAGGGGAGGTCAGGAAAAGTTGCAGGGTTTCATTTGAGCTATGGGTTTTAATTTGTGAGTATTGTAACCGCGAACATACAAGTGTCTATGTGTGGGCATGCATTTAATATCTAAATCTAAGCTGCAAAGATATATTGTATCATTTGAGATTCATATTAAATGCATTCCCACAAGCATACACGCATAATTTCACGCTCACACATGCCGCATGTGGACCTACAGTATAAAAAACCCAAACTCAAATGCACATAAGCCCTGCAACTCTTGCCGACCTTCCCTGAAACAGAATAATATGAACTTTAAATTTCAATATATCTTTACAACTTAGATTATAGAGACAAGATTCGAACTTGCTACCGTTATGTTGATTAATTGTCGGGGTTATAGCCGCGGGGGCCAAGAGGGCTGATCTTTCTAGCGTGTTTCAATATATAACAATAATAATAATAAAAACAATAATAAATTATTAAATGATGATATTAATACCTGTTTCTGGCCAGGCAGAATAGGTTGGTGAATTGCATTCCTCTTTAATTTACAAATTAAAGAAAAAAAAATTGCAAGATCTAAATTAAGAATCTATCTATAATCTTTAATCTAAATTGCAAGGATATATGCATTCAAAGCTCTCAGATGTATGCCCACAAACAAACACGTGTAGTTCGCGCTTACAAATGCTGATTGTGTACTTACAAATAAAATCCAAACCTCAAATGAACATAAGCTCTGCAACTCTTGCCGACATTCCCTGAAACAGGGGTGACATTGGCAAAGTGAACCATTTTTTACAGTATGGGTGGTCAATAAAAGACGGAAATAGGTACTCGAGGATTTTTTCTGCTTTCGAAAACTTTCTTAATTGGTTTCAGAAGTCAGGTCGATAGCTCAGTTGGTAGAGTGCTTGCATTCCATGCCGAGCGCTCGGATTCGAATCACACCGAGGGTGTCAGAAATAATTTCGTATTTTGGTGTTTAGTTTAAAACTAAAATAAAATACCGGCAAGGTGTACTCAGCTTTTGCAAGAAATGAGTATGAGTCTCGATGGAGATCGAGATTTCGGAAACCCACATTATCTGTTAAAATAAAAAGGTGTCACTCGCCACATGCGATCCCTTCGAGGAAACGCGTTGAGAAGTTACACTAAATTTGTATATTATCCTCTTAAACATATCTAATCTAAGCTAATCTAACAAATATAAGTAACATTGGGGATTCACATTGTATGCATTCTCACAAGCAAACACGTACATATAAGTTCGCGCCTGCACATACCGCATAAACACTCATATCTCAAATGAACATACACCCTGCAACTCTTGCCGGCTTTCCTTAAAACAGGGGTGACATTGGCAAAGTGAACCATTTTCTACAGCATGGATGGTCAGCCGCATAAAAACTTATAAGTTAAGGAACATACACAATAAATAACATTTTACAATGAACAATCAGCATACAATTTTCACAAACGTATCTTAAGAGCATAATTACTTAATTATTTCAAAATGGCAGCGTCGCTACCTCGCACTGTTTCCCTAACAGCGATCTTGGAAACAGTTTGTCTAAGTGCGCTGATTGCCAACAGATTACTAGCTATCAATTTAGTAATCATTTACGCGTTATACAACTCCTACTTAGGGAGTACACGCAACACTAGAGGCCTATAGACTAAGGCGGAGATGGATTTCTAATGAGTGTGTGCCTTGAAATTTCACTTAGCAAGCGTGTGTGGTGGTTGAAGGATCCACGGCAAATCGGTCACAGACAGATCGGCCATGGACAAATCGGTCACACCACAGTTTGCCCACACAAATTTTCGGTCACATACACAATATCGCCACTGGTAAAACTGAATAAGTCCTGATTCAACTGATTGGAGGAATCGTGGATAAAGCATTTTATTGGGGGTAACTTCTTATAGTAAGTGAACTAGTTATAATAAAATGCTCATTAAGAACTTCTAAACTACAGGATTTTAAAATCTTTCGAGTGTTTTTCTCGTAGAAAATATGAAAATGTGCATCTAAGAAACCAATATTAGCTTGATACGTCACTTATTCATCTTTACTTTTAAGGTATCGATATATGGTCCACAGATAGTTTGCTTCATGAAAAAAGCATGCTACTAATCTACACATATAGTGTAGCTCCTAGGCACGCTTTCTACAAAGGGGTCGTACGTGGCAAGTGGAACCCATTTTTTTGTTATAGTAAAGGAGCCGGCCTTACGTCAACCACTTCAGTTTAAGTGGAGGGGGTTTCCCGGCTCCTGAGAGTGCTGTTATTTGTTGTGAAGGCTGGGTACCCCTTTCCGGTACTTTATTTTGAGTTTGAAATAAACACCGAAACGGAAATTCATTTCTGACACCCGC
This sequence comes from Agapetus fuscipes, assembly GCA_951799405.1. NCBI lineage: Eukaryota > Metazoa > Arthropoda > Insecta > Trichoptera > Glossosomatidae > Agapetus > Agapetus fuscipes. The sequence goes on along the minus strand of OX637358.1, from coordinate 5,317,298 downwards.
TCGGCATGGAGTGCAAGCACTTTACCAACTGATATATTGACCGAGAGTCATGTACATTAATGAATACTAAAGTAAATAAAATAAATCAGTAATTAGAAAGATTTTTGGAGACCAGGTTCTTTGCAATGCAGCTGCCTGTGGACCTATATTAGATGTGACCGAAATGTCGTTAAGCGAAAAATCGTGTGGATGAATTTATTGTCGTGTGTCCGAATTGTCCGTAGCCCATGTATCTGTGAATGCGTTATATTTGACCAAATTTCCTGTAAACAAAATGTCGTTAAACGAGTCGTGTGGATGGAACTATTGAGTGACCGCATTGTCCGTGACCGATGTATTTGTAGGCAAGTTTTATGTGGCCGAATTGTCTGTGTCCAAAATGTCCGGATGGATTGTCGTATGACGTAATTGTCCGAGACCGAAGTGCCTATAGACGGGCTATCTTTGGCTGATTTGTCGTGACACGTTAGTGGAAACCTAAGGCTGCTACATCCATTGAGGTATAATATAGATCCGAAATTATTTTACAGCAAATTGGCCTTTTATCCGTTTTCACCTACCTCAACGGAAATCGTCTTTAATTAGAAAAAGAACAAAAATGCTCCCAGTGTGACTTCATTTTAAGTAGTGACGCGTGAGAGAAGCTTATTTTTTTTTCTTAACAGTTGACATTCTCAAACGTCATCAGGCACTGCTACATCCATTAAAATATTCTTAAAATATTAAAAGAATATAAATTAACTACCTTACGACATTAAAGCCTACTATGGAAAACAGCTGTCAGCCGGACCTGTCAAACACAAAATAATACTTAATAATCATGTGAAATCTTATGTTTTCTTGCTTTCTTTGTGTTGTTTATTGACACCCAATAATTACAGATACTATGGCAATGCATATGCGGACCTCATTTTGTTTTGTTTGTTTGTTTGGTTTTTTATCTTATTCGTGTTCCTTGACTTATAGGTCGGTATGAGACTGACAACCCATACTTTACAAAATGTTTCAGTTTGCAATTAGTGTCACCCCTGTTTCAGGTAATCTGTAAGTTCACATGCAGCATTCGTAAGCAAAAACTTGCACGAGTTTGTTTGTTGGCATGCATTTAAGAATTTTTAAATTTTGATGTATCTCTACAACTAAGATCTATAGATCATAGAGTTCTACTAAGTTTCCACTGAAACATTTTATGGATATTACTTTTCCTTGACTGATAGGTTGGTATGCGGCTGACCACCCATACTGTAAACAATGGTTCACTTTGCCAATGTCACCCCTGCTTCAGGGAAGGTCGGCAAGAGTTGCAGGGCTTATGTTCATTTGAGATTGGGTTTTTTTATATTGTAGGTCCACATGCGGCATGTGTAAGCGCGAAATTATGCATGTCTGCTTGTGGGAATGCATTTAATATGAATCTCAAATGATACATATCTTTGCAGCTTAGATTTAGATTTAGATTTAGACTTTTACCTAACTATCTCACAAATCCAATGAAATTGCCATGGAAAGTTTTGGATCAAGGCTATTTCGAATCGCGTCTTTAATATTCAAAGCCTCCACATTCTGCGCACAAATTAATTAACATAATATTGTTAATTAATCAAGTCGTACTTCCATATCAATTGTACTATCAAAACTTCGTTATTAACTAACACCATTATCTTTCGTTAATCAGATTTCATTAATGGAATACATTAATAAGATTTTGGTTTCAAAGAATTGAAACTTTAAACGCTTTCAAAGATATCTTTATTTCAGAGGTATTAACTAAACATAGCTAAGTTGCCTTTTTGTGCTACGCAAGATTTTAGCATTCTAGCTTAAAGTCAGCTTCGCCTAAACATTTTTTTCTTTTTATTAATAATGATAATTAACGAATAACGAAGAAAGTGTACAGAAGAATTGTCAGAGAAAAGCGTGAAAGGGAAAGACCGAGGAAGGAATGGATAGACCAAATAGGTGATATTGCGAAAGCATGGAACCTGCAGAGTGAGAGTAAGAAGAGAGATGTATGAAGAAAGTGATGAATGTTGAAGAGATGAAAGAGGTATGCAGGGACAGAAAAAAGTAGAGACGCATCTGCGGAGGTACCGGCTACCCCTAGTAGAGCGGTGGCAGGATAGAGTAACAGATAATGTCGCTGGTATGGTCGAGCGAATAAGGCGTTGCCACTCGAATTTGCGTTATTGAAACAAGTGCAAGTTCGAACCTCGCCTGCGCCATGACCTGTCGCCAATATCTTTGAACCTGGTTCAACAGATGTTATTGAGAAATTATTTATTAATAACTCATTAGAATGTTAAAAAATGAATTGTTAATTGATATAGTAGTTCGAAATCTTATGAACGGCTAAACCAGGTATAGATATGAATAAGCTTTTGTCATGAACCAAAGAGAGTAAGTACATTTTTTCCTTTTTATTAGTGCCTTTTTCTGCAACAGGGAAAGCGTTAGAAAATTGGAGCAAATTTACTGTATTGAGGATCCTTATCTCACCACTTACCCCCGTATTCACGATCAAAACTGATTTAAGTGCCTAACTCAAGCGCTACACTAACTCAAGGGTTGACATTCTGGAGCGTTTTGTTTCACAAAGTACACTCAAGCAGTAATCAGCCTAGCGCCCAACCCCCAGGAGATGTACGGGTTTGTCATTGGCTCTCGAAAAAACCCAGCTCTGTAATTGGTCAGTACCTTCCGACCGATATTCGGCGTACTTCACTCTTATCATTGCCGCTTCTTTCAAATTTCAATGTCATATCAGCTGTGCATAAAACTTGACAACAAATAAGTACGTATAACGCACTTACTAATTTAAGTAAACCGTAAGTACGAATTTGTTTGTTTACAATTTCTATTAGTTTGTAAAAATACATTTATGTAATATCCAATGTAAAGTGTTTTGATCGATTTTAGCACCAAAAAGATGTTGTTTTCTCCAGCGGAAAAGGAGCTGCTGGTGGCTCTGATTAAAGAAAAACCTATAATAGAAGATAAATGAACAGATCGAAGAAATTGTTGGCTTTGCAACCCTCAATGAGCAACGGCAAAACTGTATACAGAACGACGCATTTTTTCAATCAAAAACGTCTTCTAAATTCTTCCTCTTCGTAATACTTAAATGGGTCTTTACAGTCTCTGATATATTTTCTTGGGACACTATTTTTGAACAAAACAATGTTATTATTCTCGTTGAAGTCAACTTCATCGTAAGAATTCATTATTTTATGTAAATAATTCACAACCAAACAAAAAATGTGCTGATGAAATGCGGCGGAATATTTTGACAGTTCATCTGTCATTGCAGTATGGTCCTAGACCATACCGGAGAACAAACCCAATTCTGATGGTCAAGCAATGTAAATATACTCGTCAACACAATGTTAATACACTCGTAAAAATCATGTTCATAGTAATAATTCATTTTTTCATGTAAATTCACAATCAAACAAAAAATGTGATAACAATGAAATATGACGGAATATTTTGACAGCGCTTAAGCGTTGGTTAATATACGTGCGACCTTACTTACTAACTACGTTTTTGGAGCGCTTGAGCGCTAATTTTACCTTAAGTTTTGTTCTTGAAATGAATTTCCCCAATCTAAGCGCTAGTTTGCCCTTAAGTTAGTGCCAGTTTTGATCGTGAATACGGGGGTTAGTCTGTTTAAGAACTGTTTTTGCGACTTTTGCTGCCTCGGAATATTTTGATAAGTTGCAACTTTTGTTCACAGATGGTGACAGGTTCAAGGTGCGTCTTCAGTGCTTCTTGAAGTAATGCTCACAGCGCGCGGGCTGCGCCATGGACGGCGAAAACAGAATCATACTCAACGTAGGAGGAATAAGGTAAACACTCAACACTACGCAATCATACTCAACGTAGGAGGAATAAGGTAAACACTCAATACTTCACAATCATACTCAACGTAGGAGGAATAAGGTAAACACTCAACACTACACAATCATACTCAACGTAGGAGGAATAAGGTAAACACTCAACACTTCACAATCATACTCAACGTAGGAGGAATAAGGTAAACACTCAACACAACACAATCATACTCAAGGTAGGAGGAATAAGGTAAACACTCAACACTTCACAATCATACTCAACGTAGGAGGAATAAGGTAAACACTCAACACTTCACAATCATACTCAACGTAGGAGGAATAAGGTAAACACTCAACACTTCACAATCATACTCAACGTAGGAGGAATAAGGTAAACACTCAACACAACACAATCATACTCAAGGTAGGAGGAATAAGGTAAACACTCAACACTTCACAATCATACTCAACGTAGGAGGAATAAGGTAATCACTCAACACTTCACAATCATACTCAACGTAGGAGGAATAAGGTAAACACTCAACGCAACACAATCATACTCAACATAGCTGGCTCTGGTGGCAGTGCTTGATATGAGCGCTGCTTTTGACACTGTAGATCACTCTTTGCTTGTACAAAAGCTCACTACCTCATATGGCATGTGCGATGATTTGTTGCAATGGTTGTCTTCCTATATACATGGTAGATATCAAACTGTGCAAGTAGAAGGAAAGAGGTCATCAAGAGTACCATTGGAGTGTGGAGTGCCTCAAGGGTCCGTCCTCGGCCCGCTCTTATTCACATTGTATACAGATGATTTAGAGCAGTTTTTCATCTCCAGAGGCTTGAAGTACTACTCGTATGCAGACGATATCTTCATCTTTAAGCTCTGTTCACCTGCAGGGGTTGGACAATGTAAGCTGGACACTATAAAGTGTATTGAAGATGTAGCTGCGTGGATGAACGGAAACCGTCTGAAGATGAACCCAGAGAAGACAGTGTTCATGTGGGTTGCATCCCCAAGAAGACAGCATCTTTTGGAAATAGAGTCTTTTAATATTATGGGTGAGACCATTAAACCCCAGGATTCTCTCAAATTCTTAGGTGTGCATCTGGATGGGGCACTTTCCATGGAAAAACAGTTATCGGGGATTGTGAGCTCCAGTTTTTTCCACCTGAGGCAGATAAGGCGTATTCGCAGCTGCTTACCTGTTGATGCAGCAAGAACTTTGGTGAATGCGTTGGTGGTCTCAAGGTTGGACTACTGCAACAGCCTGATGCTTGAGCTTCCTAAGGTGCAACTAACAAGATTGCAGTCCGCTTTTAACACCGCAGCAAAAGTGATTTTGGGAGGCAGTAGAACTGACCATGTCACTCCTCTATTGCAGAATCTTCACTGGCTGCGTGTCCCGGAGAGAGTGAAATACAAAATGTGCCTGTTGGTATTTAAATCACTCAGAGGAACGGCCCCTTCTTACTTAGCCGAACTATGTAAGCTTGACGAGATTTTTGAAAAGCGGCGCACTCTTCGCTCGGCGCAGAGTGATGCTATCAACAAGCTGAAAATGCCATCTCGACGGAGCAGAACGGGCTTTGGGGATAGGGCGTTCAGTTCAGCGGGACCGTTGGGCTGGAACCGGCTGCCTTTGAAGCTGAGGACGGAAACCAGCGAGGAGCGCTTCAGGAAGGAGCTGAAGACCACCATCTTCAAAAGAAGAGAGTGAGCGGTGGGCGCCCTTGGGGTGGCTGGAGCCACTAAACGGCGCCCAAAAGAAGTCATCCAAATATATATATATATATAGGAGGAATAACGTAAATACTCAACACAACACAATCATACTCAACGTAGGAGGAATAAAGTAAACACTCAACACAACACAATCATACTCAAGGTAGGAGTGTTCTATTGTCGCTGTGCCGTTCTGTCATGGACCGTCTCTCCAGTGTTGCAGCACTTTCATCGGCTGCCCGTTCCCGAGATGACTGAGTACACAAAATGTGTCTCAGGGTTTAATTTCCTCATAGGAGTTGCCCCATCCTGCTTGTGTGAATTGTGCAAAGTCGACCGAATAGATGGCAGACGACACACTCTTCGTTCTGCACTCGGTGACGTAGTGAATAGGCTTCAACTGCCACCACTTCGGTGGAACAGATCGGGTTTCAGGAGGCAGGGCTTTTAGTATATCTGATCCATCTTGCTGGAATAGTCTACGTCTGGAGTTGAGAACAGAGACCAGTGTTAGCAGTTTCAGGAAGTTGCTTCAGACACATTCGTTTAGTAGAAGCTTCAACACATAAAAGCGCCCTTGTGGTGGCTAGTATATTACTATAACTATAACTGTAACTCTGTCGCCATTCCGCTAGAAGTGGCTAGATCCTGTGCAGATTTGCTACTTTTTCCGATCCTTGCAATCCATTCATATCCATCACCTTTTTCATACAATTCCTTCGTTTGCATTCGCTTTGTGCATCACATTTTTTTACAACTTTACCAATCTGATTGAGCTATACTTTTCTACGTCTTCACTTTCCTCTTCTTCTTTCCAAATTTCCTATTTTCTTCTCTTCTTCTTTTTGTGCCACTTCTATCGAGGATCGGCGATCAACATGGCTATTTTGACTTAAGATACTGCTCGAAACAGGGGCTTGGTGCTTCTGCCGAACCACTGTCGCAGATTTTTCAGACACATTTCCTATGTAGACCATTAAACGGCGCCCAATTATTATTATTATCTGTATTCTGCATACAGGAGAGTAAAAAAGGTCAAATGGTTGTCCTGAAAATTTCACATTTTGTGGGTTTCATAATTTAATTGTCCGGGGAGGTCCAAGTTAGATTGAGGTCCCTTTGAAAAACACATTTGCATAAAGGACATTCCAGGGACCTATTAAAATTAAGGACAATCCCAGAGATTTATTTAAATGAATTTTATATAATTACGTTTTCAAAATATGTGATGAAGGGTTTTGAAAATATATTGCTACACACAACTAAGCTAAACATATAGTGTAAATTTTTGCCTGCATTATTCTCGGAGGGGTTTGCTTGTGGTGATTCCGGACCTATGTATTTTTAGAGGTAAAGGGGCTAGCCTCACGCTAACCACTTTTGTTGAAGTGAGAGTTTCCAAGCTTCCGAGGAGGCTGGTTATCATTTTTTGTGAAGGCTTAGTATATGTAATACCTAGCCGGTATTACTTTTGGGATTGATTTTTAAACACCGAAACGGAAAATCATTTTTGGCACCCTCGGTGGGATTCGAACCCGGGCTCACGGCATGGAATGCAAGCACTCTACCAACTGAACTATCGACCGGATAAGACGAATTTTCTAAATTGATTTTGTGAAAACTTTTTGTTATTAGATTCTCCAACTAATTGCCTGGCGTTTCTGTAGTAGGGTAAAGCTCTGCGCACAAACTTTGGATATTAACTGTGCAGCTAGGTCGTTAGCAGATGCTTTTGTATCCGCCTTGTGCTGTGTGCTCGGAGCACAATAACCGCTATTCTCACAGCAGCCATGAACGTATTTCAAATGTTTGGAAACAAAGGAATTTCAGTTGCTCATCATCTTAAAGGTGAAACTGAATAAGTGACATATTAAGCTAAGATGGGTTTCTCGGATAAATGCACGTTTTTCCCAATTTTCTACGAGAGAAAACACTAATAGATGGACGTCGTGGTAGAAGAAGACCGAGAAAGTTATGTAACTGTAACTGTAACTCTGTTGCCATCCATTACCTTTTTCCATACCATTTCCGCTAGGGGTGGCCAGAGCCTCTGCAGAGCTGCCTCCATTTTTTCCTATCCTTACATACCTCTTTCAATTTATTTATATCCATCACCTTTATCATACAATTTCTTCTTTAACGTTCGCTTTGTACATCCCATTCTTTCAAAATCTCCACAATCTGATCACTCCATACTTTTCTCGATCGTCTCTTACATATTTTTCCTTTCACACTACCTCGGTATACATACTTTGTCAGTCTATCATCATTCATTCTTTCCACATGCCCAAACCATCTCATCACATTCTTTTGTACCTTAACTTTCACATCCTCTTTCAAATTACATTCTTTCTTTACCCATTTATTCCTTACTCTATACCTCAGAGTTTTTCCTGTCATGCTTCTTAAATGAAATGGATGGATCAAATTTCCGAAATTACGGACGATTGGAATATCCAGAGTAAATAAAATAATAAAAGGAGAGCTTGTGTGAAGATGGTTATGACTCTGGATGAAATGAAACAAGTATGTTAAGACCGAGAAAATAGTGGTTGATCTGTAATGTTGGTGGTAAAGGCTTTCAAAATTTAATTTTTCATTTTTTATAAACGTTTTGTAGATATTAATTTTATTGTTTAACTTAGTGATTTGTTCTATATACTTAACTGTAATTAATTGTTTGTATTCCTTGACTTCATACTGTAAAAAATGGTTCACTTAGCCAAAGTCACCCCTGTTTCAGAGAAGGTTAGCAAGAGTTCCACGGCTTTTGTTCATATTATGAAATTGGGTTTTTACGTTGTAAGTCAATATGCGGCATGTGCGAGAGCAGATTTATACGTGTCTGCTCATGGGAATGCATCTTAATGAATCTTAAATGTCATACATTCTTACAACTTATATTATACAGTACCTATATAGATGGGTTTTTCGTAAAATGCACGTTTTTTCCTATTTTCTACGAGTGAAAACACTAAAAAAATGTGATAATCTTGTAGTTAAGAAGTTTGTCATGAGCACTTCCTTATAGTTAGTTCACTTACTATGAGAAGTTACTCACAATAAAAGGTTTTATCCACAATTTATCTAATCAGCAAATCAGCACTTATTCAGTTTTGCCATTAAGGTGGCGATATGTTGGCAGGGAATGGAAGACGAGAGGATAGCGTAAAAGATAAAAAAGGTAAACAAAGGTCTTTAGATATACCGGCAAGGTTCACGCAGCATTCTCAAGAAAATTGTTTATGTTCATAATATGAGGTTTTGTTTATTCTGTACATGTGTACCTAAGCGAAAACTTACCTGTGCCTGCTTGTGGGTATGCACTAAATATGACCTTGAAATGTCAATATAATTGTAAGTACTGTCCGGTCCGTAGCTCAGTGGTAACACTGCGGACTCTGAATGGGAAGGTTGCGGGTTCGAATCCCGGCGGGGCACAAAAAATTTACCATTTATATTTTCAAATTTGCTCTTCGCTGGGTTGAAAAATTCATAAACCTTTACCAATAACCGGTCACCAAAGGTCCATCCAGCCTTACAGCAACTGGGCCTTGCTTGAGTATTGGCGCTTTGTAGCGACAACCAAGCTCGTACACCTCTGCGGCACTACAACAAGTGTCATAGACCCCTGGAGTCTCTAGAATCTAGGGAGTCTCCCGCACAGGATTTCTTTAAAAAAAAAAAAAGGTTTAGCGTCGTTTAATATATTTACAATAATTATAACTACATAGTTAAAATTTATTTATCGGATATTGAATGAACCGTTATAAGAGAACTTACATTATTCTCGATGTTTCGTTAGCAACGTAGCTAACGTCTTTTGGAGACACCCTCCTTGCACGACGACTGAGGATGAACTCTAGAACGAAACGTCGAGAATAATGTAAATTCTCTTATAACGGTTCGTGCAATATCCGATAAATATTTTTTAACTGTGTAGTTTTCAATATTACTTTCAATGTCTCAAAACAAAACCAACGCAACACACAACACAACACTACGCAGCTAACAGCCTTAATGCAACGCGGCAAGAAGTTACACTTTATGTGAAGCTCAGTGGCGTTTTTGCGTTTTAACTGAGAAAAGATGAAAAATAATGAAGTATAAGTAAGAACAAAATGTTGGGAATTTTTCCATTATTTGCAAGACCTCGCTCTTAATATCTCGGGTATAAAATGAACTATAGCATAGTATACCTTGTATATTATACTATAGTACACAATAAATAGTATTGCTCACTTGATATAACTAGAGAAATAGTGAGGGGAAAAATCCTGGTTGTACTTTTCCCTAAAATCTAGGGAATATATCTTTCTGCTCGGAATTTTCACAAATTCGATACAATACTACGCTACTGAACTACACATACAGTGTTACTTCTACTTTCCCCGAAGGTGTCACATGTGGTGAGTGGAACGTATTGTGTCAACCTTCCCTTTTTTAAGGGAAAGTTGACACAATACCTGAATTTTTTTTACCTGAATTTTTTGTCAACCTTCCCTTAAAAAACCTTCCCTTAAAAAAGGGAAGGTTGACAAAAATTCCGGGCTCATGTTCTTGAGGTTTGGATTTTAATTTGTAAGTACACATGCAGCATTAATAGTAAGTGTCCGGTCGATAGCTCAGTTGGTAGAGTGCTTGTATTCCACCCCGTGAGCTCGGGTTCGAATCCCACCGAGGGTGTCAGAAAAAATATTAAAAATGAAGTTTATTTCAAACCCCATTATAAATTACCGGCAACTTTTACTCAGCCTTCACAATAAATGAGTACCAGCCCCCTCGGGAGCTGGGAAACCCCCACTTCAACGGACGTGGGTGGCGTAAGGCCGGCTCCCTTACCTGTAAATATATATAGATTCCACTCGCCACATGCGAAACCCTATGGGAATAACGCGGTAAGAAGTTACACTATATGTGTAGCTAAGTTGCGTTGCAAACTTTCACACGTTCATTTGTTGGCATGCTTTAATTGAATTTTAAATGTCAGTATATCTTTGCAACTCATATTTTACATCATGGATATTTGCAAAGTAAGCCGGTAGTTCAGGGAAAAGCTATGTTTTACCGGTAAAAAATGATCAAAGGAAATGATGAATTGAAAGGCGTGCCCATCTCTAGAACCTCGCAGGGGGTTCTGGGCACTTGCTTACTCCCAGTTAGCAACAATGGACTCCATACATTACAATACCAGCTCTATCCCCCTCACGGCCTTCTAGCAAATACACCACCACCCGGTATACACCGGTTTTACTGGAATAAACTGGAATATGCTATACAACTCTATGCATGTGTTTTATAACGACAACTCAAAGGTTAAACTGAATAAGCTAGCATGAGGAGTTCATCCTCAGTCGTCGTGCAGAGAGGCTGTCTGCTGAAGACGTTAGTTGCGTCGCTAACGAAACGTCGAGAATAATGTAAGTTCTCCTAAAACGGTTCGTCTAATATCCGATCAATCAATTTTAACTGTGTAGTTATTATCCTGTAAATATGTCAAACGACCGTAACTCTAACCGTAACCCGATAATAACATTGGTATTTCCGATAAATGCATATCTTTCTATTTTATAACCTTTTAATAGATTATATTTCTTAGTTTTTTCATGATTCAAAATATTGTTCTTGGTTCAAAATCTTTTTCATTGAATGATGTACATTTATTTTTAAATTTAAATTAAAAAACTTTTTTTAAAACATAGTAAGATTTAAATAATATTATTAATTAGCAAATTCCTAGTCCTTCTTCCCTAACAGTACCTGCCCGAAAAACCCCACCCACTTTCTATTTCCTACCCTGAATTTTAACCCTTTTGTTTTGTTTTTAACCTCAGTTAGCCTCTGATGATGGACGGATAAAGTCCCATAGCGCTTAGGCCTTGTGTTATGTTTAGATGGAAAGGTATCTCCAAGGATGTACCTACAGGATACTTACATCCGGCTAGCTCTCATCAGCATCACTCTCAGGGCGTGGGGTTCTTTCCTTGTTTTGCTTACTTGTACTTTGAGAAGGTTGTATATTTAAAGATAAGTTTAACATGAACATATAAGGGTTTATTTACTTTAGTAATATGGGGGAAAAGGGGAAACAAGGGAATGGCCTGATCTTGTCACTAAAACACTCCCTATTCTGTTGACTGGAGTTCCGAACTGAAGGCCTGAGGCAGCGTCCCAGGCTAGCGGCGGCTCCGAGGCGGACGCCTCCACACGTTGGAGCCCCTGGGTGGGCGCTCCTAATGCACTATGTCTCCTATGCCCCTGGTCCACAAGGCGGGTGCCTTGCTGGCAGGAAATCCAAGTAGATGTGGAGGAGGGAGCTCCATTGTAATGCCCCCTCTTGCACCGCTTGGTGCTTGGTCGCCGACGTCTGAATCGGTTGACATCTTGCCGGGAACTGATGAGCGACGGCCCGATTGTTCGCACGGCGCAGTTCGGCCGCTTCCGTGACCTTTCGGCTCCGTTCGGCCTACAAACACACACTGCACACTTCGAGATTGTTCTTTCAATGTTATTTTAAAATAACATAACACTTGTTAACTCAAATAAGTGATAATAAAACTATGTTTTTAAAAAGCTTTTTCAAATTTAAATTAAAATGAATTTTCACTCTGTTAATGCACCAACTCTAGAAAATTTATTATTTATTATTTAATGAAATTTTAAGTTGGTAGGACTATAAAATCTAATACTAACTAACGAGCTTGAGTGCAGTTGCACTTAGAAATAAAACTAAGGATGTGCAAGATCAGTTCATCTACAATCACGAATACCTACCGGTTAATCATAGTTAACGATAAACGATAGAAAATCTAAAATTTGTAACAAAATAAAATAAAATTATTTATAACAACAAAAATAGAAGGTTATTTTTAAATTTGTCATTTGTTTATTTGCGATAGATAAATTATAATCAAAATCATTATTTTACCAAACTGCTCGCTTATAAAATAGAATAATCTTCCTGTATCAGAGCTTGTTGATACACAGCAGTAAGTAACTAGTGATCAAACTAAGAAAGAGAGGAAAACATGTATGAAAAGAAAAGAAACGAATTCATATCAATGTACACAATATCAAGTGTTATTTTTTTATGCTGATTAGATGACGCTTTATATTTGTTTACATAGAAGTACTGACTGTCGTCTTTGATAAAGAAAAACGAGTTTTTCAATCCAGAGAAGAGAAAATTTGGAAATCAATGTTTTATTAGAATGTTTGAAGTTCTAGAAATTTCAATACAATGCAATTGAATTTAAAATGCATATTTAATGCATGCTCACAGACACGTGTAACGTAGTGTTCGCGCTAACAAATCACTCCCCAGTTCTTGTTTGTCGTATAGACCAATTCTGTCAAATATTACTTTTTAATGCAGTTGTCTTAAGAATCAAATTCTACACAATCTGAGCTAAGAAAAAACGTAAAATTCGATAATGTGAGAGTTGTTTTACATATTTTTTAAATCAATTTCCTGTTTTCATAAGACACATTGGTCCAGTACACATGCAAACATTTTTCATGTTAAATTAGATTAATGGTCTATACGGCAAACAAGAACTAAGGCAGCGAAATGCTGCGTGTACTTACAATTGAAAAATAAAACCTAAATGTAAACCAGTAACAGGGTTATTTGCAACACTTTTGATCCATAGCTTATCCATTGATCATAGTTTTTTGTATGAAAAATTCACGTAAGGTCGTCATTGAAACCATATATTTGCTATATTATTTAGATTTTGGGCAGTAACTTTGTGAAAGCACATTTTAATTAATTAAAATACTTTTTTAACTTTGTTACAATTCACTTGAGTTTTATTTTTTAAAAAACACAACCAGTTTCGGGAGAAGCAGTACCTCCCATCTTCAGGTGTAAATATCAACTAACATAAAATACAAAATTACCAAATTAAGCAAGTTTTTTTATTTTATTAATTAAGCAAGTTTTTTTAAAAAATAAAACTCAAGTGAATTGTAACAAAGTTAAAAAAGTATTTTAATTAACATATATTTGCTGTTTAATAGCACCGTAAGAAATCAACTTCTTTAAGAAAAAAATAAGTTTCTAAAAATCCGGGATTCCTTTTTCTTCAATACCGGTTTTGTAAGTTAACGCTGCTTTCATCCACTTCAACACACATGTGGTGTTTAACACTTGAGAGTTTGAAGTCTTTCTTAACTTGACTCGAGAACTTGAGCACCTTGTTCTCAGAATATTCTTAACTCACCAGCTCCTCGAGTTAACAGGTTTCGGTTTCAGCAAAAAAGGTTTCAAGATGTTTTGAAAATACTACACTTCACTATAAAACACTTAAGTACGATTTGTTTCAACTTCCAATGAAATAATTAACATGAAGATTTATTTCTTTAGCGCTTTTTTGTGTGCAAGACCCAGTTGCTGTAAGGCTAAATGTAAGTTTACGGCCTGCATTTTGGTCAGGCGAATGAATTCTCCTACCATCTTTAATCAAAGTAGTAAATATATACTGTCGTTTAAGACTCATATTTAATGCACGCCTGGTGAATAGCTGAGTTGGTAGAGTGCTTGCATTTCATGCCGTGAGCAAGGGTTTGATCCTCACATAGGGTGCCAAAAATGATTTCCCGTTCCGGTGTTTATTTTAAGCCCCAAAATAAAATAACGGCAAGGTTTATTCAGCCTTCACAAGAAATTAATACCGGCCCACTCGGGAGCTGGCAATCCCCCACTTCCACTGAAGTGGTTGGCGAAACCTTTCCACTATATGTGTAGCTTAGTTGCGTTTGCGTTGCCCACTAGCAGGTTACATGTAAGTTCACGTTTGTGTACATACAAAAAAAAACCTAACAAGAGCTCGATCCCCAACGAGGGTGTCAAAAAGGATTTCCCGTTTCGGTGTTTATTTCAAACCCAAATTAAAATACCTGCAAGGCTCCCTCAACCTTCATAAGAAATAAGTACCTGCTCTTCCTGTAATACCAACCGCTTACCTGCAAATATGAATAGGTTCCACCTGACACACGCGACTCCTTTGGGGACAACGCTGCAGGATGTTACCCTATATGTGTAGCTTAGTTGCGTTACGTTTAGTAGGATAATATCGTGCTGGATTTTCCAGGATTTTTGTTGCAACTCCAAAGAACTACAATCTTTTCATCATAATTCCTCGTCAAGTTTAATCTAAGCTGCATCAAATATGTGATGACATGTTTACAGTCAATTCTGATCATCCATATGTCCCAATTGCTGCGCCATCTCATTCCGAGAACGCCATTTGATTCTGTTCCGTCTCTCTTGCACTTTCATCACACAGATGCGACTCCATTAGTATTCCTGTCTCTGTCATACGTTTGTAAAGCCGCTATCACAATAGAGGGGCTTGTGCTGAATAGCGCGTAACAGGAGAGTGTACACTGGGCTTTAGGATAGACAAGGATGTGGTGAGAAAAAGTCAATTTTAATACCGGCATACCGGATTTCCGAAGGAATAAAAATTCTACGAGTATGCCCCAGAAACGAACTTTCTATAATCTAAGTTGCAATAATATGCAACATTTTAGATTCATATTAAATGCATACCCATAAGGAGAAACATATAAGTTCGCGCTTACACATGCCCATGTGGACTTACAACATAAGAACCCAAATCTCAAATTAACATAAGCCCTGCAACTCTTGCAGGCTTTTCCTGAAAAAGAGCTAACATTGGCAATGCTAAATATTTTTTTATAGGATTAAAAGGCAACCTTATACCAACCTATAATTATACATATCAAGGGACAAAAAATAGTAAGTATAGGTATGTTAAACTATTAAAAAAAACAGGCAATAAATACCTAATAACAATAAAAATTAACTGATTTCTTCTAAAATTTTTAGAACCAAAAGTCCGAATAAAACACTGTTTTATTTTCACTTGATTTATTAATTTCATTTTAATTAATATAAACGAACGTTTTCATCTTTTTGGAAGGTGCTGGAATTTTTTTTTTGTAAATTTGGAAGAAATTGGATTTGGATTGGAAATTGGATTGGATGATCAGGAGATCGAAAACTTTTGCGTATATTAATTAAAATAAAATGAGTTAATTGATTGAAAATAAAACAGTGCTTTATTAGAATTTTTTGTTCTGTAAAATTTATTAGAAATTAATTATTATGAATTTTCACAGTGTTAATACACACACTGTACAAAATATAAAAATAAACATTTCAAATGGCAGTGTCTTAAAATGCAGATATTTAAACATCAAATCGGATACTACTCAACATTTAATTATTGTACAAAACTTCCAATATCGAAAATCCCGGAGTTCTACCGTCCTGAATCCCGGTTTACTGTGTCTCTCGATAAGTGCTCCCCAGCAGCCATAAATGTCAAACAGAATTTGCAAGCGCTGAACGGAGCCGGGCTCGTAATTTCATATTGCCCTCAGTAGCTGCACACCACTACAAACACTGGCGACCCACGAAACCCGGTATTCGACAGCTTTGCTTTACGCATCCTTATTTTACAGTCTCAAATTAGTATTGTTACGTTTTGTACTGGATTATATTCTTAATGAAAATGCCAGAATTTATTTCTTCACAATTTACAATTTATTTCTTGACAGTCACTGGTTATACTATGTGTTGCTTAGCGAATTGTTCTCTTGCGACTTCTGCTGTCCTACCATTTTGACCTCTTATATGGTAAACCGGAGAGGTCTTTCTCGCAATTTCTGGTTTGTTCAACCACCAGAACATTTACGCACACACAATTACTAGAATGTCATTCCAAGGCACGAATACTCCTAGATGGTTCTGTATTACGTGCTTCAGTGTGTGTAATCTATAATAATCTATAATCTAAGTTGCAAGGATATATTCATTTAAAGCTCTCAGATGTATGCCCACAAACCAACAAGTGTAGTTCGCGCTTACAAATGCTGAATGTGTACTTACAAATAAAATCCAAACCTCAAATGAACATAAGCCCCACAACTTTTGCCGACCTTCCCTGAAACAGGGGTGACATTTTTTTTTTTTTTTTTTTTTTAAGGAATCCTGTGCGGGAGGCTCCCCAATTCTTGAGAGTCTTGGGGGTCTATGTCACCCTGGAAGGGTGCCGCAGAGGTGTTGCTTGAGTTCTTGGTTCTGTCGTGAGGCGCTGCAAGGAAGTGGTGATTGATGTTGGTTTTGAATAAAACCGGATTAAATTGGGAAGGGAACACAGATACTGGTAGACCATTCCATAAACGGGCAGTTTGGCAAAGGAATGAGTCATGAAAACGCCAAGTTCTCATAGTTTTGAGATCGACTGCAAAGGGATGAATGAGAGTCGTACTACGAGTTTCCCTTTCTGAAATGAGAGGGGGAGGGATTAATGAATGGAGCTCATTAGAACAAGCTCCGTGGTAATATCGATAAAAAAGACTGAGCATTCCAACCTTTCTTCTGTGCTGGAGCGGCTGCAAATCGGATGTCAGAGAAGGATCATTGATCAACCTCACTGCCCTCCTTTGCACAGAATCAAGTTGGTCACTCAACTTCTTGGACATACCACACCAGAGATGGCTGCCATATTCGATAATGGGGCGGATTTGGGATTTATACAGAGTCAATAATTGGGCTGAAGTAAAAAACCTACGAGCTCTGTATAATATGCCGAGTCGCCGGAAAGCGGAAGTTGTGCGAGACTCAATAGCATCATGGTATTTTAACTCTGATGACAGAGAAACACCAAGAAGATTTAAGTGTTCATGGTTAGAGATGGAGACATTGTCGAAAGTTGGGAGATAGTTGTTTGGAATCCTCTTTAAGGATATCAGACATGCTTGAGTCTTTTTGATGTTGAACTCTACAAGGTTGTCAGTGCCCCAACGGCTGACAGCCCTGAGATCTGTATTGATCTTTGAAGCTAATGATTCACGAGCAATAGATATCGCTGAACTATTTGGGGGCTTTGTAAAAGAGAAACCGTCATGAATTGTACTGTCATCGGCATAGCAGTGGATAGGAGCACAGGATAGTAAGTCATTGATGTGCATAAGAAAAAGTGTCGGAGACAAGACAGATCCTTGGGGGACACCGGAATTGATTGGTAGCAGAGCTGATTTACTACCATCGATGACTGTTTGGATAGATCTGTCTTTAAGAAAGCTGGAAATCCATTCTATGAGGAGGAGGGGAAGTCCAAATGATGACAATTTATTAAGGAGGCTGGAGTGCCAAACTCTATCAAAAGCTTTGGAAATATCAAGAGCAACAGCTTGTGTTTCACCCATAAGATCAAGGCGTTGGCCCCAGACGTGTGTGACATAAGTGAGAAGGTCACCGCTGGAGCGGTTACGGCGAAAACCGTATTGGTGGTCGCTAAGCAGTTTATGGGTTTCCAGATATTCCATAAGCTTATCGTTTATGATCCTTTCCATGACTTTTGAAAGTAAGGAAGTGATTGCGATTGGACGATAATTGGCAGGGTCAGAGCGAATTCCCTTCTTGGGGATGGGATGAACGGTTGCAACCTTCCAGTTAGAAGGCACGGTACCGCATCCAAGGGACAGTTTGTACAGTTTATAAAGGGGATGAGCTAGTTCATTTGCGCAGTTTCTTAATACTGTAGTGATTTTGTACCTAACAGGGCTGTTAATTTTGAATTTTAGAATGCTGCTTCTTTTGTTCCCAAAAACAATAGCTTGGAAAAAACAATAAAAAATTTGCGTGTAAGAAAAGGGCATGCAAGAGTTTTATTTAATAACACCCAACACTCAAAGACCTTTACATTGGTGACCCCGACTTGGAAAAACAGTTAAAAAGGGTGTTATTCCAATTAAATTGTGTTCCAACCAAGTGTCAACAAGTTTTCACCAAAAATAGTGAAATTACAATGAAAGCCAAAGTGCGCATCAAAATGCCGCCAACCCGGCGTAACGACGTTGGTCTATGGACCACACAAACAACCTGAGAGTGCACACTAACCCTCAGCCCGCTGCAGCCGACTCCCCAATACCTCCCAGCGCAACTAGGCACTGGAGGATCGGACGTCGCTCAACAAAGCTGCCCAACGGGACCACCATGCTGCACTGCCGAACAACGGCACAGCAACCACCATGCTGCAACCAGCAGCAACCCGCCGAACTACGGCACAACAACTGCTGCAACAAGCAGCAACCCGCCAAACTATGGCACAGCAACTGCTGCAACAAGCAGCAACCCGCCAAACTATGGCACAGCAACTGCTGCAACAAGCAGCAACCCGCCAAACTATGGCACAGCAACTGCTGCAACAAGCAGCAACCCGCCAAACTATGGCACAGCAACTGCTGCAACAAGCAGCAACCCGCCAAACTATGGCACAGTAACTGCTGCAACAAGCAGCAACCCGCCGAACTACGGCACAGCAACTGCTGCAACAAGCAGCAACCCGCCGAACTACGGCACAGCAACTGCTGCAACAAGCAGCAACCCGCCGAACTACGGCACAGCAACCGCTGAACTACAGCAACTCCCGCTGCAGCCGACTCCTCAATTCCAACCAGTGCAACAAGGCCCTGAAGGTTTGAACGTCGCCCAACATCGCTGCCCAGCACAACTAACAACAACCGCTGAACTACAGCACAACCAATCGCCGAACAACGGCACAGAAAACACTGCTGCAACAAGCAGCAAACACCGAACAATGGCACAAGATCTGGCCGACGAGTCCACTTTCCAGACAGATTCTACTAAAAATCTGAGAGAATATCAAGACTCACCGATCACCACCTTCATCGCATCTGCCCTTGGCAAATGCTGGAGGGGACCTCTGTAGTGATTTTGTACCTAACAGGGCTGTTAATTTTGAATTTTAGAATGCTGCTTCTTTTGTTCCCAAAAACAACAGCTTGGGAAAAATAATAAAAAATTTGCGTGTAAGAAAAGGGCATGCAAGAGTTTTATTTAATAACACCCAACACTCAAAGACCTTTACAATACTAAGGCTGGAATACCATCAGGGCCGCTGGATTTGCGTGTATCTAACCCTTTTAGAGCAGTGAGCACATCTGTGTGTGTTATTTTGGGCATCTCCATAAAGGAGCCGCTATGGGGAATTGATATAGGTGATTTGCCATTATCGTGAAGTGTGGAATTATTGGCAAACAAAGTACACAGAAGATTAGCTTTGTCCGGACCAGAGTGGGCTAATGTGCCATCAGGCTTAGTTAGAGGAGGAAAGGACGAAGCGCAAAAGTTACGACTAATCAGAGCAGACAAAGACCAGAAAGATCGATTTCCGCTGGGACAGGCGGAAAGTTTTTGGCTTATTCTGAAGTCGTGATCAAGTTTAGCTCTATTAATGGTGGCTTTACACTCTTTGGACACTTTGTTGAAGGCTTTTTTATTTGCAGTGGTGTTTGATTTGCTCAAAGTTTGATACGCAGAATTTTTGCGTTTGACCGCAACCGAGCATTCTTGATTAAACCAGGGATTGGTTTTAGACCGCAAGGGTTTGTTTGTGGATGGAATGGAGTTTTCCATTCCACATTGGACTAACTTAACGAGTTCGTTAGAACATGAAGAGGGGTCATTATGCTTATTGCAAATTTTGTTCCAAGGAAGATCTTTAAAGTATTTCTTTAAGCCGTCCCAGTTGGCCGACTTATAATGCCACATTTTCCTACTGGTCTTCTCGAGCAGTGGGCGGGGTGAAGTGACAGAAGTGGACGTTGTCACCAGGCAGTGATCAGATGATCCGAGAGCGGCCGTGACCCTTACCTTATACCCATGTGGTTTATTTGTAAGAAATAAGTCAAGGAGGTTGGAACGATGCCCTTGAACATCGGGGATTCTTGTTGGATCAGAAACAAGCTGGGAGAAGCTGTGGAAGCTTGCAAAGTGTTCAGCCAAAGTTCCGGCGAAGTCCGTGGATCCAGAAAATTTCAACCATGAAACATTGTGGACATTGAAGTCCCCGAGGATCACGATCTCCGCGGATGGGAGACGAAGCCAAAGAGTAGCCACAGATTGTTCTAAGTACTCAAACAGCGAAGATGTGTCTGATGTACTCGAGTTAGGGGAGCGGTATACGCATGCATAAAATCTGATAATAGAAGAGATATACACACGCACCCACAATGTATTAAAACGGGAATCCTCAATGTTATGCAGTCGTGTGCAGTCTAAGCTGGAACGTGCATAGACACAGACACCACTTTTGGGTTTGAAATTGCTCTCGAGGATGTAACCTGGGCAGCGAAGGTGGTTATCATCGGAGGGAGGAGAGATCTGTGTCTCAGTGAGGAATAGTAGATCAGGGTGAAGGGACTGAAGGTGATGGAAGACAGGGTTCAAATTGCAGTTGAGACCACGTATATTGCAGAAGTCAACACTTAGAAGGGTCCTCTTCTTTTCTGCTGGTCTTGAGGTGGGAACTGTGTGTGTTGGCAGGACGGGATGATTCGGTGGACGTGGCACAGGAAGACAGATATGTTGCTTTCGCTGCAGACATAGATGAACTTTACGACCGGCACGTTTCCCACGATAGTGTTTCTTGTTATCAATCAGTGATGACTTGGGTGAATGATATCTGACAGTTGTATGTAAACAGAGATCTGTCAGAGTCTGTTTTAGTCTATCATTGATGACACTTGTACAGTGCTGCCAACCCACTAATTGTTCAAATGTATACATGGGTATACAGCAGAAAAGATTAAGTAAATGTTGCTTGCAACAATACTAGAGAAACTTGTATTTTTATAAATTTAAAAAGAATAAGACACTCTGCTGGCACTCAAAACAGAAAAAAATGTTCACTGTAACTTCACACAAAGATTCAGAGGAAATCACCCACTTTGCAGCGCTTTTTCACAAAAAAAAGACATAAAAACAAGCAGAGCTCTGACAGGTGTACTGGCAGCTACAGAGCGCCATCTGTCGTTTCTGCGACATTGGCAAAGTGAACCATTTTTTACAGTATGGGTGGTCAGCCTCATACCAACCTATAAGTCAAGGAATATGAATAATAAATTACATTTAAATATAAAAAAGAACAAAACCTTACAAAGAAATCTATACAAAAAAAGTCAAAAATTTCCTATGCAAAAAAAAAAAAATGTAGCAAATGAATACACCAACATTAGAAATCAACATTTTGATAAATGTGTTTATAAGCGCACGTATTTTAAGTTCGCAACAGTATGCTGTATACAATACACGCTGACCGGTTCGTAGTCCAGTGGTAACACTTCAGATTAATAAATAAAGAATTGTGGGTTCGAATCCCGGCGAAGCACAAAAAGTATACCAGTTATATTTTCAAAAATGCTCATTGCTTGGTTGAAAAATTCATATACCTTTGCCAAAGACTGGTCAACAAAAGTCCATCCAGCCTTTCAGCAACCTGGGTCTTGCTTGGCAATTGGCGTTTTCTACAGCGACGATCAAGCTCGCAGAGGGTGAGGTGTAATTCACACAAAAACGGCGCTCTATAAGAAAGTCCGGTCGATAGCTCAGTTGGTAGAGTGCTTGCATTCCATGTCGGGAGCCCGGATTCGAATCCCACCGAGGGGGTCAGAAATGATTTCCCGCTTCGGTGATTGTTTCGAAACCCATAATAGAAAGTACCGGCAAGCTTTCCTCACAAGAAACGAGCAGCAGTCCCGTCGGGAGCTGGAAAACCCCCACTTCACTGAAGTGGTTGGCAAGAAGTTACACTGTATGTGTAGCTTAATTGCATTGCGTTGCCAATTACTATTATTTATTATATTACCAGGATGATTTGGTTTCCGATGTTCGTATTTGTGACGATCAGCGAGGTCTCATAGTCAGCTCTCTGCAGCGTTCTCTCCCCCAGTTACTGTAGTACCAGGCGTACATCTAGTACTTGTACTCCAGTATACACATTTGTTGACGAGAAATGGGCTTCAAATTTGCGAGCACAAAACAATGGGGCATCAAATTTTCTGATACCATTCTTGGCACGCCGTTTATGGAGGAAAAGATTGGGAAAGAAAATTGTGTCTTTTCCGTTTTCTGTTTCGGGTCTTTTCCGTCTTCTATTCTTGGTTTTTTTCGTCTTCTTTTTTTGGTATCTTTTGTCTTCTTTTCTAGATATTTTTCCTCTTATTTTTGTGTCTTTGTCTTCTTTTTTTGGGATATTTCTGTCTTTTCTCAGGATGCTGCGATTCGAAACACTGGCTTGATAACTGTAACTCTGTCGCCATTCCGCTAAGCGTGGCCAGAGCCTCTGCAGAGCTGCCTTCATTTCTTTGTATCTTTACACAATTCCTTCAATTCATTCATATCCATCCCCTTCTTCATACATTTTCTTCTTAAACATTCATATTGTATATCCCATTCTTTCACAACCTCCTCAATTTAATCACTCCATACTTTTGTCAGTCATTCTTTACCTCTTTTTCGGATATTAACTCTGTATATTAACTAAGTTAGTCATCACATTCATTTGTACCTTTACTTTCACATCCTCTATCAACTTACATGTTTTTTACTGGTGCTTTTGTTGAACCATTGTCGCAGGCTTATCAGACATGATGTCCTTCGCCTTGAGGCTGACCACCCATACTGTAAAAAATGGTTCACTTTGCCAATGTCACCCCTGTTTCAGGGAAGATCGGTAAAAGTTGTGGGGCTTATGTTCATTTGAGGTTTGGATTTTATTTGTAAGTACGCATTCAGCATTTGTAAGCGCGAACTACACGTGTAGGTTTGTGGGCATACATCTGAGAGCTTTAAATGAATATATCCTTGCAACTTAGATTATAGATTATTATAGATGACCTTCGCCGTCCCTGAGTTTTTCTTCCCTCAATCTTACCCTGCATGATAAGATGGAGAAAGTTATATTGCTCTTTTTTATTGTGCTCAACAGGTTACCCTAATTACAGTGCACCCTCACAGCTATCAACTCGATGGGTGGAACTCTTTTGCTAGATTTTTAAATCATAATAAATTACACTCAAACCTGTATATATTCTTCTTTAACGTGACCGAAGTACATCAGCTTTCTCTGCTTAATGGTTGGCAGAGGTTGCTTTATGGTGCGCATACGTCGGTGGACTTCTTCATTAGTGACCCGATCACGCCTGGAGCATTTTCCGGTAGATACACATCTAGAACGCTTGAATTCGTCTCTCCAGTACCTGTGTGAGCGTTCATCCCTCCATACCATATACTCGTAGAGCAATTGGGAATACATAGCTGTTCCCTGCAATAACCATTTTTGGTATTAGAGCTTGATGAGAGATTTGTTGTTTTCTATTCCAGATACGAGACGTACCGCGCGACCCTGAAGAAGATCCCCGCCACCAGGCTGTCCCGCCTGACAGAGGCTCTGGCCAACTATGATCCCATCCTCAACGAGTACTTCTTCGACAGACATCCGGGGGTCTTCGCGCAGGTCCTCAACTACTACAGGTACTGATATCATATATGAGACCTACAAGGCGACCCTGAAGAAGATCCCCGCCACCAGGCTGTCCCGCCTGACAGAGGCTCTGGCCAACTATGATCCCATCCTCAACGAGTACTTCTTCGACAGACATCCGGGGGTCTTCGCGCAGGTCCTCAACTACTACAGGTACTGATATCATATATAAGACCTACAAGGCGACCCTGAAGAAGATCCCCGCCACCAGGCTGTCCCGCCTGACAGAGGCTCTGGCCAACTATGATCCCATCCTCAACGAGTACTTCTTCGACAGACATCTGGGGGTCTTCGCGCAGGTCCTCAACTACTACAGGTACTGATATCATATATCCATGAGATCTTACGCTACTAAACGCTACTAATCTACACATATAGTGTAACCTCTTGCCCACTTCGCATGTGGCGAGTGAACCTATTTATATTTACAGAAAAACGGGCCGGCCTCACGCCAACTACTTAAGTTGAAGTAGGGGTTTCTCAGCTCCCGAGGAGGCTGGTATTCATTTATTTTTTAAGTGTGTGTAATTCTTGCCGGTATTTTATTTTCGGATTGAAATAAAGATCGAAACGTGAAATCACTGCTAACACCTTCGACAGGATTCAAACCCGAGCTCCCTACTACCAGCAGAGCTATTGCCCGAACTCGGGACTTCATTTCCTCCTTTAATTCCATTCATAATGTATCTTTGATACACACACACGAAACGGAAAATCACACCACAAACAGTTTATTCCGGGTTCACTTTGATATCGACACATGTATAGCAGGCGGCCTCCTCTCAATCATCTCCTCGTCGAGCATGATGGATCTAGTTTCCATTCTCCTGACAGCTCCCGCTAATGGAGCTGCCGTGTGGAATGGTTCCACGACTAATCGATCACAGACAATTCGTCCACATACAGCTTGGCCGCACGACAATTCCATCACGGACAATACATCGATACTCGAACCGTAAAACTGAATAAGTGACATATTAAGATAACACGTGTTTCATACGTAAATTTACCTTTTTTCTTATTTTTTCTTACGACAGAAAACGCTAAAAAAATGTAATAATCCTGTACTCCTGAGCAGTTCACTTACTATGAGAAGTCTAATCTAATCTAAGTTGCAAAGATATGTAACATTGGGAATTCTCATTAAATGCATTCTCACAAGCAGACACGTATAAATTCACGTTTGCACATGCCGCATGTGAACCTAGAACATAACAACCCAATTCCCAAACGAGCATACATCCTGCAACTTTTGCAGACTTTCCCTGAAACAGGGGTGACATTGGCAAAGTGAACCATTTTCTACAGCATGGGTGGCCAGTCGCAAACCAACCTATAAGTTAAGGAACATACACAATAAATAACACAAACCCTACAAAATCTAATAAATAACATTTTTACAATCAATCAATCTTTTTTTTTTAAGGAATCTCGTGCTGGAGGCTCCCCAATTCTTGTATGTCTTGGAGGTCTATGTCACCCTGGAAGGGTGCCGCATAGATGTTGCTTGAATTGTCGAAAAGTTGAAGTTACACCCAATAAAATGTTTTGTCTGCAATTTTTTAAATCAATGAACCCCTACTTATTCAGTTTAACTTTATAGGTGTCTAACTGTCTATATGGTCAACACACAGCTCCATCAGAAGAAACCTACAAATTGTGTGAAAGTAAACCTCATCATTCAGTCGGATTACTTCCATATCTGACCGCCAGAGGTGCTAGACTCTCATTTATATCAAGCAATTTAATTGTCAAATCTTTTGGAGGTTAATTTGTTTGCATGTTGTAAGCACATCGTTTTAATACAAATTAAGATAATATACCTTCTAAATTGGTTGCATCTTCTAAATAATTCAGTTGAAGTGGGGTTTTCCCAGGTCCCAAGGTGACTGGTACTCATTTCTTGCAAAGGCTAAGTAAACCTTACCGGTCTGGGTTTGAAATAACCAACAAAACGGGGATCATTTCTGACATAATAAAGATGATCACTCACCACATGCGACCTTTTTGGCGAGAACGCGGCAAGAATTTACGATGTATTTGTAGTTAAGTTACATATCTGACACCCTCAGTGGTATTCGAGCCCGAGCTCTTGGCATAGAATGCAAGCACTCTACAAACTAAGCTATCGACCGGACCGCTGGCGAGTAATAACCAAGTGGTCCGTGACAGATGTGTCCGTGGACGAGTTCTCTGTGACAGAAAAAGTCGTGTGGATGAACTGCCGTGTGGACGATTTGTCAATGGACGTTGAGCAGTCTGTGGACGAGATATCTTGTGTCCGATTTGTCGTGGCACGGTCCGGAACACTAAAATTAGCATGCGCGTTCCATTTCCACGCTAGTGATCAAGTCAGATGCAGCACCATTGATTGGGTCCGTGCAAAATTTGTATAGATTTGATTTTTAATTAATAATTACGTTTAATAATCATATATTGTTATCTCGAGCTCACTTTTGAATAAAATTGCGGTTATATTTATTTCACAGTATGTATTTTTTAACAAGTTGGTTACATAATAAATGGTTCACTCTTCCACTTCAGGTCTTTGTCGGTTTTACGGCTAGAGCGTTGATCGATCACTTGATCACTGTCTGTTTCACAGAACTGCAGCCTATTTATAAGGCACCAAAGACTATTCTAGCGTGTTCCTGACTCCTCTAGAAAAACATATCTCCAGAGTGTACCAGAAGTATAAACGGTTCAATGTGCCAAACACTCACGTCTACACACATATACAGATAGTAAACATGCCTAGGCACACAATGACGAAAACACACAGATTTACATTCGTAACAATATCAAGCGATTGCAGAGTGTTAAGGTAACTGTACTGCATTTTGCCACCATTCCACTAGGGGTGGCCGTTACCGCTGCAGATGCGTCTCCACTTTTCCCTGTCCTGGCATATCTCTTTCATCTCTTCAACATTCATCACTTTCCTTATACATCCTCTTTTCTTCTTCTCACTCGGCATTTTCCATTCTTTTGCAATCTCTACTATTTGGTCTATCCATTCTTTTCTCGGGCTATCGGAGTACAAGCAGTCTACCAACTGAGCTTTTAACCGAACGATACTTTGTGTTTTAACTGAAATATTTATCTATATAATAGTGTAACGAACTTATGAGCCCGATTACGTGGCTTGCTTATGTGTATGTGTCCGCCTCTAGTATGTATGCATGTGCCCAGGCACGCAGTTGTTGGTATGCGCAACTTGAATAATATGGAACAATACAGAAGTGTTTGGTTCACTATTGAAGGGTCCGGAATAAGCGAGATGCGTCAGTTTACGCTTTATACGCTATATCATAGGTTCCCAAAGTGGGTGCCGCGGAGAGAGATCAGGGGTGCCGCGAGGCGCCCCTGAAGTCTCTACTAAAAATCAAAAATTTACTTTTTTTTTTTTTTCTTTTTTAAATTTGTGAAGAGGATTGAAATTCACCAACCTATTTTGCCTGGCCAGATGTCTTCATGCGAAAGCAGAAGCTTGTGTGCATAAATGAATACAAACATCGATCGATATTATATGACTAGGGTGCCGTGAGAAAACTCAAAATTTCAAAGGGTGCCGTGACTTGAAAAAGTTTGGGAACCTCGGCGCTATATATTTGGAACGCAATTGTGTGACAGACCAGAGTCGATTTTTAACATTGAGCCGTGAAGTCGATAAGCAAGAGCTAGAAATCAGTGCATTGTAAAATAAAGCTTGAATTATAAATTGCAGTTTGATTAAAGGAACCCAACAAAATCATAATAATAGTTATATTTGCAGTCAGGATTCGAACCATGTACCTTTTGAACGGCAGCTGCTGTTGGTGTATCCACTAATTAGCTTTTGCGTTCAAATATGGTTTAACAAAGAGGGGGAATCAAAGTCGCAAAATAATGGCAAATTTAATTGGAGTGCTTAATGAACTAGCAGGATGATAAATGCATTGCGAAATTGTGATTCATTTGTACAAAATATGATAATGCTACGAATGTGTGATTCGCTTGTGTGAGTGTGTCTCTAGATGTAGGTAGATACTTGTATGATTGAACTTATATTTGTTCAATATTTTATGAGTATTTGCTAGAATATGCTGGCACGGTCTTGCATGTGCCAGAATAACTTTTACACACCTATAATTAGAGACCGAGATGCTTTGCAGGAAGACTTGTGTCCGTGCTGTGGAGAGATGCAGTACACGAGCCTTTTTTTTATTAAATTGAACCCGCAAATCATAATAATCTATTAAATGAGACGCAACGCATTTAAACAACACATATAGTTCATCTTTTTATCACGTTGTCCCTGACACCACACGCCACTGAAAGGGTCGCATGTGGCGTGTAGAATGATTTTTTTTCACAGGTAAAGAAGCCGGCTCTACGCCAACCACACTTCAGTTCAAATTAAGATTTCCCAGCTTCCAAAGGGGTTGGTTGCCGTTTTTATGAGACGAAAATTACGCAACAAAGCTACACATTTAGTGTTACTTCTTGCCAGAGTAATCCCCAAAGGGGTCGTATGATGGCGATGGCGGGACCTATTTAATTTTACGGGTAAGGGGGCCGGCCTGACACCAACCAATTTCAGTTGAAGGGGGGTATCCCAGCTCCCGGAGGGGCCGGTTCTCCCCCCCTATGAAGGCTGAGAAGTACAACTTGCCGGTATTTATTTAGAGTTTTTAAATAGACACCGATACGGGAAATCTTTTCTGACACCCTCTGTGGGGATCGAACCCTTGCTCTCGACATAGAATGCAAGCATTTTGCCAACTGAGCTATCGACCGGACTTTTTACAAGCTTGTTCGTCGCCACAAAGCGCCAATTCTCAAGCAAGACCCAGTCGGTGTAAGGCTGGATGGACCTTCTCAAGACCGGTCTTCGGTAAAAGTGCATGAGTTTTTCAGCCCAGCGAAGAGCAAATTTGAAAAATATAAATGGTATATTTTTTGTACTCCGCGGGGGTTCGAACCCACAACCTTCCATTTACGAATCCGAAGTGTTGGCACTGGACTACGGACACAACTACCTACTCATATTTGTAGCCTTATTCATGCTAACGTTCCATGTGATTTTACAGCTTAATTTCCATGTTTTTGTCCCGAAAACCAATATGATTAAAATCGAGATTACTAATTAATTTTATGCATGTATTCATTGTTTTTGTATACGCTAATGTATTCCCAGCGAAATATTATAATTTCATGTGAAACCGATGGAAACAAGTGAGCTATTTTGATAATCGACGTCAAGTTTCTGCGTAAATTTGTGCGTACCAACATAAAATTTCCTGTCCCGAAATCAGAGGGTGTGATTGTTAGGTTTTGAAAACAATGTGGCCAAACAAACAACCAAAACAAAGTTGGCGCTATATTAACCGTACATACGGCGCTGATTAGGATTGTTGATAATTAGTGAATGACAATTATAACAAAGATAATTTAATAACAAATATAAAATAACAATTAGAACAAAGATAAATAATAAAATCGATTGTGGATAATTGTGACAAACCTTAACATAATTAGTGCTTCACTTCAAGGTAAAAGTCTTTTAATTATCAAAACTGGTCTTTTTTCATGGATATTTATTTTACACTTAGATTTATTTAACAATTTATATTTATTTTTAACACTTCACATTTATGGTTTAGCACTTTACATTTACTCTCAGTTGGTCTTCAATGTCTTTCTTGTTCAGAAGCAGAGCGACTTATATCGACTGACTCTTGCAAACCGCTTGCAGCCCTTTATACTCCTAAAGACAGTAGTTTCTAGAAGCCAATTTTGATGGATTTTTCTAGAACATAAAGCTTCCAGTAGGTACATAGTTGAATGTCTCGTTCCTAGGTACCTATAATAATTACTCCAACTTATATCGGCTATAACTACACCTACCTACCTACCGAACATTTAAAGTATTTGTTATTTACATAATAGTATGCAGTGATTGGTGACCTTTGTTGTTATGAATGTGATTCTTAAGACAATCTCATTGAAAAGTCATCTTTGAATCAAATGGTAAATAAGCCACACAAGTACCTACTCGAGGGACGAAGTGGCCGAAAAAGGATCGTCCAGTGGCGACCAAGAATGTCCAAGCGGGGTGTGGGGACTTGGGGAGACTCCAACTGAGGTGGCTGGATGACATTAAAGAAACTGCAGGCAGAGGATGGCTGAACACAGCAGCTGATAAACAAGCACAGAGAAGATTTGAGGAGGCCCACGTCCAGAAGTGGACTATACAAGTCTGAGGCAGAAGGAAGTAGGGGAAGAGTTGTTGTACTCGTATGATTCTGTAAGCTACTGTTAGTGATATATGTGTTAATAACAATAATATTAGGATAATTTATTTGGTGAGGGCTGCTTTTGTGTGTATCTTACCCCAAGAGCTCTCTGCAAGGTTGCTCGTCGCTGTAGAAAGTGCCAATTCTCAAGCAAGACCCAGTTGCAGTAAATCTGGATGAGCCTTCAGTGACCAGTCTTTGGTAAAGATACAAGAATTTTTCACCCAGCGAAGAGCATATTTGAAAATATAAATGGTATTTTTTTGTGCTCCGCCGGAAGTCGAACCCACTATCTTCCATATACGAGTCAGTGTAAGCTACTGTTAGTGATATGATCTGTGTTGTGTGTTCCAGGACCGGCAAGCTCCACTACCCCACCAATGTGTGCGGCCCACTGTTTGAGGAGGAGCTGGAGTTGTACTAGTATGACTCTGTAAGCTACTGTTAGTGATATGATCTGTGTTGTGTGTTCCAGGACCGGCAAGCTCCACTACCCCACCAATGTGTGCGGCCCACTGTTTGAGGAGGAGCTGGAGTTGTACTAGTATGACTCTGTAAGCTACTGTTAGTGATATGATCTGTGTTGTGTGTTCCAGGACCGGCAAGCTCCACTACCCCACCAATGTGTGCGGCCCACTGTTTGAGGAGGAGCTGGAGTTCTGGGGTCTGGACTCTAACCAGGTGGAGCCGTGCTGCTGGTCCACCTATAGCGTCCACAGAGACACACAGGTCAGAAACGTCAACAAATTCCTTTTATATTGTTATGTTTTTTATCACCGTTTTGATCACATTTCATGACTCAAAACTCTGCGTAGGACCTAGCTTACTTAAATACTGTCGCAATTTGTCTCTATCCATCACTGTTACCTTCCAAATTCTGTAATTTAGTTTTCAACAGTAATTTTTTTCTTGACTTATAGGTTGGTATGAGGCTGAACACTCATTCTGTACAAAAAAGTTTACATTTCCAATACCAGCTCTGTTTCAGGGAATGTCGACAAAAGGTGCAAGTTTTATGTTCATTTGAGTTTTCAATTTGAATTTGTAAACACACATGCAGCTTTTGTAAACGCGTGATAACACGTGTCTGTTTATGGGCATGCATTTAATATGAATAGTTTTCATACAAGCCTAAATTTACAATAACTTCGTCGTGTTACTAATAATATTGTTACGAACTAAGGATTTAAAGTACTCACGCGCGCCTGAACATGTACGCTAGTGTGTAGAACAATCTGGCTCTAGTATGATGGTAGTAGTAAGGTACATAGAACGGCAGTCTGAAATGAGCGATAGATCGAATGATCTGGAATATGCAAGAATGATCTGAATGAAATAAATGGAAGACCGAGAAAAGTATGTAAGGATCAAATCTCTGAAATAGCGAATGAATGGGATATCCAGAGTCATAATAAAAGGAGGACTTGTATGAAAAAGGTTATGACTCTGGATGAAATGAAAGAAGTATGCAAGTACAGGAGAAGAAGTGGCGGCTAATCTGCAGTGTTGATTTCGAATGTTGAAGTATTAATTTGCTACATTTTTTGCATAGGATTTTTTTTTTTTGTATAGATTTCTTTTTTAAGGTTTTGTTCTTTTTTTATATTTAAATGTAATTTAGTATTCATATTCCTTGACTTATAGGTTGGTATGAGGCTGACCACCCATACTGTAAAAAATGGTTCACTTTGCCAATGTCACCCCTGTTTCAGGGAAGGTCGGCAAAAGTTGTGGGGCTTATGTTCATTTGAGGTTTGGATTTTATTTGTAAGTACACATTCAGCATTTGTAAGCGCGAACTACACTTGTTGGTTTGTGGGCATACAATTGAGAGCTTTAAATGAATATATCCTTGCAACTTAGATTATAGATTAATTTAGATCTCCGGCCTGCAAAGTGCATCAGTGGATTAGTCGCTCCAAGCATTTTGCAAAGCAGAGATTATCAATTGTTATAAATTGTGAACCAAACCGTGTAAAATAAATTCTGTTAAAATAAACAATTGCATTTTGTAGCGTTAGTTTAAGAAAAAATAATTTTATTTTAAACAATTGCAGTTTAATTAAGAGTGAACCCCAGCTAAAATCATAACAATATAAAAGCTGCGTTTTATTTATTATTTCTCTTCCATTTTGTGTCTTTTCATCATCATTTCATCACAGTCATTCATCACTTTCCTCGCGGTTATCCTGGCTCAAATTGCAATCTGCATGTGTTTGCAAAAATGAGTATTTTGTGTGCAAATAAAAAAACACTATCAAAACACTCGCAACTTCTTTTTACTGCCCTTAATTTTACTGCTTTATGCTGCGTACAGACTCTAGCGAGGACTCTCGTAAACACAGCGAGTGAATGAAGGATGACACCCAAATATCACAGCTTACGAAAAAACGATACTAAGTCACACATATAGTGAAACAACTTGCCTAGGGGTTGGATGTGGCATGTCACACATATATTAACTTTGACGCTCATACTGTAAAAAATGGTTCGCTTGAAAAATTATTGAAAAAGTTACAGGGTTTATGCTCTTATGAGGTTTGGATTTTAATTTGTAAATACATATGTAGCATTTGTGAGCGCGAACTAAGAGCCCGTTCCCACTTGTCGGGTATTAATCGGAGGTTCCAGTGGCAGAACATTATGTATGGAGCTATTCACACTTGTCGGAAACCGATTTTGTCAGAAATGTTCTGCAACTGGAACCTCCGATGAATATACGGATCCGACACCCGACAAGTGGGAACGGGCTGTTACGCTCACCTGTTTGTGGGCGTTCATTCAATTTGAGTTTTAAATAATTTTTGTAAGGTTTGTGCATTTACGGAGTGAAAATTCATTTTTAATTTAAATTAACAATATATTTTTAAACAACACAGTTTTATTTTCATATATTTTTTGTTACATTGCCTAAGCGCTATCGGACTTTATCCGAACATCTTCAGAGGCTAACTGAGGTAAAACAACAACAAATGGATAAAAGGCGGGGAAGAAAAAGTGGGTGGGGTTTTCGGGCAGGTACTAAGATTATGCAGGTAAGGGTTCCGGCCTTACGCCAACCACTTCTACTGTTACTTATTTGCCCATTTCCACACGCTCGCACAGTCTCGCCGAGCCTCCTTGCACGTTTGTTTCCGGCACGACATATCTCATGCGATTATAATTCGGTTCCACGACAAGATGTCCATAGACAGAATGTCCAACGACACAATGCCCACGCGACAAAACTTCCACCCGACAAAACGTACATTGTTTTTCTTATTATGATTTACTATTTATATATTGCTATGATTTTATCTCGGGTTCACTTTTAATAAAATTGTGGCTATATTTATTTTACAGTTTTTTTTAAGTTAATTACATAATATGGTTTACACTTCACACTTCTATTTTTTTTTCTGTTTCGCGGCTTGATCACATACTGTAAAAAATGGTTCACTTTACCAATCGCTGCCTTAGTTCTTGTTTATCGTTAACGCCATTAAGAAAATTTTACATGAGCAATGTTTGCATGTGTACTGGACCAATGTGTCTTATAAAAACAAGAAATTTATTTTATCAATATTTAAAAGAGCTCTCACATTATCGAGTTTTATGACTTTTCTTAGCTCAGATTGTGTAGAATTTGATTCATAAGTCAACTGCATGAAAAAGTCATATTTGACAAGATTGGCGTTTACGGCAAACAAGAACTGGGGGAGCGCAATGTCACCCCTGTTTTAGGGAAGGTCGGCAAGAGTTTCAGGACTTATGTTCATTTGATATTGGGTTTTTTATATTGTAGGTCCACATGCGGCATGTGTGAGCGCGAAATTATGCGTGTCTGCTCGTGGGAATGCATTTAATATGTACCTCAAATGATACATATCTTTGCAGCTTAGATTTAGATTTAGACATTTTGTCCCACGGACATTCTGTCAGTGGACGTTTTGTCGTGGCACGTTATAATTCTGCCCCTTCTTACGCACTCATTTATTCACGCCGACTTCGTATCGCCACATATAAAAGTCGAACAATTGCGCATTTACGAGTATGCTTTGCCTCGTAAAGACTACAAGAATTATCGTTTATTTTTTCTCTTCGTCTTGTGGGGGATTTTATTGTTATTTTATTGTTATTTTATTAAACAAGTAAATAAAAGCAATAACGTTTAATTTTTTTTTTTTTTGTATTTTTATTGCCGTAAGTTTTTGGGCTTTGAATTGAATTTAATCGAACTTTTATTGTATACGCACGAATGTGTGATTTGGTGTGAGTGTGGCTGTGTAAGTCTGTCTGTGAGTCTAGAAGGTGTTTAAATAATTGTACTAACAAACACCGAAACGGGAAATTATTTTCAACACCCTCGGTGGGAATTGAACCCTTGCTCTAAGCAAGAAATGCAAGCATTCTATCGAATGAGCTATCTAATATCTAATCTAATCTAATCTAAGCTGCAAAGATATATATCATTTAAGATTTATACTAAATGCATTCCCACAAGCAGATATGTATAATTTCGCGCTAACACATGCCGCATGTGGACCTACAATATAAAAACTCAATCTCAAATGAACATAAGCCTTGCAACTCTTGCCGTCCTTCCCTGAAACAGGGGTGACATTGGCAAAGTGAACCAATTTTTATATTATGGGTGGTCAGCCGCATAACAACCTATAAGTCAAGGAACATACATGACAAATTACATTTTTTTTAAATCAAAGTCAAAGAGACTTTTACGAGCTTGGTCGTGGCTGCAAAGCGCTAAGTCTCAAACAAGACCCGATTGCTGTAAGGTTGGATTGACCATTTATGGCCGGTCTTTGGTAAAAGCCATGAATTTTCCAATCCAGCGAAGAGCATTTTTGAAAATAGAGACACGGTATATTTTTTTTGCACCGCCGGGATTCTAACGCACAACCTTCTATTTACGAGTAAGAAGCGTTACTTTTAGACTACGAAACGGTAAGAACTTTAAAAATAAAGTTTATTAAAAAGGGAACTTGAGCTGGGTTTTGTATCTTAAATAATTCATTTTATATTGATTATTGTACATGAACTGTCACTGGGTGAACCACCGAACCCTTGAAAACATTGCAATTAAAAATACATGCTCTAGTCTCCAACATTGTAAATCTATCGCCATTTCCCTCGATCCTAGCATACTTCTTTCATTTCATTCAAGGTTCTTCTTTCATTTCATTCAGTTTCTTGAGAGAAAATCAGACATCTGGCTAGGAAAGCAAAATTTCTGCCAACTAGACTCTCGACCGGTCTAACTTTCATTGTGGTGTAATGAGAGAGGAAATTGAAATAGAGCTAGGCACGGAGTAGAAGTCGTTAGTACCACGAGCGAATTCTATATTATTCATTTAGTCAGGCTCTACAGGAGTAGGTAATTATTATTACTTGTTTCCTGAAAAAAAAGCCTCTTAAAGCTTTGTAAATAATACATTAGACTTGTCTTTTTTTACTGGCTGATGGTTTGATGGTTAGATCTTTCGCTTTAATTTCAATGAAGCCTACTTTTTTTTTGTTGTTTAAAGTAAGTAATTAGATTGATCTATAATCTAAGTTGCCAAGATATATAACATTTTAGATTAATTTTACATGTATTCCCACAAGCAAACACATGTATGTTGGCGCTTACAGCATAAAAACTCAATCTTAAATGAACATAAGCCCTGCAACTCTTGTCGACCTTTCCTGAAACAAGGGTGACATTGCAAAGCACTCGCGCACATCGTAGCTCATGAGATGTCTATCGGTAAACGCTCATAAATATCGTCAAGCGCTCTAAAATGCTAGAAGCAGATTTGATTTGAGGTTTGGATTTTATTTGTAAGTACACAATCAGCATTTGTAAGCGCGAACCATCCAACCAACGATCATCCATGGAGCAGCTTGTCGGACAGGAGGGACAACACCGCAGGTGCTCCATTGTTTGCTGAGCTCCACACTCACATAGTGTAGAGTCCTCCCGTCCCAGAAATCCCCAGGTCAGCATGTTGGCCCGGGCTCTTCCAGCATTGGTCCTCAATCTGTTCATGGATCTCCATACGGGCCACTCGAGGTTAATGAATAAATTCCTCGATGGTAACAGAGAATTTAAGAATGAAAATACAAAAACGCACAATGAGATGGTACAGAACTCTAGAAAGTATGGATGATGAACGACTAACGAAGAAAGCGTACAGAGGAAATGTCAGTGGAAAGTGTGGAAGGGGAAGACCGAGGAAGGAAGGGATAGATCAAATAGATGCGATTGCGAAAGAATGGAACGTACAGAGTGAGATTAAGAGAAGAGTATGTATGAAGAAAATTATGAATATTGAAGAGATGACATGAGGTATGCAAGGACAGAAAAAAGTGGTAACGCATCTGCGAAGGTATCGGCAACCCCTAGTGGAACAGCGGCAGGATACAGAAACAGTAACAGGAACCAAATTTCGTCCATCAGATACCTATATTGACTGATATGCTTTAATGTTTAATTTTTTGGTTTCCTCAGACGACGCTGGCCATCTTAGACAAGCTGGATATATCCTCAGAGAAGCCGTCAGCCGAGGAGATCGCCAGAATGTTTGGTTACGAGGAAGCTTATCTAGGAGGACGCCTGTCTGCCTGGCAGAGACTCAAGCCCAAGGTCTGGGCGCTGTTCGACGAGCCGTCCAGCTCCACACCGGCCAAGGTAACAACACACCTCAAGAGCCGTCGCTATAGAAAGCGCTAATTCTCAAACAAGACTCAGTGGGCGTGAGGCCGGATGGACCTGAAGTTATAAATGGTATATATTTTTCTGCTCCGCCGGGATTCGAACCCATGACCTTCCATTTACGAGTCCAATTCGTTACCACTTCGTCTCGTTAGTGCTTGTTTGTGCTATGTTCATCTTTTTTGTACGTGTACTGGAC
The DNA here is from genome assembly GCA_951799405.1 of Agapetus fuscipes. Classification (NCBI taxonomy): domain Eukaryota; kingdom Metazoa; phylum Arthropoda; class Insecta; order Trichoptera; family Glossosomatidae; genus Agapetus; species Agapetus fuscipes. The sequence continues at coordinate 5,280,185 of OX637358.1, read as the reverse complement.
CAATATGTATTATGAAAACTGGAAAATTATTTTAATAATATTTCAAACAACTCTCACATTAACGTATTTTACGTTTTTAACTTAGCTCAGATTGTGTAGAATGTGATTCTTAAGAAAATTTAATTGAAAAGTCATCTTTAAAAATCACATGGCAGATAAGCCAAACAAGCACTGGGGTCCCCCCCCAGAGACTATAGACCGATACAAAACAAAGTTTTTTTTGGACAATTATATTAATTTTTAAAACTGAACAATTTTAAAACTTTATTTAAATCGGATATTTAACTAACCGTCTAGAGAGAACTTACATCATTCTCGACGTTTCGTCAGCGACGTAGCCGACGTCTTCAGGAGAACATCCTCTCTGTACGGCGACTGAGGATGAACTAACTTAAACCTAACTAAAGTTTTTTTATCATATTTTTTATGGTTAGTGCATTTTTTTTTTCTTTTAAAATTAACACAATAAGTTTGTAGGCTACATATAATAAATAACTGACCCATCTGTTTTCAAATAACACAAAAAAATGTTTTTTTTTTCACGAGCTTTTCCAATCGCCTGCAAAAATGTAAAAACGATTCATCTCGAAGGCGCTGAAGTAAAATGAAAAATCCATTTTCAGGACCCCTCAGACCCTCTGCCATGTGATAAATTATTATAGACGCCTAGCTGATAGGGGATACACGAAACGTTATACGAAAATCTCCTAGTCAAACGAGGAGAAGGTATTTTTTTTATCGATTTAGTGAAATAATTTTCTGATACAAAAAATGTTTTCTAAGCTAGATTTAAAAAAGTCTTAAGAAAAAAATGGTTACCGAAAAAATATGACAAAGCAAACGAATTTAAATTAAACAGCATGTCCGGTCGTTATCTGGACTTATGATATCTGGTCATGCTGTTAAAAGTTTTAAACTTTCACTTTCACTTTCATGGTCGGCGTTCAATGATATAGTTTTTCTCGGGTTAAACCATGCTCTACTTCCAGTAATTTTGTCTGCCGACGCGCGACGTTTTATTCCCTCGAGCGGGGAACATTTTCAAGGCTCGAATCGACGGAAGACCTTAATCCTCCGTTCCCAAAAGTAAATAAAAAAAATATCGTCCGTTTACTTTTGGAAACGGAGGGTAAAGGTCCCCCGTCGCTTCGAGCCTTGAAAATGTTCCCCGCTCGAGGGAATGAGAAGTCGCGTCGGCAGACAAAATTACTGCAAGTAGAACATGGTCTAACCCGAGAAAAACTATATCACTCTCTCAATTGTTCCGTGCTTTTTTTTCCTTATTATTGTTTTGCTTTGTCAATCCGTATTTCCCACTTGCTCATCGTACTCCACCATATCCCAGATAATATCTGTGATGTTTTGTGTTCTTCATCTGTAACTGTTGTTATTCTTGTTTGACGCTCTTTGTTATATAGTCACTTTGTTCTACCATGTTCCAGATAATCTCGGTGATGTCGGTGTTCTTCATCTGCGTGTCCGTGCTGTCGTTCTGCCTGAAGACGCACCCCGACCTGCGCAGCAGTGACCACTACTTGGAGAGCTACCTCAGCAACAGCAGCAGCACCACCACTACAAGCAGCAGTGTGACCATCAAGCCGTACTACCGCAGTGGGAGAGTGCAGCAAGCAGGAGGTGCCTACAGCTGGCGAGCATCTCCACTCACTCCAATGGGCCATCCGCACAAGGCCTTCTTCTACGTGGAGCTCGTGTGCAACGTGTGGTTCACCATCGAGCTGGCCGTCAGGTTTGTGGTGAGTCGCCAACCAAATACTCCCACATCTCAACTCATCTATCTTTGCTCACAGTATTTTACTCTTTGTTTCATCTCTAGTCTTCCATCTTGGACATCTCTCCAATATTCTTGCAATAAACAGTCACCTTTTATCTTTAGTTTAGTGTAATTTGGAAGTTATTTTCAAAATGACACAATATTTTAATGTGTCTTTGCATCGGACAGAAGCACGCAGTTTTTCACAAACGATTTAAACCATTTTCTTGAATCCTCTATTTGGGATACGTTCAATAAGATTGTTAGCTCTTTGACTAAACAAACAAAAAAGCTCACCATTTTATCTATTTATTTATCGATTGGGTCCCTATTCCCGTTCTATACCATTTTTTATGTGTTCTTACATTCCAGTCATACCGTAAACTTGCTTAGTGTCATTGCTGCAGTCATGGTTCTATATTTGTTGTCCAGGTGACGCCAGAGGTCCTCGCCTTCACGCGCTCCCCAGTGAACATCATCGACCTGATCGCCACTCTGAGCTTCTACCTGGACGTGTTGGTGGAGTGGGGAGTGCCGCCCAAGCTCACAGACAAGACTGACTTCCTGGAGTTCATCTCCATCATCAAGATCCTGCGTCTCTTCAAGCTGACGCGCCACTCGCCGGGCCTGAAGATCCTCATCCATACCTTCAAGGCATCTGCCAAGGAGCTGACGCTGCTGGTGTTCTTCTTGGTGCTCGGCATTGTGGTCTTCGCCAGCCTCGTCTTCTACGCAGAGAAACTTCAAGTAAGACATTTTAGCTGTTTAATTGATCATCTTCTCAGTTTATCAATATCTGTTCAAATAAATAAAATGGCATTGCATGGTGTGCTACAGGGTTCCAACCTTGTACCATTATTATTTTAAATGTTAAAAAAATATTTTACAGTGAAATTACATGAACAAGAGTTATTCCGAGGGTTTTGGAAACAAATTATAGATAAAGACTCACATAACATACGTTTTTGATTGAACTAATTTTAAAAAAAATCTTGAAATTATGCATAGAACTTTAGGAACCATTTTATGAAGCATTAAAAGGACATAATTTTACACCGTCATTTTTTTTCAACTCTTTAAAATGAAAATATTGTCTCTTTAACAAGATATGTACAATATTTTACTTTTTTTTAATTTTCATGCAAGCATGCGAGGAAAACTACAAAATTTTTCGTAACGAAAACGAGCAAATAAATGTCGTACTCATTTTTCGACAAAAATTTAAATATTCTCGCAATAAAAATCGTCGCGTAATTTCCGAATTTCCGTCACTTTTTTTTCGCCATTAATAAATTACGATTTTAATTGTTTTCGTTTTCCTGCTGGGAAAACTGAAATGATTAATGTGTTCCTGCACTTGTTACATTTTTTTTTTTTTGAAAAATAAATACACATTTGGTTTTATTCAGTTTTTTCATGAAAATGATGGAAAGTTATCGTTTTGGAACAATTTGATTTATCTTTGGTGGTTGTTAACCTAATGCCGTTGACTTTTTACTACGCTTTTGAGGATTATAGACCTCTCGCTTTGTTTGACTTAGACTTCGTTCGATCATCCAACTATCCAACATCAATAACTATTGCATAATTTTTGTCAGGTTGCAATAGAAACAATCTCTTGGTGAGCTTTTGATTATCCTTTTTTTGGTGCACAACAGGTTACCCTGATTACAGTGCACCCTCACACAGTCATCAACAAGCTGGGACAAGCTCATTCCTGTTTTAGGAAAGGTCGGCAAGAGTTGTAGGGTGTATGTTCATTTGAGATTTGAAAATTCACAAGCGTGAATTTATACGTGTCTCCTTGTGAGAATGAATATAATGTAAATCCCGAACGTTACATATCTTTGCAACTTAGATTAGATAATATATTCCATTTATCAAGTGCTAATGCAGTCTTCTTACTTTTACTGACTGAACCTCATCATTTGGCCGGATTACTACAAAACCTTACCGCGAGAGGCGTTCATCTCTCATCCATACAAGGTTTTTTTATTTATCAAATATTTTGGAGGTGAGATCCCAAAACTGTACTTTAAATTCAAAATAAAATAGTACCTACGCCTACTGAATTGGTTGAATCCACGAGATAATTCAGAGTATACATTTTTGCTTGGGTTTAATAAAAACAAAATTATTTTAATAATTATTACAAGCAACGATTTCAATTTGACGTATACCAATTCATTTATATAAAATTTAATCTTTTATACAAACAATGAATTATTGGTGTCATCTTTGACCAGCAAAATGCTGTAAACTAGCAAAAATTCCCTGATTATCGGAAATCTATAAGTGACGTTATAAACGAAGGATATTTTGAATATTTGGATCTCATTTTCTAGACACAGAATGCATGATTTCACATTTTAAACTTTTTCATCTATTTTCTATGCTTCCTTCCTTTCATTTGATTGATCACCTGTCAACTTTCCGCGATCAGTCTTTTTTATATGCATAAAAGCTAGGGACGGATCACGTGAAGTAATTTGGTTAAAATTCTAGCATCCACTTATCATTTTTCCTCTGCGGCAGGCCCGGATTAAGGACAACTCTAACGTTGCGAAAGAACCAGGGCCTCCGCGTCCTAGGGGGGGGCCCAAGACGTTTTAAAGAAACATACATACATGTTTTTAAAAAATATAATTTGTCATGTATGTTCCTTGACTTATAGGTTGTTATGCGGCTGACCACCCATAATGTAAAAATTGGTTCACTTTGCCAATGTCACCTCTGTTTCAGGGAAGGACGGCAAGAGTTGCAAGGCTTATGTTCATTGAGATTGGGTTTTTATATTGTAGGTCCACATGCGGCATGTGTTAGCGCGAAATTATACATATCTGCTTGTGGGAATGCATTTAATATAAAACTTAAATGATATATATCTTTGCAGCTTAGATTAGATTAGATTAGATTACATTATCTTCCGGGACCAAAGAAGCCCTTGGCAACCTGTACAAAGTTGAATGGAAAAATATTTCAACATGTTTTTATACAAAAAGGACAAGACGAGGTTCCCTCGAATAAATGTCTGGCCATTGGCCCAGTCAGTAACGCAGACTGCCTAACTTAACGATTTTTCGCTTCCTTTTGCCAAGCCGCGTCTGCAGCGGATTCACAGTAATCCTGCCCTTAGTCATCCTATTTTTTAAATTATTATTATGTATATTATTCTTCACGCTACTCGTGATCTAGAGCAATAGCCCTACAAGGAGTGCCACCCGAGGTATGCTATTAGTTTTAAATAACATCAAACCATTTAATTTTACAATCATGGGTAATTCCTTGACTTATAGGTTGGTATGAGGCTGACCACCCATACTGTAAAAAATGGTTCACTTTGCCAATGTCACTCCTGTTTCAGGGAATGTCGGCAAGAGTTGCAGGGTTTATGTTCATTTGAGGTTTGGATTTTATTTGTAAGTACACAATCAGCACTTGTAAGCGCGAACTACACGTGTTTATTTGTGGGCATACATCTGAGAGCTTTGAATGAATATATCCTTGCAACTTAGATTATAGATATTATAGATAGATGGGCATGCCTCTGACCTAGAAATCTTATGTTGTCGTACCGTTGCTTTTACTTCACGTAAAGGTCTTCTGCCACTTCAGAAAAAATATGGCATTATATGAGCGTCCATTAGCTGTGGGTCTTTCTTTTCGACAGGTATGGGGAGGTTTTGAGCATACGAGACCTCCAGAGTACTTGAAATCTGGAAAGTCTCCCGATCAGGATTCTCAAAAACAAACTTAAGACGTCATCAGTAATCGTTTCCGTTTGCATTAAGTACCCATGAACTTTTGTGAGGAAAGGGTTATGGGGGTCTGGAGGCCCCCCAACGGTTCTCCGCACCAGGGCCCCTAATGGATGCTTGCCCCTAATCTAGGCCTGCCTCTCCCCTAGTATCAAAACACTGCGCATCTCACTTCGATTGCGTAAACCGAAAAAATGTACGAAAACTGAAGCGCTCCCTAGGAGTGCCGTCGTATGTTTGATACGTTTTTTTTTATTTACGCAATCGAGGGGAAATATATGCGATGTTTACTACTCGGGGCGGTATGCTAAAAGCCATATCGGATGACGTATCGTGAAATATGATAAACCGATGAGGTGCTGGCTAAATTTTAAATTCTCGTGAGCAAAAAAACGTAACTGCGCAACTAAGCTACACATGCGGGACAAATACTTACCGCGTTGTCTCCAAAGTGGTCGCATGTGGTATATGGAACCTATTTTTGTTGCAGCCTATTTAAACATTTTTAGTTTTTGGCGGTAAGAACTCATAATAATTGTAATTAAATAAATTTTGCCGGTATTAAATTTTGAATATGAAATTAACAGGAAATAGAGTCCGGTATATAAAAAAAAATCGTTGATATCTGTCTACATACATCTATTTGTTCAGTGGTGTGTGGGAAAATTAAGTAATGGGAGAAAGGAAAGCGATAAAGCTATACGGGGGAAATAGTTTCCTTATACAGATGGCATTCATTTAGGCGTAAGGGGACGATAGTCAATACAAAATTGGGACACCCGCCCATCGCCTCTTATGCGTAATTAGATAAGCCCATCGCCTCTTATGCGTAATTAGATAAGCTCATCGCCTCTTATACGTAAATAGATAAGCCCATCGCCTCTTATGCGTAAATAGATAAGCCCATCGCCTCTTATACGTAAATAGATAAGCCCATCGCCTCTTATGCGTAAATAGATAAGCCTATCGCCCACTTACGTCTAAATTATGGAGGAGGGGGGGAGGTCCGTAGGCACGCCTATTCCAAGAACATCAACCAGTCCGGTCGATAGCTCAGTTGGTAGAGTGCTTGCATCCCATGCCGTGAGCCCGGGTTCGAACCCCACCATTGGTGTTGGCAATGATTTCCCGTTTTGGTGTTTATTGTTCACCCCAAAATAAAATACCAGCAAGGTTCACTCAGCCTTTACAAGAAATGAGTACCAGCCCCCTCAGGAGATGGAAAACCCCCACTTCAACTGAAGTAGCTGGCGTAAGGCCAGCCTCCTTCTCTGTTAAAATAATAGGTTTCACTCGCCACATGCGAAACCCTTCGGGGTTAACGCGGCAAGAAGTTCCACTCTATGTGCAGCTTAGTTTCGCTTGCGTTTTCAGCAACGCCCGCTTTCATCTCAAAAATACCGTCGACGGACGGGGAGGTAGGCACAGGTTTCATGGTACTATCGCCTCATCCCCCCCCCCCCAATCGCCCCTACAAAATTTACACCACCCCCTAAAAGCCCGAATCATCCCCAGGTTAGAAACTACTATACTAAATAGAAAAAAAAAACATTTTTTCTTAGAATTTCAGTGAAGCTCTCCGTTGAGGACTGTTTGTAACAGAATAATGCGTTGTATCGATACGTTCGCTAAAAGGTTGAGCTCGTAAAGCAACTTGCCCCCAAGGGGTCTCTGAAAAGTAAGACTGGAGGGAGGCGCGGGGTAACGTAAGACGCCCCGGAGGAAACAGGGAGAGCAGGGTGAGAAATGGATGAAGGTCGCGGGATTGAATACGGGTGGGAGGAAATAATAAAAATAAATATATGGTGATTAATATATTCTTGGACCGGTTCGTAGTTCAGTGGCAACACTTCGGATTCGTAAATGGAAGTTTGTGGATTCGAATCCCGGCGGAGCCCAAAAATTTACCATTTATATTTCCAAATGTGCTCTACGCTGGGTTGAAAAATTCATAAACCTTTAACAAAGACCGGTCACTGAAAGGTCCATCCAACCTTACAACAACTGGGTCTTGCTTGAGCGTTGGCGCTTTCTACAGCGACGACCAAGCTCGCAGAGGGCTCTTGAGGTGTGAAACACGCAAAAAAGCGCTTAACAAATAAATCATTCTAATATTTTTTTTAAATAAAATTATTTTTTCCTTAACGTAGTTTAATTTTCACAATAATATTTTATATCTCGAGCACTTTCGACCATCAATATTCAGGTCATTATCAAGAGTGAATTAAACTACGTTGAAGAAAAAATAATTTTATTTAAAAAAACAAAAATTCACTGTGTGAATACACTTTTATGTTCCGTGATCTGTGCACAAACCCTACAAAATCATTCTAATATTATTTATTATTAAAAGGTGAAGTTACTCAAACGACCGGTCTGTCTACTAGTGGTAACGCTTTGGGGTCACAAATGGAAGATCGTGTATTCGAATCTCGGTGGAGCCCAAAAAATATACGCAACGCAACTAAGCTACACATATAGTTTAACTTCTTGCCTTCGTTATCCCTGAAGTGGTCGCATGTGGTGATTCAGGACCTATTTATTTGTACGGGTAAGGGGGCCGGCCTCACATCAACCACTTTCAATTGCAGTGGGGGTTTCCCAGCTCCCGGGGGGCTAGTTCTCATTTCTTACGAAGGCTGAGTACACCTTGCCGGTATTTATTTTGGGTTTGAAATATACACCGATACGGGAAATAATTTCTGACACCCTCGGTGGGGATCAAACCCTTGCTCTCGGCTATCAACTGGACTTTTTACGAGCTTAGTCGTCGCTACATAGCGCCGATTCTCAAGCAAGAACCAGTTGCTGTAAGGCTGGATATCCCTTTTGATGACCGGTCTTTGGTAAAGTTGTATGAATTTTTCAACCCAGCGAAGAGCAAATTTGAAAATATAAATGGGTTGTGCTCCGCCGGGATTCCAACCCACAACCTTCCATTTCCGAGTCTGAAGTGTTGCCACTGGAATACGGACCGGTCCATCAAAAGACAAAGTTACTCAAACGACCGGTCTGTCGTCTAATGGTAACGCTTCGGGCTCGTAAATGGAAGATCTTGGGTTGAATCCCGGCGGAGCCCAAAAAATCAAAAAAATATATTTCCAGAAATGCTCTTCGCTGGGTTGGAAAGTTCATTGGTTTTTCCAAAGACCGGTTACAAAAGAGCCATCCAACTTTGCAGCAAAAGGGTCTTGCTTGAGATAATTCTGTAAATATTAGTGCTTTCTATAGGGACGGTCAAACTCTCCGTGGGTTCATGAGGTGTGATTCACACAAAAATAGCACTTATATATTTGATATATATTAAATGCATTTTTAGAAGTGGCCATGTATAAGTTTCCGCTTACAAATATGGACTTACAACATAAAAACCCTATCTCAAATGAGCATAGGCCCTGCAACTCTTGCCGACCCCTTTTGAAACAGGCTTTACATTGGCAAAGTGAACCATTTTTTACAGGGACAATGAACAAAAATCGCAATAGCTTTGGCGCGAGCCTTCACAAATACCCACATTTCAAAGGTGACGAAATTGGATTCAAATCCCCTAGCGTCAGGTATTACTTCACCTCGGTAAAAGTTGATCGTCCTTTCGCAAAAAAAAAATACACTCACCCAGAGTTTGCTGTTTACTTGAGTGTGACGTCATGCCACATTACACATCGCCGGCTCTCTGCTGGATTGACACAGCTCGTCCCCCCAGTGCTTGTTTAGCATATCGACCATTCGGTTCAAAGATGACCTTTCAATGAAATCGTCTTGAGAATCACATTCTACGCGATCTGAGCTTAGAAAAAAACGTTAAACGCGATAATGTGAGAGTTGTTTTAAATATTTTTAAATCAATTTCCAGTTTTCATAAGACACATTGGTCCAGTACACATACAAGCATTGCTCATGTGAAATTACCTCTGATGGATATAAGACAAACAAGCACTTACGGGACGACCTAGCTGTGGGCTGTCCCCTGTGAGATACGGGCAGCAGATCAAATATATACATGAAAAGGGGAGGAAAAAACCAGAGTGTTTTCCTACCTATTGGGTTAGGTTTTCCACAGGTAAAAATGCTGAGTTTTTACTGATCAATAGACAAATCTGCCTAGTCGCCGATCATCAAGGAACAAGGATAGGAGTCAAGGATTAGTTAGAGTCACCTCCCTACCGAATTTCACATCACATTTGATTGCCTAATTCTGGTAATGACCTTCGTTTAAATATTTCTCGAAAGTGGCTAATAATATGATTCAATTTGAACAGGGAAGTTAATGATTGATGATCCCATTCTCACAGACAACCTACATTCTCTTGAGCACAGAAGGAAAGTTGGAATGATCAGTCTCTTCTGTAGGTACTACAACGGCGTCTGCTCTGATGAAATATCCTCACTTATACCCCCTCCTCTCGTCACAACAAGGGCAACTCGTAGAACGGCTCACATTCAACCATTTGCAGTCGATATCAAAACTATAAGAACTGGTGTTTTCACGACTCTTTCCTTTGCCAAACTACCCGCTTATGGAATGAGCTACCGGTATCTGTGTTTCCATCCCAATTTAACCTTGCCCTTTTCAAATCCAATATCAATCGCCATTTCCTCTCAGTGTCTCAAAAAAAAACAAAGCAACGCCACACACACCACAGCACTGCGCAGCTAACGGCCCTGCAACCGGACATGGACAACTGCCACATCACCAACACCTCTGCGGCACTATAACAAGTGTCATAGACCCTTATAGTCTCTCGAATCTACGGAGTCTCCCGCACAGGCTTTCTTAAAAAAAAATTACATTAGCTGATTTACGTATATGCAACCAAATTTTTAATTTGGTTGGAGAAATCCCACTTAATTTTGATTTTTGTCTGATTGGAGTTTGGCGCAACTGGCCCTTAAGCTATCTAATTTGATGAAACAATCAAATATTGATTGGAGCTTGGTACAACAGGCTTTAAGTGTCAATACATCTAGAAATGTAGTTCTAGAAGAATTATAGCTCAGACGTTCCCAATGTATAGTTGGAAAACATAAAATAATCCCAACATTTGCGGCTTTTCGCTCCACGACCAAAAAGTGAGGTTTTTTTTCCAATTCCCCCACACACGTTTTGACTCCATACATAATATTTGGGCTTAGCCGTTTCTGACACTTATTTCAAATACATGTGAGTGAAAAAAAACAATGATACCGACTGAAAGCTGTTTCAGGATAAAATTGAATTTACCGGAAAAAAATCTTACGTAACGCAACTAAGCTACACATACAGTGCAACTTCTTGCCTGCGTTATTCCCGAAGGTGTCGCGTGTTGCCAGCCACTTCAATTGATGTGGGGTTTTACCAGCTCTAGTACCTAGGGGCTAGTTCTCATTTCTTGTGAAGGCTGAATAAACCTTGCTGGTATTTATTTTGTTTGAATATTAAAGTGCACCATTTTTTACCATATGGGTGGTCAGCCACATACCAACATATAAGTTTATAGGTCAAGGAATACAAATAATAAGTTATCTCTAACGATGTTATTCATACAAAGCAAATCCAAGGCTCAACCGCACCCTCACGTGAATTTTCCATTAAAATTAACATTAAAATTGATCCGTGAATAAGCTAAGATTTTAATATGTTGTGAATATCCCTGTTACTACTAAAAAAACGACAAGGCCTGAAAAATAAATATATTTAAAAAAATCAGCAGGTATGTATATATATCAGTTATACAAAGTGAAAAGCAATGAAAGAATAAGTCGGAAGTAAGTAATTTATAGTAATGTTACGAACTATGAAATCAAAGTACCAACGCGCACCTATATATTTGCGATAGAATGGGTAGAACAAATTGGGAGTAGTGCGTGATGGTGGTAGTGCATAGAACGACGCTCTGGTGTGGGCGAGAAATCGAAGAATGATCTGGAATATGCGAGAATAGGGACTGCAACGGTGCAGAGAGCGATTAGTCGCTCCAAGAATTTGGCCGTGAAGACCAATATACGGAGAGATTATCAATTATTGTAAATTATGAACCGAACCGTGTAAAATAAATTCTGTTAAAATAAATAATTGCAGTTGAATTAAAAGAGAACCCCAGAAAAATCGTTACAGAAATCTTTGGTAATCACGGGCAGCCATATTTATCGCTTTCCATTTACTTATACAATCAGTAGCTGTGTAGACACTTTTCAACCGGGAAAATCTATTTCAGCCTAGAATCAGGTTTGGCTCGGTGTCATATGCATGGCGCACCCTCGTCAAACGAATGTCTTTGAGCAAAAAAATATTGCTGGCGACATATGGAAAGCTTTTAGCGCTACTTCACAATATCTTACATATGTGTGTGTGAAGCCACCGCAGCTAAATTTTATTATTTTCAAGTGAATCCCACGGATGAATATCGATTTTATGTCCTTAAATAATTCAATATAACTTGTAGCAAATATTTCATTCATATTCATGTCTCCAACCCATCGGAAGTTGGATGTTTTTGCGTTATTATTTTTTACAAAAATGACACATTTTCAGTTCCTCATCTAACACCCGGGTGCGCTTTTACAAGCACTAAGGGGACCATCTTTCAAGTTATTTTTCTTATAAACATGCAATTAAAGGTTACCACTAACAATCTTGTTGATGATAAATGTTGCATTTGTGTTTGTTGCAGGACAACCCCGACAACCAGTTCAAGAGCATCCCCCTGGGCCTGTGGTGGGCCATAGTGACAATGACCACAGTTGGTTACGGCGACATCACCCCCAAGACCTACGTGGGCATGTTTGTTGGTGCTCTGTGCGCTCTTGCTGGTGTGCTCACAATCGCTCTACCAGTGCCGGTCATCGTCTCCAACTTCTCCATGTTCTACTCGCACACGCAGGTCAGTCAATTCATCCATCGATCTACCAATTACCGTAGTTCTGCAGATCAGTGGAGCAATGTCATTTTGAACGAAACATTTTCTCTCTCAGTAATAAAACTCATTAACGCAACTTTATTTTAAGCTCAAAATCGGAGTACAGGCAAAGCTTTCTTACCCCCGTATTCACGATCAAAACTGGCACTAACTTAAGGGCAAACTAGCGCTTAGATTGGGGAAATTCATTTCAAGAACAATACTTAGGGTAAAAGTAGCGCTCAAGCGCTCCAAAAACTATCACTTAGGTAAGTAAGGTCGACAGGTATATTAACCAACGCTTAAGCGCTGTCAAAATATTCCGTCATATTTCATTGTTATCACATTTTTTGTTTGATTGTGAATTTACATGAAAAAATGAATTCTTACTATGAACACGATTTTTACGCGTGTATTAAAATTGTTTTGACGAGTATATTTTCATTGTTTGACCATCAGAATTGGGTTTGTTCTCCGGTTTGGTCTAGGACCATACTGCAATGACAGATGAACTGTCAAAATATTCCGCCGCATTTCATCAGCACAGTTTTTGTTTGGTTGTGAATTATTTACATTAAATAATGATTTCTTACGATAAAGTCGACTTCAACGAGTATAATAACATTGTTTTATCCAAAAATAGGGTCCCAAGAAAATATATCAGAGACTGTAAAGACCCATTTACGTATTACGACGAGGCAAAATTTAGAAGACGTTTTTGATTGAAAAAATGCGTCGTTTTGTACACAATTTTGCCGTTGCTCATTGAGGGTTGCATAGCCTACAATTTCTTCGATCTGTTCTTTTATCTTCTATTACAGGTTTTTCTTTAATCAGAGCCACCAGCAGCTCCTTTTCCGCTGGAGAAAACAACATCTTTTTGGCGCTGAAATCGATCAAAACACTTTACATTGGATATTACATAAATGTATTTTAAAAACTAATAGAAATCGTAAACAAACAAATTCGTACTTACGGTTTACTTAAATTAGTAAGTGCGTTATACGTACTTATTTGTTGTCAAGTTTTATGCACAGCTGATATGACATTGAAATTTGAAAGAAGCGGCAATGATAAGAATGAAGTACGCCGAATATTGGTCGGAAGTTACTGACCAATTATAGAGCTGGGGTTTTTCGAGAGCCAATGACTGGCCGTACGTCTCCTGGGGGTTGGGCACTAGACCAAGTAATACTTATGTGTTCTTTGTGAAACAAAACGCTCCAGAATGTCGACCCTTGAGTTAGTGTAGCGCTTGAGTTAGGCACTTAAGTCAGTTTTGATCGTGAATACGGGGGTTGTCCTTTCAAAAAATGAGAACCAGTCCCACTTGACAGCTGGAAAACCCTCATTTCAAGTGAATGGATGACGTTAATGCTAGCCTTTTCCTGAGCAAATAAATACGTTCCACTTGCCGAATGCAAGTCCGTATTGACACCATGGGAAGAATTTATCTTAGTTTTTTTAGCACCTTACCGAGACTTCAAACCAAGCCCCTTTCAATATCAAGTTTCGAAAAATCGCAGTACCAAGTTGCATTATATGTGTAGCTTAGTTGCGTTTGCGTAGCGCTACGTTATGAGATTCTTTATTTTAAGAACATTCAGGTTTTCATCAAAGTCATTAGGTGTATTTATCATCAATTTAAAATGCAAATTCAGGCGTTTCAACTTTCGTCTTGCTCCAAATGAATCCATTTGCCGGCCTTATTTGCATGAATAACCATAAAAATGAATGTTCATTTCAACATTCAGTGTTACTTTTGTAAATAAATTTCGGCAAACGAGCCTCGTAGTTTTACCACCATCCTCCAGGACCTTTTTAACATATTTCCAGGGACAGCATATAGTGGAGTCAGATAGGGCTGCATCTCGTCACCAATGCTATTCAACCTTTACTCTTACTTGGTATTTAAGGAAGCTTTGAATACCGAAGATCTCGACACAATGTGAAATGTTGTCACTTATTTACTTTAATTCAACATTGACTTGATTATGTTTTGTCTCTTATGCTTTTCAACCCATGCCCCAATCTCGTCTTTGAGGAAGCCTAGAATACTTAGTATTTTAACATGATGAGTAATATTGTCACTTATTTACTTTATTTCAACGTTCAACTCAATCATTTTGCAGATTCATGCGTTCACAAATATCTTCACTTTTTGTGTAAGCCGTCTGCATAAAGAAGATAAGATCGATGGTTGATGACATATACAATATCATAAATGAATATAATGAAGGGCAATGTGCCCAGATTTGATCCTTGAGGAACGCCCAAGAATGGCTGAAAGGTATGAGAGTTAAAGCTATTTATCTTGACGTACTGCTGCCTGTTCCTCAGATAGAAGGCAAAGAACAATAAGACGGAATAAGAAAAGATTTGAACATTTTTTTAAAGAAGGTCATAAATAGTATGAATGTCATATTATTTGATGTTGATAGTTTGCTCCATTTTCATGGTAAGTAGGTTTTAGAGTATAACTGAAAAGCTTATTTTGCGACTTGATGTATAAATAAAAGAGCAAGCCATATTTATTGCGTTCAACACATGTACCGTGTTAAAAAAGCGTTATTTTTGTTATCCTCTGAATTGTAATAGTTTACACTTAACATATGCAGTAAATTCGACACACGCAAATAAGCAGCACGTATATTGCAACTTCTTTTCGCATGGTCTGCGAAGGGGTCACGTGTAGTTTGTGGAACCTCTTTATTTTCACAGGTGAGGTGGTCGTGTCAAGCACGGTCCTACAGCTCAATCTGCTGAAGCACTATAGTGTATTTACTATTAGTTATTTATTTATTTTCATAGGTAAGGAGGCCACTTTAATTGAAATTGGAGTTTTAGAGCTTCGGGGGGCTGGTACTCATTTCTTGTGAAGGCTGAGTAAGCCGTGGCGTCCCTATGTACTCCCCTCAATATTACCCTGTATGATGCCTTGACTTATAGGTTGGAATGAGGCTGACCACCCATACTGTAAAAAATGGTTCACTTTGCCAATGTCACCCCTGTTTCAGGGAATGTTGGCAAGAGTTGCAGGGCTTATGTTCATTTGAGGTTTGGATTTTATTTGTAAGTAGGTACACAATCAGCATTTGTAAGCGCGAACTACACGTGTTTGTTTGTGGGCATACATCTGAGAGCTTTGAATGAATATATCCTTGCAACTTAGATTATAGATTATAGATGAGATAGAGAAGTCGGTATTTCTCATTTCTCATAACGTGACCGAAGTACATCAGCTTTCTCTGCTTAATGGTTGGCAGAAGTTCCTTTGTGGTGTGAATACGTCGGAGGACTTTTTCGTTGGTGACCCGATCACGCCAGGAGATCCGAAGCATTATTCGGTGGACTTTGCTCACTCACAAATTAAATATTCTGATTAAATGTTTGGTGAACTATTTTATGAGCTTGGTCTCTCTCGAAATGACTCACCGTCGCTGCTTTGCAAATAATCGCTTTCAGACGTTATTAAAATAATAATTATTACACTGGCTGTGCCATATTTCCGAGTCACGACAAATTGGTTAAGGATAACTCATCCACGGACAAATCGGTCACACGACAGTCAACGACTTTTCGGTCACATACAATGTAGGCGCACAGACGGCTCCATCACAGAAAAGTTGCTCTCCAAAAACTCTTTATAATATAATTTAGATTTTCGGCAGTTACTTTGTGAAAGTCCATTTTAACAGATTTAAAAAATAAAATTCTCTTGTTACAGTTCACAGTGAGTTTAATTTTATTTATTACACATTAAACAGTAATAAATAAAATAAAACTCACTGTGAACTGTTACAAGGAAATTTTACTTTCAAAACTCTTTATAATTAGTATATTTTAGTATATTTTATCAAGTTAGTATATTTTAACATTTAAAAATCATATTCTATGCATGCCCAGTGCCCACAAACAAATGCGTGTAAGCTCGCACTTACGAATGCTGCATTTGTAATTGCAAATTAAAATCCAAACCTCAAAGGAAAATAGGGAAAAGTGAAAAAGTGGGAAAATCCTGTAGTTTAGAAGTTTTTCATGGGCACTTCAATATAATTACTTCACTTACTATAAGAAGTTACACCCAATAAAATGCTTTATCCGTGGTATGCGGCTGAATACCTTTGCTGTAGAAAATGTTTCACTTTGCCAATGTCACCCCTGTTTTAAGAAATGGGGTCAAGAGTTACAGGGTGTATGTTCATTTGAGATTTGGGTTTTTATGCTGTACGTTCATATGCGGCATTCAAACGCGAACTTATACGTGTCTGCTAGTGTGATTGCTTGATATATGAATCCCAAATGTTACATATCTTTGTAACTTAGATTAGATTAGATTTATTATTCAGTTTTACCTTTGATGTGGCGATATATTGTATGTCGTGTGACCGCTTTGTCCATAGCCGAGCTGTCTGTGGGCTATTTGTCGTGGAATAATATTTCACATTATATAAACATTATATGAACGCCCGTGCAAAGTTGGCGCCATAAGTTTTCTCTTAAAGGCGTGACGTCACTGCAGCTGACGCGCGTACAACGTTGAACGCTGAGAAATGTGATAAGTTATTGCACTCTTGACGTACAGCTAATGATGAATTTATTTTACACCATTACTTTCCTTATTTTAGTACATAATATAAGATAATGTTACCATTTTTTGGGTTCAATTTAATAAAACTTCTGCAAAATTTATTTTAGGATTGACTAACATTTGATTAACTTTTTCTACTATCTCACTCAACGGCTCTTGTACTAATTCCACCCTCAAAGCATCGCTCTATTTATAGGTCAAAAAGGGCTATTCTGGTAAACACCAGACCATGCGAGAATCTTTCTGATTAGAAGCTTTGAGCAAACACTAGTATGTACAACCATCCAAATACACACGGCTAGAAAAACTCACACAAGTATACTGTAAAAAGACACTCACACGTAATCATAAGTAAACATACACAGTCATACAATCGTACATTCCTAACAATACTAGAAGATGTTGTTATCTATAATCTAAGTTACCAAGGTAAATCATATTAAATCCCATCACATAGATCAGGGGCATGCATTATATATAGGCACATGCGCCTAATAGGTAGGCAATATATTGATTTTCAGTTTAAATTTCCAAATTTAAGTTCAATTGCAGCCATCGTTAGCACTTTAGTTTTTTCAAGTGAGTAGAAAAAACTATTTATTCTGAAATGTATTTGTCTATACCCCATGCACGCGCCTGCCATAGATGATGATGATAACGACGGTCACAAGTATTCATACAGCCTTACACCAACTGGGTCTTGCTTGAGAAACGACAGTCATTCTTTGAAAAAGATATTTAGAGCTGATTTACACGAAGGCAGCGCTCACCAAATAAAGCATCCCCCAATATTTATTTAATCCCTATGTAAATTGTATCAAAAGAGGACATTTTTCTGGATTTTTTTGGGGAAATAAAAACAGTGTGTACTTAGGTTTAAGCATCTGTTATCGACCGCTCTCAAATCGGGAGTGAAAGCCTAAAAAAGAGTAAAAAAAACCTTAAAATAGCCCTGCAGTCATTTACAGATTTGGCGCAAGCCAGCCGCGGAGAACCTTTTCAAATTATAATTCTTTCTATATTTTAAATTTATTTAAAAACCAAAGTAATTACTGTTATATTTCACTCGTTTTTTAAATATATTTAATAACAAACAATACAAACAATACTTTTTTTAAGTAGATTTGTGGATAGGAATGCAATCCACTAACCTATTTTGCCCGGTCAGTTGTCTTCATGCGAAAGCAGAAGCTTGTGGGCATTCAACGGCATCTGTTGAACCAGGGTTGAAGTTATCGTCAAGGGATTCGAACCAACGTTATCCGGTTCCAAATAACCCGACTTGATCCCCGCGGCCATAGCACCGACTTTCTTTTTAAAGTATTTTCACAGTGTTAATACACAAACCATAAAAAAGATATTTTCAAGTTATAATTATTAGAAAAGTTTAAGGGTGTATGTATTGACGGTATTGACATTGTGAAGATTAATTTAAAATTAATAATATAAAATTGAAAAACAAACAGCGTTATTCACACAGTTTTTTATCTGTAGCTGATCCATAGGTCATCGTTTTTTTGTATGGAAAATTCAAGTTAGGTGGCGGTTGAGCCATGAATTTGCTGTGTGTGAATAGCACTGTAAGGTTTTCTTCACGAGTTGATTTATTTCATCGAGCACAACAACCTCAACCACAACAACCTCAGTAACAGTTGCCCTCTTGATAAGCATGTGATAACATCGAAAGCGCTCGAGGAAATAAATTACCTCGTGAAGAAAAACTTTGTGAATTAATTATACATTATTAATTTAATGTATTTTAGTATATAAAAATTGTCATATATTGGAGTCTTAATAAAAGGAGAACTTGTGCAAAATTGTCAAAATAAATCGAAAGATGTGAATTTAAATACTAAACGATGATCGATAGATAAGCTGCGGATCAAGTATGTTAACGAAAAAACTTTTTATAAATATTACACTTAATTTCCAAACGATTTCACTTTCTCAAGCTTACTGTAGGAAGTTGTATTTTATTTTATTTTGATGTATTGATACTTAACGAATAGGTTGGTATGAGGCTTACCCCCCATTCTGTAAATACTTTCGTTTATTTTCGCCAACGCCACCCCGATTTCAGGGAAAAGCAGCAGGTGTTGCAATGTTTATATTCATGTTTGGTTTATTTTGTATGTACACAAGCGCGAACTTAGACGTGTCTGCGTGTGGGCATGCATTACATTTAAGCAATAAATGTCAATGTACAATTACAACTGAGATTACATGTAAACACTATAATATAATACTAATGGAGAGTTGTGATACACAACGGCATATCGTTACCGACATTGATGTATGGAAGAGAGGTGAGAAAGTTAGCATCGGCCTCGACATTGTCTGCCCCCCGTATACTGAAATATCCAAATGGTCTGACACTAGAGGGGAGTGGCAAAAAAGAAAAACAAATCGTCCCTTTAGTTTTTGTTTGTCTTATATCCATCAGAGTTAATTTCACATGAGCAATTTTTGCATGTGTACTGGACCAATGTGTGTTATGAAAACTGGAAATTGATTTTAAATAAATTAAAAACCTCTCTCACATTATCGTGGTTTAAGTTTTTTTAGCTCAGATTGTAAAGAATATATTTTTTAGGGTTTGGTAGTTCACACAGTGAAAGTCCATTGTATAATTAATTAAATAATACACTGTTTTAATTCGCTAAATTTTATTTTAAATAAGTCAAACGTTTTCGCCTAAAAAGGCATCATCAGGACAATGACAATTACAAATCAAAATTAAATTCACTTCTTCTTCGTCTCCCTTCACATTAAATAGACAATATAATTAGGTATAAATTTAAATTCAAATTAATAAAGATTTAAAAATATAAATGTTTAACCAAATTGTAAAATATATAATAAAATTGTCAATGTTAGGTATAAATTTAAAGTCAAATTAATAAAACAAATATAAATGTTTAACCAATATGGCAAACCAAATAGTAAGAAGAAGTGAATTTAATTTTGATTTGTAATTGTCATTGTCCTGATGATGCCTTTTTAGGCGAAAACGTTTGACTTATTTAAAATAAAATTTAGTGAATTAAAACAGTGTATTATTTAATTAATTATAATTATGTAAAGAATATGATTCTTAAGACAATTTTATTAAAATTCGTCTTTGAATCAAATGGTGCATAAGCCAAACAAGCGCTGGTGGGACGAAATATATTGTTTTTTAAATAAAAGGTTGTACGTCGCTACTTTTGCTCCCCCCACAACCATTAAGCCGCGTCGTCAGTGGTGACCCGGACCAAGTTGAATATTTAAAATCAAACCCGGCTCGCCCGTGGGATGTGAACGCGGCTTAAAGAAGCCTATTTACTTTTATAGGTAATGACGTCAGATAAAGGGGATGAAGGGGATTGGTGCTGTGAATGGACAGGAGTATTTTGTTTGGTTCCATGTTAGAACGGCACAGCGACAAAACAACACGTGACATAACTACACATGACTTCTCATCGCATGACATTACATCACAATGACAAAAGATACATCATCGGTCTGTAGTCTAGTGGTTAACACTTCTGACTCGTAAATGGAAGGTTTTGGGTTCGAATTCCAGCGGAGCACAAAAAAAAAAGTACCATTTATATTTTCAAATATGCTCTTCGCTGGGTGAAATATTCATATACCTTTACCAAAGACCGGTCACTAAAGGTCCATCCAGCCTTACAGCAACTGGGTCTTACTTGAGAGTGGGTGCTCTGTAGCGTTGACCAAGCTCGTAAAAAGACCGGTCGATAGCTCAGTTGGTAGAATGCTTACGTTCCATGCCGAGAGCAAGAGATCGATCCGCACCGAGGCGAGGGTGTAAGAAATGATTCCCCGTTGGTGTTTATTTCATACTATACATATATAGTTAGGTAACGTCGAATAAAAAAAAATCTCTTTTGGTAGCTTTAAATATCCTTCGCTTGCTTCTTGGAAACATGAACGTCTTCAACTCCTTCTTGAAACGTTCTTCACCGGTCTCCGTCTTTAGCTTCAGAGGTAGCTGGTACTCAAAATAAACACCGGAAAAATTTACTCAGCCTTCACAAGAAATGAGAACCAGCCAGTCATTTGCCTGTAAAAATACATAAATCTCAAATTACCAGGTGCGACCCCTTCAGGCATATCGTAGGCAATAAGTTACACTATATGTGTAGCTTAATTGAGTTTTTTTTTTAAAAAGTGTGCTAAATATTTATTTAATTATTATTTTAGGCCGTCAATACAATTTTAAAATCATTCAACTTTAAAATGGAACATCAAAGACCTGTGTACTTTGGCAAAGCCCAGTGAACATGGCAGAAATTACTGCCTTTGAAGAGTTTGCATCAGCCTGGTGAAAATAATGATAAATAAGCTTCCATTCATTATTGTATAACTGCGCTACCCTACCGAGCTACACATATAGTTCAACTTCTTGCCTCTGTGATTCGGGATCTATTTATTTTTATAGATAAGGGAGACAGCTGTATGCCAAATACTTCACTTGAAGTGAGAGTTTCTCAGCTCACGAGCGGGTTGATACTCATTTTTTGTGAAGGCTGAGTAGGCCTCGGCAGTATTTTATTTTGAGTTTGAAATAAAAACTGAAACGGTCAGTCATTTCTGACACCCTCGGTGGGATTTGAGCCCAAGCTCTCGGCATGGAATACAAGCTCTCTATCAACGCGACCAATCCAGCGCCGTTCGCTGTATGACATCAGTGACACCAGTGCGTCTACGAATCTCCTGGATTAGAACCCTGTCTCTGAGGCTGATTCCCAGCATCCTCCTTTCAATGGCTCTTTGGCACGTCCTCAGTCTATTGGCGATATACCTACTAAATGAACCTTTTTGTTTCCAAGCCATAGGTGGATACTGGAAGCACGCATGACTCAAAGACCCTGCGTTTCAGGTTAACAGGCATTTTTGTGTCGTTGAAAAGATTACGTTAGATAAAAAAATCAAAGAAAGAGGATTTTGGACGGAAGGGGGCTGTCTCCCTATAATAGAACAGATACCTTTAAAAACATTTTGGTATAATATAAGATAACCAGATGTAGGACACTGGTTAAATTAGATTAAATAAAACAAGAATATATTATACAGTGAAAGTCTAATTAGGCGAAAATGTTCGAGCACAAAAAATAAATAAGAGAATTAAAACTCTGTTTTATCCATTTGAATTTTTAAATAACTAAAACAAGAATATAATATTACATAAGATACAAAAATCTAATTTACAAGATATTGGCTGGAAGGGGTGGTCTCTCTAGATTCTAGAATATAACAAATACCTTTAGGAACATCTTGATATAATATAAGATAATCAGATGTGGGATCTGAGCCCGTTGGTTAGATTAGATAAAACGAAATAAAAATATATATAACACAAGATAACACAGGATATTGGCAGGAAGGGTGTCGTCTCTCTAAAATAGAACAGCTACGTTTAAGAACATTCTGGTATAATATAAGATAATTAGATGTAGGATCTGAGGCCTTCGGTATCTACGCTCGATTAGATTACAAGCGAGTACAACACTTCAAAGAGAAATGGTTCTGGGCTTATGTCACCTGACAGGGAAGGGAATTATTGGATTAGCACTATATTCGAAATTAGAGAATTCGAAAAATATTCGAATCATTTCTGCTCTACGGTCGAAAACTCACTTAACGGTGGTCTATCTGGTTTAAAAGTAATCTAAAATCATATTCCTCCATGTTTACTCAGTCTTCACAAGAAATGAGTACCAGCCCTCTCGGTAGCTGGGAAACCCCCACTGAAGTGGTTGGCATAAGGCCGGCCCCGTTACCTATAAAAATAAATAGGTTCAACTTGCCACATGCGACGCGGCATGAAGCTACACTATATGTGTAGCTTAGTTGCGTTGCGTTGCGTTGATAAGCTGTCAGGCTAAGGTATTTCAAATTATATTTTAATTATTTTATTGACAGCTGTGCAGTCTTGTGGTTAATGTGGCTTTGGAATATGAGATGAAAGGTCGTAGGTTCGAATCCTGGCGGAAAACAAAAACATATAATTTATATTTTCAAATATGCTCTTCGCTGGGTTGAAAAATTCGTATACCTTTACCGAAGACCGGTCACCAAAGATCCATCCAGCCTTACAGCAACTGGGTCTTGCTTGAGAATTGGTGCTGTCTTTGGCGACAACCAAGCTCGCAGAGGGTTTTGAAATGTGTTACACACAAAATAGCGCTCCCTTAATAAATCAACGTAATTTATTGTATTTTAATATTGATATTTAATGTAATTTTTGTTTTTTTTTTTACATGTAAGTAAAATTTAAATAATCATTTGTGTTTCTTAACTTATAGTTAAGTACCTATGTGGTTGACCACTCATACTGTACAAAATGGTTCACAATACCAGTGTCAACCCTGTTTCAGGGAAGGTTGGCAAAAGAGTTGCAGGGTGAACTATAATCTATCTATAATCTAAGTTGCAAGGATATATTCATTTAAAGCTCTCAGATGTAATCCCACAAACCAACAAGTGTAGTTCGCGCTTACAAATGCTGAATGTGTACTTACAAATAAAATCCAAACCTCAAATGAACATAAGCCCCACAACTTTTGCCGACCTTCCCTGAAACAGGGGTAACATTGGCAAAGTGAACCATTTTTTACAGTATGGGTGGTCAGCCTCATACCAACCTATAAGTCAAGGAATCATTTGAAATTTGGATTTTTATTTTTTCCACTTTTGTATTAAGTCCAGCATAAAAATAATATAAATCCAAAATATAATGTATCTTTGCAACTAAGATGATAGATATTTTCATATTTAATGCACGCCCACACACTACTTTCCGCTTACACATATTGCATACGTACTTACAACAAAAACCCACAAACATTTATTCGAATTTTCGAATTTCTTGGGATTCGAACCGCGACATCTCACTGTCTCACATCCTTACCAGGCTGATCCGTCCCACGGCGAGGTATGCGAATTAATTAAGACCTGCCACTGTTCGCCCAGCCTTCGCCGGATAAAAACTAATGCGATCGTCCCTTTACTGAATCACTGTGGCGCTGAAAAGGTTAATCCTAATTTAATTCTTTAATTTTTTCCTCCGAATTTCTAACATTTTGGTAAAAAAAAAAAATGTTTCAAGATTCTTGAGGTCGGAGCAATTTTAAATTTGGAACGTTTTTTTCTTGAATTGGTTGGCCTCACATACTGTAAAACATGGTTCACTTTGCCAATATTTATTTCAAGGAAGGCCGGCAAGAGTTGCAGGGCTTTATGTTCATATGAGATTGGGCTTTTATATTGCAAGTCCACATGCGGCATGTGTAAGTGTGAACTTATACGTGTCTGTTTATGGGAATGCATGTTGTATGAATCTTAAATATAAAATACCTTTGCAACTTAAATTCCAGTTATAGATATTTTGCTTAAACGATACTTTATCCATATAGGTACAATCTGTAATCAAAGTTGCATAGGTGCATTAGCTCGCCTCGTCGTCAAGATCGTGGTGAGACTCAAATCATCTTAACTACAATCTAAGTTGCAAAGATATATTACGCTTAAGATTCTATTAAATGCATGCCCACAAGCAAACTCGTATAAATTCACACTTACACATGCCGCATGTGGACTTTCAACATAAAAACCCAATCTCAAATGAACATATAAAACCGTGCAACTCTTGCGAAAACAGGGGTGACATTGGCAAAGTGAACCATAAAAGATTTAGGCTTACACGGCCGTCTGATGATGCTGGAGAGAATTTTTCCGGGATGTGTTGCCGTGGTCTATGGAAGCTATGTGAAAACTGTGATGATAGATCATCTTCATTATTGCAGTTTTACGCTGAAGAAGCCCATCGTAGATATGAGTGAAACGTCCAATAGCTCCAGCTCCCATAGACCACGCCAACAGATCCTGGAAAACTTCTCTCCACCAAAAACAATATTTCTTACAGTATGGGGAGTCAGCCTCATAAAGAAAACGCACCTAAGCTACACATATAGTGTTACTTCTTGCCGCGTTATCCCCAAAGGAGTCGCATTTGGCGAGTGGAACCTATTTATTTTTAAGGGTAAGGGGGCGGCGTTACGCCAACCACTTCAGTTGAAGTGGGGTTTCCCAGCTCCCGAGAGGGCTGGTACTAATTTCTTGTGAAGGCTGAGTAAACCTTGCTGGTATTTTATTTTGGGGTTTGAAATAAACACCGAAACGGGAAATCATTTCCGACACCCTCGGTGGCATTCGAACCCGAGCTTACGGCATGGAATGCAAGCACTCTACCAACTGAGCTATCGACCGGTCAGCTTGTTGGTATTTATCATACCAAACTTTATATATAAGTCAATAAAAGTGAAATGTTAGTATATCTCTGCAACTTGGATTATAGATAAACGGCGCTATTCTTAGACATTTTAATCGTCCGTTGAGCCCACGCTTTGACAAACTAATGACGCATTTGTATGCAGACCTGTCAATCCAAGATGGCTGCAAGGGAACAGCTGATTAGTTTTCATAAATGTTAAAAATACTTTATACCATGAGTCATAATATCCATAGATTGTTCCAGAATCGCAGAAGGTAGCCACATTATGTACTTACATGTTTGTTATTTTAAAATAATTCTTTGAAAAAGTCAAATAATGCATTGTCAGTGTGACCTAGTATCATTGTATTTTCTAAGTAATGTATCTATAATATCGATTATTCTGGATTTATATAATTATCAATTAATTGAATTTCTCAAAAATGCTTTGTAAAGAAAGAACGTGTAAGATGGAATGTGCGGATGAGAAATTTCAAGAATTATTGTATTTTGTGTAACAATGCATGGAAGTTTCTGGATTTATATAATTATTGTAGTCGCCCAAAAAGGAAAAAGTAAATACGACTTTGTAAATATTACCAAAATTCGGTAGGTAAGAATAACCGTGGTGATGAGACTTCCAGCCCAGGCATCATTAGTTTGTCAAAGCGTGGGCTCAACGGACGACTAAAATGTCTCAGAATAGCACCGTTAGTGTCGATTAAACAAAACAATTAATTTCGATTGCACACATAAATCTCGGCACCCTATTCTCCAACACCTCCGGGGGGCGGTCCATCACTCCGTAGCACAAACTGCCGCGTGATGGATCGCGAGCGTCTCCCCCGACAATGAGCGCTCAATCCCGCGAGATGTATAGCTAACGTGTACGGCGATATCGCAAGATAAATCTGAGCATTTTATACGGGTGAGGGGGGCAATTCTCTAAAAACGATAGTTTATCATTTAAATTAAGGCGTCGTCAAACTCCCCGCTGACCTCAGTGTCCACCCCCTCACACTCACCTCGCAAAAAAAAAAAACGCAACTAAGCTACACATATAGCTAAGCTACAATATACAGTATAAAGCTACAATATACAGCAGAGGTGCCCAAACAGTCAAACGATCGCCGAGGATATCGAAAAATCCCCCCCTCCCGTCAACAGAATTTTTATGGGCAAAAGTATATGTCGATTTCCTATTCATAAATGTTTGCTAAGTCGATCTCCTCAAGAAAAAGAATGGGCACCCCTGATATACAGTATAACTTCTTATGGTAATGTATCTTTGCAACTAAGATTAAAATACACAGGTCTTCTTATCCAGTTGTTTATTTTACACTTTTACATATTTATTTTCACAAAGCTTTCTCGACTATTCCACTTGGTTTCTGTTCAATGATCAAGTTAGTTCTATGTGTTTGTAAATCTCGTATGACACTGCTGGCCCTGCAGGCCACTTGCACCCTTTTATACTCTCTAAAGCAGTATAGTCTAGATCCTATAGTTGCTAGACAATTCCAGAAAGGCATAGTAATTATTATTTCTCGATGCTTCACGTAATATCTAGAGACTTCTCTACAACCATCAATCCTACCTACCAATACAATACAGAATTCCTATAATTATAACAAATACCTACTTAGCCTAGAGAATTCTACACTTATACACAATTATCGATCCTACCCACCAATACTTATGAGGATTCTTATAACTATAACTACCCATACTTATTTCAATATTTACATTTCATATTTACATAACAATACATATACCATAAGTAAAATAATTATATTGCTTCACTTTCAAAGGAGATTGTTGTTCACATTATTCGACAAACGGCACAATCGAGATTTTTCAATAATTTTGTCGTGACAAATCTCTATCGCTCGTAAATCGCGTCCCACACTCTGCAACCAATATGTTGCTACATGCTGTTTTCCAGATTTATCGAGCGCTGCAGGAAACAAATGGTCTCGAATAGAATCGCACGTCAATTGTGAACTGCACAGAGAGAAACCATAAATTTAACGTTTTGATTCACTGCTCGACATATTGCGAACGAGGCAAATTACCATAGAGAAAAATCGTAGAATGATTTTGAAAATACAGCGCTAGTTATTGTTGAGAAGTATAGGGTTTATATCACATTGATTACTGTACTCTTTGTACGAGTTGCAAAACTTGAGTAAAGTAAAGTTTACAGAAAGTATTAAAGAGTGGTTTTCCCCGAAATCTGCTGTTTTTGGTTCTTACACTTTATGGTCTTAGCGAAAGAGTTACAGTGATGAAGAAAATCAAGTTCAAATAAACAAAAACAGCAGATTTTGGGGAAAACCACTCTTTAATACTTTCCGTAAACTTTACTTTACTCAAGTTTTGCAACTTGTACTCAGGTAATGTACCTACAGGATTCTATCGGTCGCTGGTGATTTCGGATTGGGCTT
Organism: Agapetus fuscipes; assembly: GCA_951799405.1. Taxonomy (NCBI): domain Eukaryota; kingdom Metazoa; phylum Arthropoda; class Insecta; order Trichoptera; family Glossosomatidae; genus Agapetus; species Agapetus fuscipes. Next base: position 5,252,462 of record OX637358.1, on the reverse strand, counting down.
CTATTAAAAATACTTGTTTCTTGGTTAATGACGCAGCACTTAATTTCAAAAAGTTACAGACCATGGAATCAATCTATTTGAGAGGAATTTGATTTAGTAAGAGGACGAATTTGCTTGTTGACACTCGTTTTTATATTAAGTCCTTCTAACCATGTACATATAATTCAATAATTCAAGTTCTTATATATCGATGCTTCTAGCCATCAAAATCTGTACCTTAGAGCATAAACAACGGTAGTCACATTTAGTAAAATGTGCAGGAGACGAGTTTTAGTGAAAATGTCACTTTTATAAAACCATCATAACTTCTAAACTAGACAAGATATTTTTGATCTGTAAAAACTGTTTATCTTCTTTTATCGATATTTATTTAATGTGAAGTAATGTGAACAACGTATGTGGAACTTCCGTGGTTTATGCTCGCATTTATATGTGCATCCCATATTTATTACACTTGATATCTCAGTAACTATAAGTCCAAGGACTCCAATATTTTTACTACTTATAGAACAGCTAATTGTGATAATTTCTGCATCATTAACTCAAAAACACAAAAAAGTGGACTTCCGTTGTTTATGCTCTAAGGTACAGAAATAAATGCAACAATAACTGCCATATACAATTAGGGTTGAGGTTGACTACTTTAAATTCCCCTACATAAATTATTTACGTATTAAATTTGCCTACCATTATTTAAATGTTTGTATCAATGTTCTTTTTTAATCTCAAAAATTCCAAACAAATACTTTTATGACGTCAAGTACTTTATTTCATTGTCAAGAGGACTGCTGTAAGTTGAATTAATGCAACTCAACGCAACGCAACTAAGCTACACATATAGTGTAACTTCTTGCCGTGTTATCCCCGAAGGGTTTCGCATGTGGCGAGTAGAACCTAATTATTTTTACAGGTAAAGGAGCCGGCCTTACGCCAACCACTTCAATTGAAGTAGAAGTTTCCCAGCTCCCGACAGGCTGGTACTCATTTCTTGTGAAGGCTTTTTTGAGTTTGAAATAAACACCGAAACGGGAAATCATTTCTGACACTCTCGGTGGGGATCGAACCCGAGCTCTCGGCAAGAAGCACTCTACCAATTAAGCTATCGACCGGTTTTTATTATTTTGTTCTACAAAAATGAAAAATAAAAGAAATCAAATTGTTATGAAAATTTTCAGTCAAGTTTCTACGTGTGTTGTTTAAAATTCCTTTGTTGAAATGTTTTTCCTCAAAAAATAATCAAAAAAGATCGAGTCGAGAATTCACAAAAAAGAATAGAAACAAACCGTTGCGAGCAAATCTGTATTTATCTTCGCAAAACGTGTTTTCGTAGAAAATTTCGTAAAATAAAACGGAGCGAAAACAAAAGGTACTGAGATACCTCAATTTACGAATACGATGTTGAAAACACAAAAATGCTCGGATGTAAAAGCTATTTTCATACTTCTTGTACTTTTTCTTCCTGTGCTTGTGCAGCGAAGATAAGCCTACAACATAGCGATTTGCATATGCGATAGACACAGAAGGAAAGTTGGAATGATCAGTCTCTTCTATAGGTACTACAATGGCGTCTGCTCTGATGAAATATCCTCACTTACATATACCTCCTCCTCTCGTCACAACAAGGGCAACTCGTAGAACGGCTCACATTCAACCATTTGCAGTCGATATGCAAAACTATGAGAACTTGGTGTTTTCACGACTCATTCCTCTGCCAAACTGCCCGCTTATGGAATGAGTTACCGGTATCTGTGTTTCCATCCCAATTTAACCTTGTCCTTTTCAAATCCAATATCAATCACCATTTCCTCTCAGTGTCTCAAAACAAAGCAATGCCACACACACCACAGCACTGCGCAGCTAACGACCCTGCAACCGGACATGGACAACTGCCACATCACCAATACCTCTGCGGCACTATAACAAGTGTCATAGACCCTAAGAGTCTCTCGAATCTAGGGAGTCTCCCGCATAGGCTTTCTTAAAAAAAAAAAAAACTTCTTCTTCTTCGATGTCCCTTCAGCTCATATCTGCCCTTGGCCTCCATCAACCACTACGCTCTGCCCTCACTGCTGTCAACAAGGTCATAGTGCTCAAAAGAGCGAACACATCAAATTTTGCAGACAGGAGCTTTGCGGTGGCCGGGCCGGTTACCTGGAACAATCTGTCCGTCGGTGTTCGCGCGAACCAGCCTACCACCACCTTCAGAAAGGGACTGAAGACACTTCTTTTCTCCAGAAGCCATGGCGCCCTTGAGATGGTCCTGGACCATTAATTGGCGCCACAGGAAAGAAATCATCCATCATCATCATCATCAGCCTTCGCCTCCAACTCCTCCTGTCTACCGCTGTGGCTTTCCAGTCTGTCACCTGCAGTAGTTGGTTTGCTTTCTTCTCACAGTCGATACTGCGAGTCTGCGACACAAAAAATCGTGATGTTACAAAGTGCAGAGATACGAGTTTATCAACAAAAAATATGTATTTACACAAGCAGATACGTGTAAGTTCTCGCTGACAAATGCTGCATGTGTACTTGCAATTTGGAAACCAAACCTCAAATAAACATTAAACCTGCAAAGTTGTATATTCGGAATACAGATGAAATTAAAGGCAACGACAAAGAGTGGATGGGTGCATTGGATAAGGGAAATTATTTTTATTTTTAAAGTGGATATTATGTTTTTGTATGACGTATGCTAGTTATTGCTAGTATGTAGATAAATGTAGCTACCTTCCTTCAATTCTAGAACAATCTGTGATATTATGATTTCATGTTAAAAAGTATTTTAAACATATTTGGTAAACGTATAAAAATTCAGGTCGAATGCTGAGGCTGAGACTGAATTATCCAAAAAGGAAATTTTTGAGTGAAGAAAAAAAACATATTTATTTGGCAAGTTAAAACAAAAATTCGAGAACAATGTAGTCAGGCTAATTGGGCGGTAAAGCAATTAACAATGGAAAAGTAGAGGGTTCGAAGTTTGGCGGAGAAAAATAAGCGAAAAATACAGTAACCCACTTAGAGCGAAAAACATTTTTACTCCTTACGGTAAGGCATTAAGTTTTCTTTAAAAAGAACGCATATTTTTTAAATCTTTTTTTTCATAATAAAGCGATGATAATTCAGTTTGACTTGATGTTTCTAATCTAATCTAATCTAATCTAAGTTGTAAAGATATGTTACATTGGAGATTCATATTACATGCATTCTCACAACCAGACACGTACAAGTTCGCGCTTGCACATGCCTCATGTGAACCTACAACATAAAAAACCAAATCTCAAATGGACATACACCCTGCAACTCTTGCCGTCCTTCCCTGAGACAGGGGTGACATTGGCAAAGTGAACCATTTTTACAGCATGGGTGGTCAGCCGCATACCAACCTATAAGTCAAGGAACACACACACACGACAAATTACATTTTATACATCACTAAATAATAATATCCAAATACAAAATATCCATTTACAAATAAAAACAAATTTGATAAGTCTTTCTCTTCTTCTTCTTCTTCTCAATCTTGTTTCCGATCTTGCCTGAAACAGGGGTGACATTGTGTTATGTTTACAATTGAAAGGTATCTCCAGGTTACTTACATCCGGCTAGCTCTCATCAGCATCACTCTCAGGGCGTGGGGTTCTTTCATTGTGTTGCTTACTTGTATTTTGGGAAGGTTGTATATTAAAAGATAAGTTTAACACGAACCAATAAGGGTTTATTTACTGTAGTAATATGGGGGAAAAGGGGAAATAAGGGAATGGCCAGACCTGTACCTTGTCACTAAAACACTCCCTACTCTGTTGACTGGAGTTCCGAACTGAAGGCCTGGGGCAGTGCCCCAGGCTAGCGACGACTCACGAGGCGGACGCCTCCACACGTTGGAGCCCCTGGGTGGGCGCTCCTATGCACTATGTCTCCTATGCCTCTGGTCCACAAGGCGGGTGCCTTGCTGGCAGGAAACCCAAGTAGATGGGGAGGAGGGAGCTCCATGGTAATGCCCCCTCTTGCACCGCTTGGTTCTTGGTCGCCGACGTCTGAATCGGTTGACATCTTGCCGGGAACTCATGAGCGACGCGACGGCCCGATTAGTTCACACGGCGCAGTTCGGCCGCTTCCGTGACTGTTCGGCTCCGTTCAGCCCACAAAACACACTGTACACTTCGAGATTGTTCTTTCTATGTTATTTTAAAATAACATAACAATTGACAAAGTGGACCACATTTAACAGTATGGCTGGTTAGCTTCATACCAACCTGCAAGTCAGTGAATTCCAAGCCCCATTAGGTATTTGTTTTTTTTTTAATAGATTTGTGAAGAGGAATGCAAATCACCAACCAATTTTGCCTGGCTGGATGTCTTTATGCGAAAGCAAAAGCTTGTGTACATGCAGTGGCATTTGTTGAACCAGGGTCGAGCTTCACACCAAATCTCACATAGTCCGTAGCTCAGTGGTAACACTGCGGACTCTGAATGGGAAGGTTGTGGGTTCGAATTCCGGCGGAGCACAAAAAACATACCATTTATATTTTCAAATTTGCTCTTCGCTGGCTTGAAAAATTCATAAACCTTTACCAATGACCGATCACCAAAGGTCCATCCAGCCTTACAGCAACTGGGTCTTGCTTGAGTATTGGCGCTTTGTAGCGACGACCAAGCTTGCACACTTCTGCGGCACTACAACTAGTGTCATAGTCCATAGACCCCTAGAGTTTCTAGAATGTAGGGAGTCTCCCGCACAAGATTTCTTAAAAAATATATGCCGCCTTTCGCTGAAACAAACTATTTCATTATTTTTCTCATGAGCATGCTTGTTCCTCTCCAGGCTCGGTCCAAGCTCCCCAAGAAGCGGCGGCGCGTCCTGCCGGTGGAGCAGCCCAGGAGGAACAACAGGGAGGTGGCCGGTCCTGGAGGAGCAGGCGGCATGGGGCCTCCTGGAGCCGCTGCCGGCAGGAGGATGAACGCCATCAAGCACCCTCCGCTGCTGGGCAAGAACAGCGACACCAGCGAGAGACAAGGTCAGTTTCAGACGCCATGTCCAACTAGCGTGTTTGAGATAAAACAGCGCTTGTACGATCCCTTGGCGATAATTTTGATTCTTGCCATCAGATGCCATCATATAAGCATTTAAAATTCATTGAATATAGAGGCAATAACTTTGTAATCGTTCATAATTAAGGATAAAAGAAAAAAAAAAAAAAACTCAAGTAATCGAAAACAAAGCTGCTTTTCTTTTATCCTATTTAAAATTCATATTAAATGCACGCCCACAAACATACATGTGTAAGTTTGCGCTTACTAGTGCTGTATGTGTGCTTGCAAATTTGATTTGTAAATACACTTGCAGGATTTTAAAAGATGCGAACTTCCACGTGTCTGCTTGTGGGTATGCATTTATCCTTTTAGAATTTCCCTATATGAATTTCAAATGTTAATGTATCTTTGCAACTTAAATTACAGTGCAGGACAACGTTTGCGAGTCAGCTAGTTTTAAATAAATATCGATACCTTAAAGGTAAAACTAAATAAGTGACACATTAAGCTAACATGAGTTTCTCAGATAAATGCTGGTTTTTTCTTATTCTCTACGAGAGAAAACACTAAAAACGTATGAAAATCCTGTAGTTTAGGAGCTTCTCATGAGCACTTCCGTACAATTAGTTCACTTACTATGAGAAGTTACTCCCTATAAAATGTTTTATCCACGATTTCTCATATCGGTGAATCAGCAATTATTTACTTTTACTTTTAAGTTGGCGATATATAAGTACATCAATTATTCTTGTACCTTGGATTTATAGTTTTAATAAAGAAATTTCAATATTTAAAAAAAATGCTTATCTAAAAGATCGCAATAATATTATATTCCAGATTTTTCTTTGTTCGGCAAAAGCATTTTCAGTAAGGTGCTGACATCGGAAAAGCGACGGGGAAACACTGAACTAAGAATGTCGGTAAAAAAGGGAGCAAAGTAGAAAGAGCTTTTCAAATGAAAGCATAGATGTCTAACCTAAAAGGATTGTATTTACAATCCTGAATATTAAAAACCGAGAAAACATGAAGTATGACGTTTTCCACATACTTTTTGCAAGAATATTTTTTTTAATGTAAGAAAATAAATTAAATTATAAAAAGTATATTAGAAAAAATATTTTGGTCTATATTTTGTTGTAACTATTTGTTGGCATATTCAAACAACTGCAGAGATATTTTTAAAGTATGAATGGTCAGCCTCATACCAACCTATAAGTCGTGGAACTCTGCTATTAAAGATATACCTACGCGACTAACTGAACTAAGCTACATTCTACATACAGAGTGTAACTTCTTGCTCTCTCCGAAGGGGTCGCATGTGGCGAGTGAACCTGGAGGAGTTGGTTCTCATTTATTTTGAAGGCTAAAAACCTTACCGGTATTTAATTTTGGTCTTGAAATGACGACGGAACTGGAAATCATTTCTTACACCCTCGATGGGATCCAAACCCTCGAGCTCTCGGAATGAAACGCTAGCAATGACCAAGCTCGCAGAGATACTTTCTTATTATAGACAACTTAGATCGCAGCGTGCTCTTGAGGTGTGATTGAAATGAAATGCATCTTTTGTTGTCCTCCCAGGTCCTGCAAACGGCATGAACATGATGGGGCTGACGCTTCAGGGACCCTCGGTGGTTCTGGTGAAGAACACGTCGTCGTCCTCCTCTTCGGATGGCATGGGCTACACCTACAGCCATCCGCTGCAAGCGAGGGCGCCCACCAGTAAGCATCACATCATTTCAATAATAGCAATGTTATGATTGTATTGGGGTTCTCTTTGAATTAAACTGCAATTATGTGGACTTTCTTTTCTTTGACACGGATAGAGTTACACTAGCTGATTAACTTCAAAGGGAAGGCCCTCAGCCACTTGAAACAAAAATTGTAATGTTGTTCACCGAGTGAAGCAACTCCGCATGAGTTGTATGAACTGGGTGGGAGGTGGTGGGAGAGTGCCTATTTGAACATAATTTATTTTACTCGGTTTGGTTTACAATTTACAATAAGTTCCTTGACTTATAGGTTGTTATGCGGCTGACCACCCATAATATAAAAATTGGTTCACTTTGCCAATGTCACCCCTGTTTCAGGGAAGGACGGCAAGAGTTGCAAGGCTTATGTTCATTTGAGATTGGGTTTTTATATTGTAGGTCCACATGCGGCATGTGTTAGCGCGAAATTATACATATCTGCTTGTGGGAATGCATTTAGTATAAATCTTAAATGATATATATCTTTGCAGCTTAGATTAGATTAGATTAGATAATCTCTGCAGATATTGGTCTTCACGCTAAAATGCTTGGAGCGACTAATCGCTCTCCGCACCATTGCAGTCCCCATATATTGGGACAAAAGAGATCTTTCTCGCATATTCCAGATCATTCTTCGATTTCTCGCTCACACCAGAACGCCGTTCTATGCACTACCACCATCACACTAGAGCCAAATTGTTCTACACACTATGTATGCATGTTCAGGCGCACTTAGGTACTCCAAGTTCGAATCAAGATGATATTTTTGGTAAGCGTTGTTTTTATGTGAATCACACCTCGAGAGCCTTCTGCGAGCTCGGTCGTAACTATAGAAAGACTTAATTGCTGTAAGGGTGGATGGACCTTTGGTGACCGGTCTTTGGTAAAGATAGGTGTATGATTTTTTCAACACAGCGAATAGCATATTAGAAAATATAAATGGTATATTTTTTGTGCTCCACCGGGATTCGAACCCTTGGCCTGTGCACTTACATACAACTTAAATGCTAGAAATATTTGCAACTTAGATCATAGATGCACTTTGATTCCAAGCTATCTTGAACACGGTTGTAAATTGCATGTGACCTCACTGTTTTTTTTTTTTTTTTTTTATAAGCTACACATTTAGTGTTACTTCTTGCCGCGTTATCCCCGAAGGGGTCGCATGTGGCGAGTTGAACCTATTTATTTTTACAGGTAAGGGGGCCGGCCTTACGCCAACCACTTCAGTCGAAGTGGGGGTTTCCCAGCTCCCGAAGGGGCTGGTAAACCTTGCCGGTATTTTTATTATGGGGTTTGAAATAAACACCGAAATAGGAAATCATTTCTGACACCCTCCTCGGTGGGATTCGAACCCGAGCTCACGGGGTAGAATGCAAGCACTCTACCAACTGAGCTATCGACCGGTCATGCAGTTTTACAAATGAATGCATTCAAATGTAACATTCAAATTTATTTCAGCGCCCTTGGAGTGACTACATCACCAAACGGCGCTATAAAGAAATCATCATCATCTTCAAAAGCCAAAATAAACCGCTGAGCTATTTCCATTTTATCGCCATGTTTCTAAGTAAAACTTTATGTCGGTTTCAGATTTATGACGACGAAGGTGCGTGGTTCGATTCCCGGAGAAACATTAAAATTGAAATTCAATTTTCCAATGAAATTCATCGGTCCAATACTGTCCGATTTGTCCGGTCCGTGGTCTAGTGGTTAACACGCAATCTATTATCTAAGTTGCAAAAATATATTAAGATATAAAATTCATATTTAATTAATACATGCCCACACACTTGTAAGTTCTCACTTACAAATGCAGCATGTGTACTTACTAATTAAAATCCAACCCTCAAATGCACATAAACCCTGCAACTTTGGCCAACTTACCCTGAAACAGGGGAGACATTGGCAAAGGGAACCATTTTTGTACAGCATAGGTGTTAAGCCTCATGCCAACCTACAAGTCGTGAGATCGGGAAACGCAACTTTCTGTAACTGTAACTGTATCCTGCTGCCGTTCCACTAGGGGTGGCCGGTACCTCCGCAGATGCGTCTCCACTTTTTTCTGTCCTTACAAACCACTTTCATTTTCTCAATATTCATCACCTTTTTTAAAAAGGTGAAAAAGGCTTTTTCATACATACTCTTCTCTTATTCTCACTCTGCATATTCCATTCTTTCGCAATCTCACCTATTTGGTCTAACCATTCTTTCCTTGGCCTTCTCCTTCCACGCTTTTTGCTGGCATTGCCTTTGTATACTTTCTTCGTTAGTCGTTCATCATCCATTCTTTCGAGATGTGCAACTTTCGATCGATTGAAAAAAGGTTGGGTGCCACAGTTTTAGAATTCTAGTTAATTAAATCTACAACTAAGCTCGCAAAGGGCGCTTGACGTGTTTGAGAAACCCGTTCTCCTACACAACATGGTTCTCAATTATTTTGTTTATTTATACAGGACTTTGATTATTTATTTGTTTTTAATTATTTAGGCAATGCGATAACGCCGGCTCTGCATCCAGTGAGAAATGGTTTCCAAAGTATACGAAAACATTGGACGCACAATAAGTAACTAAATAAATTAAATAAATTACCCATCTCCCAGTTACCAAGTATGAATGTGAAACAAATTGACCCCCGTACTTTTATCCTAGCCCAAATAACTAAAGTATTATCGGTGTTATTCACACACAGCAAGACCATAGCTCAGCCGTCCCCTTACGTGAATTTTCTATTCAAAAAAACAATGATCTATGGATCAGCTATGTAAATGTGTTGTGAATAGCCCTGATTGTATTTTGATCTAGGTAGGTAAAAATGTAAGAGTAGATAAGAATTAAAATAAGATTGTTTGATTGAAATGTTTAACTACCATTCAAGCCCTTTTTAATTTACCAAGTACAAACAATTATTTAAAATACACACCACATGTTCATGCAATTCCTTTTTTGTTTTCTCGATTAATATTTTTACAACGTCCGTTTAAACTTGTTATTTCCAAATTATGTGTTGTCTCTCCCGGAAGGAAGTCGACAGATCTTACCGTATCTATTTGAGGATAAGACGAAATAAAATATGGCGGCGTATCAACAGCTGTTCCGTTTTATATGAAACAACGATCAGCTGTTCAGGCCCCGCCATGTTTTATTCTCTCATATCTTCAAATAAATACTAAGATCTATCGAAGGTCGTGGAGACTTCCACCCCTGGTCTTTTCCTTTGAACATCCACGTAGCTGTAAAAAATCACATTAACTATCGTCCATCCTTTATTATTTGTGGTCCTATATCTTTTATCCAATTCCTCGTTCAACCCTTGATTGGAAAATTGTTATTGTCTTTCAAATCCAATTCACATGCTTTTTTCTACACTTTCAGATGAAATGATTGTCCAACCACAAGCGCTATCTATGGCATCGCTCCAACCACCAGTTTTAAACTTTCCACCTCTGCAGCCAAGACCTGCAACAACCGGCTCCTTGGATCTGATGCTGCCACTCCAACCAAAACTACTTCCAGGATTCACGTCCACTAACATCAAAGACAGCAGAACGGCAATTCCAGAAGATGGAACAGCGCATTACGGTGAACACGTCAACCCAATCAGCAATGGACTAGGTCAAGATTCAAGTCCAATTGCTTTAGGTTTTTGCACCAATGAAGAAGGTTTGCTGCCTGGAATCAATATAGACCAAAACATAAAAGATGGTAGTGTTTTTCAGATCGGAAATGGAAAGGAAGCCGTCAAGTATGAGATTGAAAAAGGTGGAACAAAGGTCGAACAATTGATTGAAATCGACGATTTCGATAAAACAAGAAGTGAATCCAAGCTGTCTTACATTTCAGAAGAGAACACAGGTGAGGTTTCGGCAAAAGAAAAGAATGGAAAGCTTGTGGAGGCAGGTTTCCAAATTGAATCGAACAAAGCGGTTTTGCATTTGGTGATAAACGGTGACTTTGAAAGTGGCACGTTGTTGAAGAGTAGATTCAGTGATTTGGATGTGTTTGACGATGGTTTCGAAGTGAAGAACGGTGGGTGTAAGATCAGACAAATTGATGATGAAGACACTTTTGTGAATGAAGATGACAAGGATCTGTTGAAGGAGGAAGAAAGTGACGCATCTATTAATTCCAGTCTGGTCAGTTTCCACATTTGACCATTAAAATTCCACGTTGTGTTTGAGCTTTTGTTTACATATTATGATGTAGGTATTTTTAATATGGTGTTGTTCAGAGTTAGAAAATGTTGAAGTTTTGGATCAAATTGATTGTTTTTTCAATCTTATCAAATTGTAAATAAAATTTTATTTTTAAATTACGCAATTAAAAACTAATTTTACAAACCGAGGTTGAGAAGGTTGGATTTCTCTACGATTCATTGGAGTCATATCCGACGTCGTCAAAAGAAAAAGTTTCATTTGCGCTTATTACTGGATAAATTTGGCTCCCTATAAACACTTTAGCCAAAACATGCGCTACTATTTGTATATTTTGCATTCATGGAGCTTCTGCGCCATCTATCGATACATCACCAAAGCTCACCTCATGTACCAACAATCTTCAATCTCGAGTGACAACAGTTTCTGGCATTTCAGTTCGTGTCTCTTTGTCGGATAAAATACACGTGTCCTGATGTCATTGGACATGAATATTGCTAAACGTTAATTAAGGAATCCAACTCTCTCTCTACAGCGCGGTTTTAAAAAAAATCGATTTTATTTATTTATAAAACTTATCTTGATACTTGGAACAAAAAATTTAATTAAAATATTAAAAATCAATCTTAAATAAATTAATAAATATTTTAAATGTATTCAAATGTTAAAATATAAGCACTTTTATATATTTTTATCTTTTTTTTTTTTATTTACTTTTATATCTGTTCCTTATTTATTTGAATCATGTTTTATGTAATTGTTTACACTAAAAACCTTTTAACATTACGTAAATTTGCTTTATTTTTTAAATAATGTATGTGATATTTAAAAAAAATCATGTAAGATTTTAATAAATATTGTTTTTAATTAAGACTTTGAAATTGAAATTGAACACAATTAAATAAAAAAATTAAAAAAAACTTAAATAAAATAATATTAAAAACTTTATAATAAATCTTGCTTCATTTATTTTATTGTATGTATAACTTTGTCGTATAGGTACTTTAAAAAAAACTAAATAATAATTTGATTTTTAAAAAATGTTCAAATGACCAAATATTTTACCATAAATTAAATCAATTTAAATTATTTCCTTGTAACTTTTAATTAAAAATTTTACAGTGCTATTCACAAAGTATTTGATCTTGGATGCATGGACCATCGTTTTTTCATGTAAAATTCACTTTATGTAGCAGTTGATCCATAGATCAGCTGTAATAAAGAACAATATTTCAAAAAACAAGAATGTTGGGAAATCACGTTTGAAGTTCAGACAACCGATACAACTTGTATGGGATGAAAAAGGCGACAGATGTTTTTATCTCGGTCATATTCGTCCAAATTGAACGGCTTGCATTCTACCTATTCTTCTCGCATTGTTCTTGCGTTTTATTACAAAATCTCGATTTTACGAATTTTCGAGTAATTGCTCTTTATTATTAAGCGTGCGATATAATGCTTTGTGAATAACACTGACACACAGCAAATCTATGGCTCAAATGCGACAAAAAATAATCAAAAGATAAAAAAATATTGATTGTAGAGGCATTAACTTTGTTATCGTTCATCTTAAGAGATAAAAAGAAAAACCACTTTGTATTCGATTGCTCATAGTAAAATAAGAAAAGAAGATAAAAAGAAAAAAAAACTATCAAAAATAAAAACATTTTATTGATTGTAGAGGCATTAACTTTGTAATCGTTCATCATTAATGATAAAAGAAAAACAGCTTTGTTTTCGATTACGGGAGTATTTATTTTTATATACCACAACCGGTTTCGCAAACAACCGGTTGTGGTATATAAAAATAAATACTCACGTAATCGAAAACAAAGCTGTTTTTCTTTTATCAATAAAAACATTTTAATATTTTTTAGTGTTGATCTGTTAACACAGTGAAAGTCCATTTTTATAAATATTTAAAAATATAAATGGTAAAACATTGTTTTAATTCACTTTATTTTATTTGTTTATGCTCGAATATTTTCCATTTAACCATTCTGCTCTTGAAGATGCCTCATTAGGCGAAAATATTCGAGCATAAACAAATAAAATAAAGTGAATTAAAACAATGTTTTACCATTTATATTTTTAAATATTTATAAAAACATTTTAAGCTACGAGTATTTTTATTTGTATTTACAAATTATTTTTTACTTTAGGTGGAAGTTGACCCATGGATTTGTTGCGTGTCAGTGTTATTCACATAGCATATTTTGATCTACAGCTGAAGCATGGATAGATCATCGTTTTTTATATTCACTTTTGGTATCAGTTGAGAGATGGATTTGCAGTGTGTGAAAAACACCGTTAAATTTTCATTCAAAGGAATTAAAAGAAAAATAACATAAATTTCATCCCTTACAGTAATTTTCAATACTTCGGTAGGTACCTACTTGTAATTAAAAAAATCATTGATTACGTTTCATAAAAAAAAAATTTTAGTTGTTCAGGTATTTAAAACAATATAATAAGGAAGTAATGAAATTTTCAATTTAAACAAAAATCAAATTCAATATATGAAGTTCATTTTTCCAGTTTTTTGCTTAATGAAATAAAATGTTGTGTATTATTTTATTGAGAATATGAAGTGTCTGACGCTACGGACCAATAATCAAAAGGACATGAGGTCGATTCCTAGCGGAGCATAAAAATGCATTTTATTTCAAATAAATATCTGTTTACTGAGTTGAAAATGAGTAGATTTAAAAATGAGTTTTTTTTTTAATGAGAAAATTTAAACTTTAGGTACTCAATCAGCGCATGTGTTTTTTTGTGATTTTTTTAGTTTTATCTCGTAGAAAATAGGGTAAAGGTGCAGTTATGTGAGAAACCCATGTTACCTTAATACGTCATTTATTCTTGAAAGGCATTAATGACTTATTCAGTATTAAGTGTATTTTTTTCTTAATGAAAAACTTATTACATGCTTTGTAAAAATTAAACAGAAAATAAATTAATAGACATTTTTAAACTATTCGTCTTCTTTAATCTTTATTAAAATTTAAAATGTAGATGATAAAAAAAAATACAAAACATATAATATTGTTTTCAAAAATAAATATCAGATAATTTTTAAAATAAATTTAAAAATATGTAAGTATAAACCATTGAATATTGTAAAATAATTAAAAAAAATTATAAATAGATTTCAGTATTCAATTTAATTAAGAAAATTTTAAATGTTGAACCCTTTACAATTAAATTTTGTACCCGTAGTACCCGAGTGTATTGAAAAAAAAAAAAAATTATATATTTTAGTTATAAAAATATATATTGTATGTTTTGAAAAACTGTGTATTCTGGAAAATGGATAATTAAAAATATATAAAAAAATGCGTTCGTTATTATTTAATTTTGTAATAGATATTTTTTATTGAATTCGAATCCCTTGACATATAGATTGTTGCACCAGTTCATCATCAATCGTCGTGCAGATAACGTGCCTCCTGAAGACTTTGGCTGCGTCATCAACGAAACGTCGAGAATAATATAAGTTCTCCCTCAACGGTTTGTCTTACATCCTTACAAGTGTTATACTGTAACTGTTACTCTGTCACCATTCCGCTAGGGGTGGCCAGAGCCTCTGCAGAGCTGCCTCTATTTATTCCTATCCTTACATGCCTTTTTTTTATTTTTTGTTTTACTTATTTTGTATTTTAAAAGAAAAATAGATTTGTGGAAAGGAATGCAAGCCACCAACCTATTTTGCCTGGCCAGTTAGTTGTCTTCATGCGAGAGCAGAAGCTTGTGTGCATGCAACGGCATCTGTTGAACCAGGGTCGAAGTTATTATTCTTTCCCACTTTCTTTGTAAATAAATTTGTCAGTCTATCATCATTCATTTTATCCACATGCTCAAACCATCTCATTACATTCTTTTGTACCTTAACTTTCACATCTTACAAATAACATTCTATCTTTACCCATTCATTCCTAACTCTATCCTTCAGAGTTTTTCCTCTAATGCTTCTCATATGCTTCATTTCCACCGTGCATATCTTACTGATTGCTGATTTTCATTCACTGTCCATGCTGCACTTCTATACATTAAAGTCGGTTACAATATGCCGTTATCAACCTTGCAATTATTTATTTATATCTTGTAATTTTTTTTAAGATCATTTTCCAAGTCCAAACTTTTGGCACATAGAACGCTTTTCGTAACAAAGCACACAAAAATGTTAATTACATTAAATTTATAAAAGAAAATAGTGAGAGGGATAAATTTTTGTTAGCGTCGTATTTTAATTAAAGCGTCCTAAGTGCAAACTGCTTTATTTCAGCTAAAAGTGGGTTACGCGCTTGAAAAATGTAGTTAGCTCTGTTTTGCCGTGTCACAACAAATTGGTCATAGACAGCTCGTCCACTGACAAATCTATCACACGACAATTTATCCGTACGATTCCAAGTCAACGAGTTTTCGGCCACACAAAATATATTGTCCAAAGACAGCTTATCTTTATATAATATCTACAATCTAAGTTGCAAAGATATATTGACAGACTTTTTAAAGTTTGTGTATTCACACAGTGAAAATTCATTTTTATAAATAATTATAAAAAATTATAAAAAACACAGAGTCTGTGTTTTTTATAATTTTTTATAATTATTTATATATTGACATTTTAATGTTTCGTTTAAAACAAGGGAAAATTCAAACATTTTTCAATGATTTTTTTTGACAGTATAAAGAAGGCATATGTAATTTAGCTCTAACACATGTTGCATGTATACTTAATACAAAATGAGCCCAACATCACATGGACATAAACTTTGCAACTCCTGCCGCCTTTTTCTGAAACCAGGGTGACATTAGCAAATGTGAACCAAGTTTTTACAGCATACGAGGTCAGTATCATACCAATCTTTCATTCAAGTAGTTTATGACAGAAAAAAACAATTAATTAAAACTACAGTAATTACAATAGTTTTTTGGAGAGAAAGCTTTTCTGTGATGGAGATGTCTGTGGACCTATATTGTATGTGGCAGAAATGTCGTTGGCAGAAAAGTCGTGTTGACAATCTGTCATGCGACCGAATTGTCCGTGACTGTGGACGAGCTGTCTATGGACGAGTTTTCTTTGACCGATTTGTCGTAGAACCCTGTTTTGCAGTCTCACCTCTAATAGAGTTGTCAATAAACCGGGATTGTATTTTTATAACGGGAAAGAAATTAATGTTAGACATTAAAGACACATTTATATTTCCTATTAAATGTACGTCTGCAAGCAGACACGTGCAAATTTACAAGCTTACACACGCTGCAAGTGCAATTTGCACTTAAAAAATAAAGGCTTAAATCTCAAATAAATGTATAACCGATCCAATCGATAGCACAGTTGGTAGAGTGATTGTATTCCATGCCGTGAGCTCAGGCTCAAATCCCACTGAGGGTGTCAGAAATGATTGCCTGTTTCGGTGTTTATCTCAAACCCAAAAATAAAATACGTGCAAGATTTACTCAGCCTTCCCGAGTACCAGCCCCCTCGTGAGCTGAGAGACCCCCACATCAACTGAATAGGCTTATTACCTGTAAAAATAAATAGGTTCCACTCGCCACATGCGAAATTTTTCGGGGGTAACGCGGCAGAGAGTTACACTATATGTGTAGCTTAGTGACGTTAACTTTTGCCGACCTTGTCTGAAAGAGGGTGGGCATTGGCATCACAACCTCTTTTCCATACTCCGATGGTCCATACACTGAATACAATCCAGACAATGCAGTCTGCTGAATTTTTTTGGCCAGACAACATCAGCGTCTTGGTACAGCTTGGATAGTTCAGAGTTGTCTTTTATTTGGTCGCAAACACGGGTGTCTTCGGATCTCTTGGCGTGATCGGGTCACAAATGAAGAAGTCCTCCGACGTATGCGCACCACAAATGAACTTCTGCCAACCATTAAGCAGAGAAAACTGATGTAGGTACTTCGGTCACGCTATCTTCTTCTTCTTCTTCTTCTACAGCCTGTGTTGATCGTCCACTCCTGGACGTAGGCCTCCTCTCGCATTTTCCATTCGTTTCTATCCTGAGCGATCCGCATCCAGGCAAGTCCTGCACTTCTCTGAACATCGTCACGCCAACGCAACTGTGGGCGCCCAGCTCCACGCTTTGCCGTCCTTGG
Source organism: Agapetus fuscipes (assembly GCA_951799405.1). Taxonomy (NCBI): domain Eukaryota; kingdom Metazoa; phylum Arthropoda; class Insecta; order Trichoptera; family Glossosomatidae; genus Agapetus; species Agapetus fuscipes. The sequence goes on along the minus strand of OX637358.1, from coordinate 5,235,403 downwards.
GCACCAGCACAGCAGTCGCTTTGTCCACTTTTCATCTGAATCGCGAGCGACATGTCCCGCCCATCACCACTTGAGGGTTGCGGCCATCTTGATGACATCGGAAACCTTTGTCCTGACTCTTATGTCCTCATTTCTGAGTCTGTCCCACAAACTGACACCCAACATGGCTCTCTCCATTGCTCTCTGTGTGACTCTTAGCTTGTGGGCACTTTTTTGTGACATTGTGACTGTCTCAATACCATAAGTGAACACTGGCAGGACACAGGCATTGAATACTTTCCTTTTTAAGTTGATGGGTATTTTCGGATTTTTCAAAATGTGACCAAGATTTTTTAATGCTGCCGAGCTTAGTCCGACTCTTCTATTTAAGTCTGATATCTGGTTATCTCGTCACGCTATAAGTAATGAGAAATAACGCGTTCTAGCCATCTCATCATACAGGGTAAGATTGAAGGGAGAAGAGCACGAAGATCTTCGATAGAAGTGGCACCAAAAGAAGAAGGTGAAGTAAAACGGCGGAGGACTTCATTGAACATAAAAAGCTGGTACTTGATTATTCTTTCTTGACTTATAGGTTGGTATGAGGCTGACCACCCATACCGTAAATAATGATTCACTTTGCCAATGTCAAGGGAAGGTCGGCAAAAGTTGCAAGGCTCATGTTCATTTGAAGTTTTGATTTAAATTTGTTAGTACACATGCAGCTGCAGCATTTGTAAACGCGAACTTACACGTGTCTGTTTGTGGGCTTGCTTTTATTCTAAACTTAAATGTTAACAAACCTTTGCTGCTTAGATTATAGATGAGACCGGTATTTAAACTGGTATTCCCAGCTTTAGCAGCCCTAGACCCGGATCTCTGGACTTAAAATTATGCAGCGAAAAGGAGTAACCGGGTTTTTTGCACTTTTTCGCGAGCCCGCAGTTTTTGTCGAACAAATTTACTGACCGGGTGAGCTGTGTAATGTTGGAATTAAAAATGCAGATACGGAGCTTTCCGGATGAAGCGACGTTTATTTTTTAAATAAACAAATTGTTTGGTGTGAGAGCCACTACCTCAACCACTAAAAATATATGTTTTTCTTATGTAACAGTTTTAAATATTGATTTCTATAGACGCTCCATTATTCGGAATAATCCAAATGGCCTTTTGTATAATTATAGTCTCTTTTTTGTAAGTATAATTTATAAAGATTATAGTAAAACGCTACTAAGCTACACATATAGTGTAACTTCTTGCCTGCGCTATCCCCGAAGGAGTCACATGTGGCGATTCGGGACCTATTTATTTTTACGGGTAAGGGGGCCGGCCTCACACCAACCACTATCATTTGAAGTCGAGGTTTCCCAGTTCCCGGGGGGGCTGGTTCTTATTTCTTGTGAAGGCTGAGTACGCCTTGGGATCGAACCCTTGCTCTAGGCATAGAATGCAAGCATTCTACTGACTTGAGCTATCGACCCGACTTATTTTACAAGCTTGGTGGTTGCTACAAAGCGCCAATTCTCAGGCAAGACTCAGTTGCTGTAAGGCTGGATGGACCTTTAGTGACCGATGAATTTTTCAACCCAGCGAAGAGCAAATTTGAAAATGTAAATGTATAATTTTTGTGCTCCGTCGGAATTCGAACCCACAACCTTCCATTCACGAGTCCGAAGTGTTACCACTGGACTGCGAACCAGTCTATAGATAGTAGTAGTTCCAATTTTAGTATTTGTACTTCCGAAGCAAGTACATATTATAAATTGTAGATAGGGTATATTTTTAACATAATTCGAAAAGAAAATGTTGATGACGTAGTGAAGAAAATAGTGGATAAAAAAGCGAATTAACCCCTTGGGAAATGATCACAAATATAATGTTTACAAAAATTTATTGAATAAAATAACTATACAAATAATTAAATGTTCTTATATTTTGAATTGTTTGTGTATTAACACTGTGAAAATTCTTCCTTAAATGTTAACATATCTTTGCAGCTTAGATTATATATTACATAGAAATGCCAATTTTGATCAACATTAACTTAGTATAATGCGTAATTTACGACAACATAATTGGTTTCCGATATTCCAGAATATATCTGAAACTATTATTGTATTCTAAAGTAAATCAATGCAATAAGGGCTTCAGCAAGGAAAAAACAATTTCCTTCGCTTTCGCCTCCAACGATGGGTACAAAGAAATCTAGCAATACCACATACTGTCTGGCACTTAAACTTTTAATTAAAGTAAAAAATAGCTCGTGTGTGTGTTTTTTCCGTTCATTGAATAATTTTATCTTTGGCATTGTAAGAGAGAGTGTGAAAATATAAATAAATAAATATTCATTTAAATCGCTTAAATTTTCACTACAAAAATATTAAGCTTATGTTGGAATTACGGTCGCGTTACATATTTACAATAATAATAACTACACAGTTACAAAATATTAATCGAATATTAGACAACCCGTTATAAGAGAACATTATTCTCGACGTTTCGTTTGCTACGTAGCTAACGTCTTCAGGAGACCCTTTTTGCACAACCGTTGTGCAGAGATCCTCTCTGCACAACGTTCATTTATTCGTCGTACAGAGAGGGTGTCTCCTGATGACGTTAGCTACGTCGCTAACGAAACTTCGAGAATAATTTAAGTTCTCTGATAACGGTTTGTCTAATATCCGATTCATATTTTTTAACTGTGTAGTTACTATTACTGTAAATAAAAATAAATGTTTATTTTTAATTTAAAGTCTGAAAATAAGAGTGACATTCCTGAAAAAAACTGAAATAATGTATGTAGCAGAGCTCCGAAAAACTTAGCACAGATGTCACCAAATTTAATTTTATTTAAATATCCAAAAAATGTAAGTTTATATAAATATCAAAAAAAGTAACAAAACCGCGTAACCTTTTGAAAACATCAATCTCATCTCTAAATTCTCTCGCACATATTTTGCGTTCGATCTTTTGGCGCCGGGAGAGGGAAATAAATGGCAGAGGAGGCGCGGAAAAGATTCATCTGGAGTCGGAGATATATAATATACATATAAAAGGGAGAAAACCGAGAAATAGATAAAAAAAAAGGAGGGAATGAGAAAGAGAAAGCCTTGGACCTGTTGCAGTCCCTATAAATTACAAGCAGAGAGGTCGAGGAGATAATGGGGGGAAATGCTTGTTTTCCCCGCCCGGTTTTATATTCAAATTTTGTCGATTTTTTTGTACGTGTTACGGTGCGGATAAAAAAAAAAGATATGTGTCCTTTTTTTTGTTTTTCGATCTCGAAACTGACGCGATATTTTTTATGTTCTATTCATTATTTAGGGAAACTTGTTTGTAATATGTTTATATTTGAAAGACATTTGTAATTAAAGTTGCAAGGATATAATTATGACAGTTAAGGTTCAAATTTAAAAAAAAATGTCCCGTCCGTTCTACGCGCTCCACCCCATCTCATATTTTCCATATAGTCTATAATCTAAGCTGCATGAACATAAGCCCAGCAACTCCTGCCGCCTTTCCCTGAAACCGGGGGGGCATTGGCAAAAATGAACCAATTTTTACAGCACGGGGGGTGAGCCTCATACCAACCTATCAGGCAAGGAAACGCAACTAAACGCAACTAAGCTACACATATAGTGTAACTTCTTTCCGCGTTATCCCCGAAGGGGTCGCATGTGGCGAGTTGAACCTATTTATTTTTACAGGTAAGGGGGCCGGCCTTACGCCAACCACTTCAGTTGAAGTGGGGGTTTCCCAGCTCCCGAGAGGGCTGGTACTCATTTATTGTGAAGGCTTAGTAAACCTTGCCGGTATTTGATTTTGGGGTTTGAATAAACACCGAAACGGGAAATCATTTCTGACACCCTCGGTGGGATTCGAACCCGAGCTCACGGCATGGAATGCAAGCACTCTACCAACTGAGCTATAGACCGGAGCACCATGCAAATCTAAATACATCCTTAATTCTTTCAGTAATCGTAACTGTCACGCATATAATAAATATATAACTGATTTTGATATATTTAATGATAACGTTGCAATGCCTTAAATCATTGATTTTATATTTTAAGTGAACTTTAGTCATTCTGAATTTGTATTATTTTCACAATTTCTCTTGTTCAAGTATCACCTTTATTCTTCTTTTCTTTTAAACAATAATTAAAAAATTTACTTGTCTTTTCAACTGCCAATCTAACTATGTATTTTTTTTATAAATTTAATACGAAATAACAAAGATTGAATGCATTGTTATTTCTTCTTTTGCTCAAACGCTTATTAAGGAATCTTCAGGAGCATAATTTTTACAAATCTTTTTACTTTATTCATAAATTGTCAAAAAATAAAAATATATAGAAGTTAATGAAGTAAAAAGATCAATTATTATGCTAATATTTTTTTAATTTTATTTTATTTGTGAAATTAAGAGCAGTGTTTGGAGGTTGGGGGTGTTGTTTATGAGAATAGCAAACCAAAACATTTCTTTTTAAGGTTTTGTTGTTGTTTTTTTTTTTTTTTTTTTTTTTAATAATTAAATGTTATTTATTGCTCGTATACCTTGACTTATAGGTTGGTATGAGGCTGACCACCCATACTGTAAAAAATGGTTCACTTTGCCAATGTCACCCCTGTTTCAGGGAATGTCGGCAAGAGTTGCAGGGCTTATGTTCATTTGAGGTTTGGATTTTATTTGTAAGTACACAATCAGCATTTGTAAGCGCGAACTACACGTGTTTGTTTGTGGGCATACATACATCTGAGAGCTTTGAATGAATATATCCTTGCAACTTAGTTTATAGATTTTATAGATGCTCCTGAAGATGCCTTATTACGCGAAAATGTTTGAGCATAAAAATAAATAACAATGAGTTCAATGTTTGTTTTTCGTATTGTATCTTATACTAAACAATATAATAGATTTTTATTGTGTTAGAAATACCCTTACCAATATCAATGTGTAAGTATTCCTGTCACTGTTTTTTCAAGAAAAAAAATATTAAAAGAAAAAATACATGCATTCCCGTAAGCCGAGACGCGTATAAGTTCCCGCTTACACATGCCGCATACTGTAAAAAACGGTTCACTTTGTCAATGTCATCCCCGTTTCAGGGTGTGTCGGCAAAACATGCAGAGCAGGGCTTATGTTCATTTGAGATTGGGTTTTTATATTGTAAGTCCACGTTCAGCATGTGCAAGCGTGAATTTATACGTATCTGCTTGTGGGAATGCACTTTATATGAATCTTAAATTTGATATATCTTTGCAACTTAGATTATGGATTATGGATCAAATTAATCCTCCTTATATTATAATTATTAATATACATCATTTTTCAGGATACCTATTATAATTTATTATACAATAATTAGATTTCAAAATGTCGCATGAGGGACTGCGGTCATTCTACAGGAAAGGCAATACAAAGTAGGACTCGGTACTTGGGTATATAAAATATAGAATTTGCACGAAAAACACTTGTCGAAACGGACGCATGCGCACTGCAACAGCCAATGAGAAACACCCACTGCCTTTCAGTCTGTCTAGCACCACGGTGTTCGAAGGTTGTGTCCGCGAAAAGTTCCCAAAAAAAATTCGGTAAAAATCTGCGGACTCCAATTGTCCTTTCCACGAAATATTTTTTTGCAATAATAATTGTGGGTGTTATTTGTGTAAATGTGAAAATTAATTAACCGTCCATAAGTGAGTATTTATTAAAATAATTATTAGTTGATTATTTAATTAAACTGTCTAGGGAATTAATTATGTGTAAATTTTTAGGTTTCGTTTTCAAATTAAATTATATTTTATTGTAGTATTTAACATTAACTATTCATTTTAAGAAGAAGAATAATTAACTATTTATTTTAAGAAGAAGAATAATTTCGAGTAAATAAATAATCAAAGATGATGAATTATATTTTAGATATTTTAATTATTTGTTTTTGGTTACTTTTACAATTAGCAAATCCATTTTGTTGATACAAATGAAGAATTTGAATTAAATAAATGGCTTGAAAATGCAGATTTTGACTGATTTTAAAAATAATCACATTATTTTAAAATTACAAATAATAATGATGAAACATTTTAATGCGATTTTCAATCAGAATTAATAAAAGTAAATAACAAATTAATATATTACTTTGTAAACTTGTTTTTTATTTTTATTTTTTTAACCATGATTTATTTTTAAACAAAGACACTTTTTCAATACGCCCCTTTTTTAAATGTTATAATTTAAAATTAAACATATTTTATAAATAAGTACTTATTAATTTAAAAATCTGGTCAATTGTTCAATTGTTACAGCGTCCGTTTTCAGAGCGGAAGTCCAGAGTTCAATTCAATTATTATTCAGATTTGCAGTTTACAAGGCAGCGGCAAGGTCTTCTTAGCCTACACAGTAAATGAGAACTTGTTACTTCGGGTACTGTGTAGTCCTCACCTCGGACACAGTAGTTGACGTAAGTCCGACTGCACAAACATGAGAAAATAAATTAGAGGCTTAATCTTTTCGATACATTTATTTTGTTTTCGCAAAAATATTTCTTGGATGGCCATATATATTTTTTTACGACTCAAATATGCATTGCACTATTGTCTAAAATATATATTTAATCAAAGTTGCAAAGATATATAAATATTTAAAATTCATATTAAATGCATTCCGACCAACAGTTCACGCTTATAAATGATACATATAGACTAAATTCAACCACAAATGAACATACACACCTGGCGACCTTCCCTGAAACAGGTGTATCATTGGCAAAGTGAGCCATTTTTTACAGTATTGCTGGTTGGACTCATACCAACCTATAAGTCAAGGAATACAAATAATAATATTAAAGTACTGTACTGTATCCTGCCGCCGTTCCACTAGGGGTGGCCAGTACCGACCTTTGCAGATAAATCTCCACTTTTTTCTATCCTTGCATATCTCTTCAACATTCATCACTTTCTTCATACATACTCTTCTCTTATTCTCACTCTGCAGGTTCCATTCTTTCGCAATTCCACCTGTTTGGTCTGTTCATTCTTTCCTCGGTCTCCCCCTTCCACGCTTTCCTGTGACATTTCCTATGTACACTTTCTTCGCTAGTCGTTCATCATCCATTCTTTCAAGATGCCCAAACCACATCATCGTGCTTTTTCATCCCCTACGTAACGACGAAATATATATATAAATATAGAATTGCAAAAATAAATTAAAACGTTCTTTTCATTTTGAAAAATAAATTTGGAAAGATTTTGAAATTCAAATGACATTTACAATTGTGTTCCATTTTTTCGAACAAAAGAAAACTTTTGAATAAAAAAACTTTTTTCATGAAATGTGACATATTAAAGAAATTAGCATTTGTACAGACCTACACGGCTTAAAACGAACGTGTTGGAAATCGTAACCAACGTCGCCATCTTGTAAAACGTCACTTTTGATAGTTCAACGTGAAATAAGGCGAATGGCTAAAAATAAAACGTAATAATCATTGGTTTAAGCAGTTTGAAGGCCCAAAAGTCGTTATATCACCCTCATTTAGCTGTCATCTAAGCTACACACATAGTGTTACTTCTTGTGGCGATTCGGACCCTATTTATTTTTACGAGTAAGGGAGCCGGCCTCACGCCAACCACTTTAATTGAAGTGGGGTTTCTCAGACCCGTAGGGGGCTGGATCTCATTTCTTGTGACGGCTGAGAAAACCCTGCCAGTATTTTGATTTTGGATTTCTAATATACTGTTACGATTTTTGGTTCGGATCCTTTTCAAATAAAACACTACTCTTCTTTTTACTTATTTATTTTACACGTTTATATTAATGTTTACAAAGACACTCTCAATTATTCCATTACACGGGTTTAAGATCACTGGTCGAATTTGTTCGATGTATTGGTGGAGCTCGCAGATGACTGACTGCCTAGTGCAAGCAACTTGCACCCTTTTTATACTAAGAAGATGGAACTGTAGAGAACACATTTTTCCTAGACTGTTCTCGAAGCACATACATAATTAAAGTAATCTAGTGACTTCTCTATTTACACACAATTCTCAATTCTACCCACCAATACAATAAATAATTCCTATAACTAATACTAAAACATATTTTAATATTTACATAACAATACCTACACAGAAACGGGATATCATTCCTTGCACCCTCGGTGGGGTTGGAACCCGAGCTCTCGACATGGAATGAAAGCACTCTACCAACTGAGCTATCGACCGGACACAGTATTTATATTCTTACATTGAAGCATTTGATAAAAAATACTAAAACAATGATATTAAAATATGTTTATGTTATTATTGATAGGGATATAAACAACACAATGTTTAAATATATTAACTGTGAAAAGTGACTGAAAAAAATGACACTTTATGAGTAAAAAACAAACATGTGAAAAGAATCAAATTTTGGAAATCGACTTGGGGTAAGTAACTATACTAAATTTGTATTTACTTTTTGTCCCATTTTTATTAATTATTTTATATATATACGTTGTCTATAATCATAAAAAAACACAGCTGTGATATATCGAGACTTTGAAGGTAAAACTGTATAAGTGACATATTTGAAGAAGAAGGTTATGACTCTGGAGGAAATGAAAGAAGTATGTAAGGACAGAAAGAAATGGCGGTTGATCTGTAATGTTGGCGGCTAGGGTTTATAAAAGTGAAAAAAAAATTATGTTTGAGTTTTTGATGTCCATATATAGTATTATACTTATTGATTTAAAAAATGTAATTTGTCGTATATGTTCCTTGACTTATAGGTTGGTAATATGCGGCTGACCACCCATGCTGTAAAAATGGTTCACAATGTCACCCCTGTGTCAGGGAAGGACGGCAAGAGTTGCAGGGTGTATGTCCATTTGAGATTTGGTTTTTATGTTGTAGGTTCACTTTAGGCATGTGCAAGCGCGAACTTGTACGTGTCTGGTTGTGAGAATACATGTCATGTAAATCTCCAATGTAACATATCTTTGCAACTTAGATTAGAATAGATTGATATTATGCCAACAAGGGTTTCTCAAATAAATTCAGTTTTTTTTCTTTTTTCTACGAGAGAAAGCACTACAAATGTGTGAGAATCCCGCAGTTAAGGAGTTTTTCATGAGTAATAGTTCGCAATGAGTTCACTTACTATGAGAAGTTACACCCAATACAATGTTAAATCCACGATCTCTCAAATCAGTGAATCAGCACTTATTCAGCTTTTCTCTAATCTAATTAATCTAATTTGCAAAGATATGTAACATTGGGAATTCACATTATCTGCATTCTCACAAGCAGACACGTACAAGTTCGCGCTTAACCTACAATATAAAAGCCCAAAACTCAAAATAATGGACATAGGTACTACACCCATCAACTCTTGCCGTCCTTTCCTGAAACAAGGGTGAAAATGGAAAAGTGAACCATTTTCTATAGCATGGGTATTCGTATTCCTTGACTTATAGGTTGGTATGAGGCTGACCACCCATACTGTAAAGATTTATTCACTTTGCTTATGTCACTCCTGTGTCAGGGAAGGTCGGCAAAAGTTGTAGGGCTATGTTCATTTGAGGTTTGGAATTTATTTGTAAGTACACATTCAGCATTTGTAAGCGCAAACTACACGTGTTTGTTTGTGGACATGCATTTGAGAACTTTGAATGAATATATCCTTGCAACTTAGATTATAGATGATACCAGATGACGAGATATATGGACGGACATTTTGAATTTATTCAAAAAATATAATTCTCTTTGTTATTTTGTTTTTCATTTGTTTGAAATATTAATTAACTAATTAATTAAGTACCTACGCAAAAAAAAACATGCCTTTATTTTCACGTCAAAGGTGAATTTCATTTGTTATGCCTTGTGACTGGGGACATTTAATTTTTCAAAGGATTTCAGATCAAAAGGAAAAAATAATGTCGCCGAGAAGGTTGAACTTTATTCTTTTATAATTAATCACGAAGCAAAAACACCATCTTTCTGGGATGAGTGTACATTAATTCAGATTCTTTCACTGTCCAGTCGATAGCTCAGTTGGTAGGGTGATTGCATTCCATTCCGACAGCTCGAGTTCGAATCCCACCGAGCGTGTCTAATCTAATCTAAGTTGCAAAGATATGTTACATTGGGGACTCACATTATATGCATACTCCTCACAAGCAGACACGTTTAAGATCGCGCTTGCACATGCCGCATGCGAACCTACAACATAAAAACCAAATCTCAAATGGGCATACACCCTGCAACTCTTGCCGTCCTTCCCTGAAACAGGGGTGACATTGGCAAGGTGAACAATTTTTACAGCATGGGTGGTCGGCCGCATACCAACCTATAAGTGAAGGAACATACACGGCACACAACATATTTTTTTAAATCAATAAATAATAATATGTATTGACATCAAAACTAAAACAGAAAACAAATTAAAATTTAATAAACTCTAGCGGCCAACATTACAGATCAACCGCCATTTCTTTCTGTGCTTACATACTTCTTTCATTTCCTCCAGAGTCATGCCACCTTTCCTGAAACTGGGGTGACATTTGAAAACTTTTTGCGTAATTTAAATAAATCATTCAATTAAATTGTTTTTTTTTTTCACAAATTTCCTTTAGCTATAAATTTCCTCGACTGTTTCTTACCTCTGACTTTTTCTTTGGGTCACATCGACCCAGGCAGTAAATAATATATGATGCCCGGTCTTAACTACCGTGTATGTCAGAGATTCAAAACCTTTTTTTCTTAACCTTTTTAATTCAGATGCTTTTGTGTATCGAGCGGACCGAATTACATAATATTAGTACGATATTCCTTGACTTGTAGGTTGGGAAAGGGCTGACCACCCATACTATAAACAAATGGTTCACTTTGCTTATGTCACCCCTGTTTCACGGAAGGTCGACATGAATTTCAGGGTATTATATAATATGTTCATTTGAGATTTGAGTTTTTATATTGTAGTTCCACATGCGGCATGTGTAAGCGCGAACTTATACGTGTCTGCTTATGGGAATACATTTTACATGAATCTTTATTGTTATTTATCTTTGCAACGTAGATTATTGTTACAAGCCTCCTTCTAAATAGTTTGTAGACAAATACGTTCGCAGGCACGCAGTTTACAATCACTGGCATACGGTAATACGGTAACACACATGTATGAGAGACTTTATTGATCTACAGCCTTACCACGCGGTCACGAGCATTACCGTTAAAGTCTACCGTAAAAATTACCGATAAAAATTGATATGTAAAAAAATATACATACATTTTTTTTATTACATTTATTGCGATCGATAGTTCAATAGGTAATTTTTACATGGATAATTCATTTAGTGAGTGCCGATTTCGTATGAATCACATCTCTAGAGCCCTCTGCAAGCTTGGTAGTCGCTACAAAGCGCCGACTCTCAAGCAAGATCCATTTTTCTGTAAAGCTTGATAAACCTTTGATGACCGGTCTGTTTTTAAAGATAATTGAATTTTTCAACCCAGCGAAGAGCATTTTTTGAATTTTTTGTGCTCCACCGGGAATCGTACTCACGATCTGTGGAATACGAGTCTGCAACCTAGTATTATTATTGTAGTAAGTATTTATACTAGACTACAGACCGGTCTGCTAGCAGCAATATGACAAAAATGATCTTTGTTCCTTGAGTTGAAGGTTGGTATGAGGCTTACCACCCATACCGTAAAAAAATGTTCACTTAGCCAATGTCACTTCTGTTTCGAGGGAGGTCGGCAAAAGTTGCATGTGCATTTGAGGTTTAGATTTTAAGTTATAAGTACGCATTAAGTATTTTTAAGTGCAAACTTACACGTGTCTGTTTGTGAGCATGCATTTGATTTTGAGTTATAAATGTTAATATCTCTTTGCAACTTAGATTATAGATAATTATAAATCGACTACAATAAACTAGTTTGGTATGCGGCTGACCAACCATGCTGTAAAAATGGTTCACTTTGCCAATGTCACCCTTGTCTCAGGGAAGGATGGCAAGAGATGCAGGGTGTATGTCCATTTGAGATTTGGTTTTTTTGTTGTAGGTTCACATGCGGCATGTGCAAGCGCGAACTTGTACGTGTATGGTTGTGAAAATGCATGTAATGTGAATCTCCAATGAAACATATCTTTGCTACTTAGATTAGATTATATTAGACTGGTCGTAGGCTAGTTCTACAAAAAGGTGTTTTTTTTTCTAGAAATACTCGTAATGTAGGTGGTTTCTTTTTACAATAAACTAAATTTTTCGAAATCAAATTCGCTGCCACAAGCTTATGGCAAAATTGAATAAAACGTGGGGTCTTTAAATTTCATTGATCAATAAAGTATTAGCAATTTCCCTTGCAAATGAAACGCAAGACCCCCAGAAACCCCCAACTTTGCCATCCAGGGGTTATTTCTTGTACAGGTGCTAGATTTAAGTCTTACGATCGGGTCTTGACTTGCGAAACGACTGCTCTCAGTGTTCGCGTACGCAAATCAAAACACTTTTTTGCACCGAGAAAAATTAAACGATCTTTCGATACCAATGATATCAATGTTTCAGGGAAGGTCGGCAAGAGTTGCAAGGTTTATTTTCTTTATTTTATTTTCTTGTTAGGTTTCGTTTATTTTGTATGCACACATGCAGCATTTGTACCTAAGCGCGAACTTATGCGTGTCTACTTAAGAGCATGCATTTAATCTGTTTTTTTTTATTTTATAGTTTAATTTTAAGTTAATAATATGTAAAAAAAAAAAACAAGATAATTACTCTGTGATAACACCGAAAGCGCTCGAGTAAGTAAATCAACTCGCGAAGAAACAAAGTGCATTTTGTTTTTTCATTTTTAATTTAAAATTAATCTTTATAATGTCACAAACACAAACCCTAACAGGCGTATTCACAACACGTTTGACCCTTTCCTAATCCATGGATCATAATTTTTTTGCCTTGAAAATAAACACAAGTTGGCGGTTAAGTCATAGATTTGCTGTTTGCGAATAACACCGTTAGTCTTTGATTTTTTTTTTTTGTAAACATGTTTATAACTTAGATTGTAGATTATACATTAGTTCGGATTTCAAAGCCCGAATCATTCGTAAATCAAAGCGTCTACATGTTGAGGTCCCGCCGTTCTTCATTAAGCCTTTTCAAACTTTCGGCGAAAGTTTTTTTTTCGAAAAAGATTTAATTACAAACTTTGGTATTTATCTTTTTCAATATTCTACCTCGGGTTTAATCTGTTTTGCGTTTGTTTTTGGAGAACTTAATTAATGGAATATACGTATTTAACCAGCGCTTCCAATGGAAATACATATTTAATATCTTGATTTTCTGATTAAATTTATACTTTTGCGATTAAAGTGCCCTGGGCTCAATTTATTAAAACTTCGATTTTTTTTTTGTACCCAACTTCTTTTAGAATTTTCTCACATTCGGTTCACAGTGTGGTTAAATCCTGCAGTTAAGAAGTTTTTCATATGTATAACCTAATAATTAGTTCACTTACTATGAGAAGTTACTCCCAATAAAATGTTTTATCCACGATTTCTCAAATAATTGAGTCAGGACTCATTCATTTTAATTTTTAATGTGGCGATATTTTTTCTCCATACGCTAAAGGCACTTCCACATCCTATACGAGGAAAAAGATGAAAGAAGAACTGGCGAATATTCCAGAATAAACATTTTCCATTTTTCTTTTTATGACGTCATGGCGAAACATATTCTTCCTTGATTTCATATTATTCCGGGTACGAACGCTTGCCGAAGTAAAAATATGAATAATATAAGTACCTATGATTTATTTAGTGAGCGCTGTTTTTGTGTGAATCACACCTCAAGAGCACTCTACGAGCCTGGTCGTCGCTATGTAAAGCGCCAATGCTCAAGCAAGACCCAGCTGCTGTAAGGCTGGATGAGCCCTTGCTAACCGATCTTTGGTAAAAGTATATGAATTTTTCAACCCAGCAAAGAACATATTTGAAAAAATAAGTTGCATATTTTTTATTTTCTATCGGGAATCGAACCCACGACCTTTCACTAACGTAACATTGTCATGAATTACTTACAAACGTACATGTAGGACTAGCAAACTCTTTTTTGGCGTCCAATTTCTTCATCTAATCTAAGTTGCAAAGATATGTTACGTTGGGATTCACATTATATGCATTCTCACAAGCAGACACGAATAAGTTTGCGCTTGCACATGCCTCATGTTAACTTAGAACATAAAACCCATATCTCAAATAAACATACACCCTGCAACTCTTACAGTCCTTCCCTGAAACTGGGGTGGCATTGTCAAAGCGAACCATTTCCTACAATATGCTTGGTCAGTTGCATACCAACCTATAAGTTAAGGAATATACAAAATAAATAACATTTTTACTATCATAAGTCAGAAACACGTGTAAATTTGCGCTTACAAACGCTGCATATTATTTAATTACAAATTAAAATCCAAACCTAAAATGAACAAAATCGTTGCAACTTTTGCCTTCCTTCCCTGAAACAATGGTAACATTGGCAAGCAAAGTGAACCATTTCTTACAGTCTGCGCGGTTAGCCACATACCAATCTATAAGTCAATGAATATATATTATTATATCCTACGAGATGTCGTCTTATCTCTTGCGTAGAGGATTTTAACTTTGAATTTATAATGTGAACAGTGTTGCTCGTCCTTATTCGCCCGAGCATGTCTCCGCGGACCGCGGTGCGTGCGTGTGTGTACCCTGCCTTATATAAACACTATCTCGCGTATCATTCGCTCCTATAAATAAATCTCTACAAATATTAAACAGAATAAATATTTAGATTACAAAAAATTGCTCAATGATATCTTCTCGAATGTTTTCTATGATAATGTGGTAACGAATTTATGATTTAAAGCAGTGGTTCCCAAACTATGGTACGCGTACCACCAGTGGTACGCGACGCTTCTTAAGGTGGTACGCAAGCAGCCATGGCCATAGGAAATACATAGTAAATAATAAGATAAAACGTTTTTCAATTTCGCGCTTCAAGTTATGTACAACTGAGCCAAATATTTCCTTTTTTGTTTCGAACATGCAGCACCATTTTTCAGACTAAGACAGGCCTGTCCCGCCACGATTACAAAAATACTAAATCTGGCCCTCCACAATATTATGTTGGACACCTGTGCACTAAGAGTATTGTATTTTTTTTCTATAATAAATAAATAAGCATAATGTTTTCATTAACAGTTGCAGTTTTTATTACTTTACCATTTGAATGATTTTTTTAACTGTTGCACTTCAGTGGTACGCCACTGATTTATAATTTCATTAGTGGTACGCGAAATTAAAAGTTTAGGAACCACTGATTTAAAGCATTTTTAATTGAAATTTAATAAAAATGGATAAAATGTATGTTATTAAATACCTACGTAACTAGGTATTCGGAATCCGTGACTTGTGACATGGTATCCGTGACTTGAGACGTTAATCTGTTCCTTAGGGCATTGTATCTATGAATTGGGGCATGGTCTTTGTAAATAGGAACATTGTATCCGTGACTTAGGACATGATATCCGTGAGTTGAGACATGGTATCCGAAGCTTGATACACGTAACTGTGACATGAGTCATGGTATCTGTGACTTGGAACATTGTGTCTGCGTGTTACGATATCCGTGTGACTTGGCTTTATACATGGTAACTGTGACTTGGACAATGTTATCCATGGCTTGGAACATGGTAACTGAGTGTTTCTACATGATATCGGTGACTTCGGACATGGTATCCGTGACTAGGGGCATACTATCTGTGACTTGGGACGTGTATCTGTGCATTGAGTCATCGTATCTGTAAATTGAGGCATATAATCCGTGACTAAGGGCATGGCATCTGTGACTTGGGATGTGTATCTGTGACTTGGGTCATCATATCCGTGAATTAGGGCATATAATCCGTGACTAAGGGCATGGCATCTGTGACTTGGGACGTGTATCTGTGACTTGAGTCATAGTATCCGTGAATTAGGGCATATAATCCGTGACTAAGGGCATGGCATTTGTGACTTGGGGTGTGTATCCGTGCCTTGAGTCATCGTATCTGTAAATTGGGGCATATAATCCGTGTCTAGGGGCATGGCATCTGTGACTTGGGACGTGTATCTGTGACTTGAGTCATCGTATCCGTAAATTGGGGCATATAACCGTGACTAAGGGCATGGCATTTGTGACTTAGGACGTGTATCTGTGACTTGGGATATAGTATTCGTGGCTTGGGGCATGGTATTCGTCGCTTGATACATGTATCTGTGACTTAGGACTTGTTATCCACGAGTTACGACATGGTATCCGTGACTTGGGGCATGTTATCCAATACATCATCACATTATAAAAAAAAACCTCTATAACACCTCTTAAAAACATTCAGCCGTTAAATTAAAATATTCAATACCATAATTTCATTTTTCCTTTTCAATATTTTTGTAATAAATAATTCATAATATTATTTTCACCAGAAATCAGGTTATATCCTTCCATAAGAGAGATTTCCAAAGCCCTCCTCATTCACACGCTTCCATCTGTGTATTTTTCATGATTGATGAATAGGCTCTCACGCTGGGGTCCGTGTAAATACTGAAAAACCATCGGCGCATCTGAAAAATATTGTTACGAATGTGTGCAACTGTGTTTGCCGTTTGTGTTAGTGTAAAATTATGTCTCTAGAAAAAAATATACACGGAGGTCGATAATTTATATTTACAATAATAATGACTGCACAGTTAAAATTTATTAATCGGATATTAGATGAACCGTTATAAGAGAACTTACATTATCTCGACGGAGCTAACGTCTTCAGGAGACTCTTTCTCTGCACGACAACTGAGGATGAACTGATATTGAACGATGATTTGTGTTTGATATTAGCTCCTTCATTTGTAGGTTGGTATGAGGCTGACCATCCATGCTGTAAAAAATGGTTCATTTTGCCAATATCACCCCTGTCGCAGAGAAGGTCGGCAAGAGTTGCCGGGCGTTCATTTGAGGTTTGGTTTTTGAATTTGAAGTACACATGCAACATTTGTAAGCGAGAACTTACACGTGTCTGTTTGTGGGCATGGCAAAAATAAAAAATGGACATCTGAAGCTCCATTTGAAACAAAAAAATATATTTTTACAATACTACATTTAAAACAAAAATCGAAAAGAATCTAAATCCAGAAATGATGAACTGATCTTGCGTGTCGTGACAAATCTCCGATGACATAGATTTCAATATTCTCTGAGAGGCTTTGTATGAAAGGGGGACTTAGAACGAGTCTGGAGGTTTCAGGAGGATGCAATTTTATACTTTGACATCTTTGTCATGTGACGTGTGGCGTGTGAAGAACGTGACAAAAGAAAAAAAAACGCGACGAAAAAAGAAAGTGACGAAAAAGACCATAGTACTTACTTAACAACTATATTGATAACAACAAATAACATAATTACTTTAAATTTAATTTAATTTTGTGACATTTTTTTATTATTATTTGACTTTCCGAATTTTTTGTGTTCCTTGACTAATATTATGTTGGTATGAGGCTGACCTGTAAAATATATTTGTATACTGTAAATATATTTCACTTTGTCAATGTCACAAGTGTTTCAGGGAAGGTCGGCAAGAGTTGCAGGGTTTATGTTCATTTGAGATTGGATTTTTATGTTGTACCTAAGTCCGCATGCAGCTTGTGTCAGCGCGAACATTATACGTGTCTGCCCTAGGGAATGCATGCAATATAAATTTTAAATGTTAGTATATTGTAACGAATATAAGAAGTTGTGTTTGTTTGTGTGAGTTGATAATAAAGTCTGTTTAATTGTACATTAAGGCTTTCACGGCCGGCACTTGACACAATCTTAAAATTTTTCTCGGGTTGTGTAGCCATGTTCTATCGGAAGTTTGTTACACTTTTTTGTTACACTTTTTTCCGGACGTTTCGCCCATTATCTGCGATGGGCCTCCTCAGCGTATTTTTTCTTCAGGCGTTCTGACTTCCTTAGCACGGAACTGTCAACGGCCTGTGGGTTGGTTATTGTTGTGTTTATGTCATGGTTCTGTCCCATCGCAGATAATGGGCGAAACGTCCGGAAAAAAGTGTAACAAAAAAGTGTAACAAACTTCCGATAGAACATGGCTACACAACCCGAGAAAAATTTTAAGATTGTGTCAAAGTCTGTTTAGTCTCTCTAGTAATAAATAGATGTTAAGTCCTTATAAGAATTTGTGTTTGAGATATATGAGTGCTAGGTAGAATGTTCTGGCAAAATCTAGCAGGAAGCGATTCTACATGTTTCGAGAATAATCTTTATTCTAACATGTACCAAAACTCTCTGTAGCTTCAGAAGTGCATCAGCCTTTGTACCATAGATTCGACCGGTCCGTAGTCTAGTGGTTAACACTTTTGGTAAATGGAAGGTTGTGAGTTCGAATCCCGGCGGAGCAGAAAAAAAAATGTATTTTCTATTATGCTCTTCGCTGGGTGAAAAATTCATATACCTTTACCAAAGACTGACCACTAAAGGTACATCCAGCCTTACAGCAACTGGGTCTTGCTTGAGAATTGGCGCTTTCTACAGCGAAAACCAAGCTCGTAGAGAGCTCTTGAGACGTGATACACACAAAAACAGCGCTCACCAAATAAATCATGCTAATATTATTGTTCATTTGAGATTGGGTTTTTGATATTGTAGGTCCACATGCGGCATGTGTAAGCGCGAAATTATGCATGTCTGCTTGGGGGAATGCATTTAATATGAATCTCAAATGATACATATCTTTGCAGCTTGGATTTAGATTTAGATTTAAAAATTTTAGGTCGCGCTTAAAAACATATGAATATATTTGCAACTTAAATTATAGATAATAGATTAAATATAATAAACATAATCCATCTTGGTAAATATTGTAATTATCAGTGAAATTCTCGAATACAATATAGAAATTTCTTTAATTTGATTGTCGAAGTAGACTCAGTTCTGAAACAATTCACGAAACTTTTGTTGCAAAACAATCTGAAATATATTTCCGGGTAAAATAAGATTCCCGTCTGTTTGTACAATCTAAGACCATCTTAATTCCATTAGAGCTGGGGCGTTCATCTCCCCTTTATTGCGAAGTAAATTTATACTAACTGTTTTAGCGGATTGTGGATTAACTGGGTGAGCGACATTGATGTATGGAAGTGAGGCGTGGACAGTTGATGAATGTGAGTTTGTTGACTTGTAGGTTGGGGTGAGGCTGACCACCCATACTGTTAAAAAAATGGTTCACTTAACCATTGATTTTAAAAATGAAATTTGTTGTGTATGTTCCTTGACTTATAGGTTGGTATGCGGCTGACCACCCATGCTGTAGAAAATGGTTCACTTTGCCAATTTCACCCCTATTTCAGGGAAGGTCGGCAAGAGTTGTAGGGCTTATGTTCATTTGAGGTTTGGTTTTTAAATTTGAAGTAGGTACACATGCAGCACTTGTAAGCGAGAGCTTACACGTGTCTGTTTGTGAACAAAAAAATGGTTCGCTTTGCCAATGTCACCCCTATTTCAGGGAAGGCCGGCAAGAGTTGCAAGGCTTATGTTCATTTGAGATTGAGTTTTTATGTTATAAGTCCACATGCGGCATGTGTAAACGCAAACTCACATACATACAGGACGGGTTTGAGTATACTATTTGTGTCTTATGGGATTGCTATCTATCAAAAAAATAAATAGTATTTGCCTACCCATGCTAGAAATGCTATGCTCGTCCCTGGCTTCAAGAATGCATTCAGTTTGTTTATTTACGTCTCGGTACATTTATCCGGTCAGGGCGAACTATTTTTGAGTTTTAATAACTACCTAGTGCAAGCGCAATTGCAAATCATTACCCCTAGAATAAAACATTGCGTTAACTCTCCTCGATTGCGTAATTATAAAAAATGTATTGTTACGAATGTGTAGTTGTGTGCTGTGTTTGTCTGTGTGAGTTCAATCGCCACATGCAATCACTGCATAAGTAAGAATATATGTGTAGCTTAGTTGCAGTTGCAGTTGCAATGAACTTAGTAAAAAAATTCAAATCAGATTTTTTTTTCGACGGGCAAACGTCACTGGTCTGTGTGACTAGAGTCCTTAGCAACCGCGCATGCAACGCAATTTAGTGCAACTTCTTACAGAATTGTATTCAAAAGGGGTTCGCATATCGCGTCTGGAACCTATTTACTTTCACGGGTAACCTTTTTTTCAATATAAAAGAAGAAGAACTATTAGCTTTATCTATTCCTTGACTTAAAGGTTGGTTATTGGTTTAATTGGTTGGTTATAACTGTTATAAGGCTGACCACCCATACTTTAAACATGGTTCACTTTGCCAATGTCTTTTCCTGTTTCAGGGAAGGTCGGCAAATGTCGCAGGGCTTATATATTAATTTGAGAGTCAGGTATTTTTTTGTTAGTGCACATCCAGCATTTGTAAGCGTGAACTTTCACGTTTCTGCCTTTGGACGTGCATTGAGTATAAGCCTTTAATGCCAATATATCTTTGAAACATAGATTATTACGAAGGTATGGGATATACAGAGTACAGGTAAAAGAAAGGAAATGTTACATTTCTTATGGTTTGTGTATTAACACTGTGAAAATGCATATTGATTGATTGATTAATTATTTATGTTTTCTTAAAAACAAATTACTAATTAAACACTGTTTCTTTTCCCTCAATATATCAATTTATTTCAATTATAGATTAATAACGTTTTCGATTGTAATCCTGCCTGATGGTGACCTATAGGGTCGAAAACGTTAGTACCTAATCTATAATTTAAGTGAAGGATATATAGGATATATAAGTGAAGGATACCACCGAAATGAGAGAAGTTTGTCATGATAGAATAAGAGAAGGAGGCTCTGAGCATGCAGAGGTTCTGGCTACCCCTAGTGAAACAGCAAAACCTTAACAGTTATAGTGCCAATAATGCTGTACGTCAAATGAAAATCCCATTATCAATGGAAACTAAAATATCTTTTACTTAGAAATAAAAGGTTACGAAATTAATGGAGTCGACGCAAAAAATAACGGGATTATTTACACGCAACAAATCCATGGCTCAACTCCCACCTAACGGACATTATCCTGCAAAAATTAAATATGATTCATGGATCAGCTGTAGATCAAATTCTATGTGAATAGCACTGAAAAGGTTTTGTTCTCGAAACAAAGGAATTATGTCGTGGTTGGCGGTGAGAAAGTGAAAAAAGTATTTATTCCATAAGAAATATCAAAAATGAATACCTCGAAAAATACACAAAAAAAACCTTTCAGTATTTGTTTTTTTTTTAGTCACGAAGGTTTTTTTTTCGTTGCTTATAGGCACGGTATTTCAGTAAAATATTAACTATAATCTAAGTTGCAAAGATGTATTGGCATTTAAGGCTCATATTTAGTGCATGCCCACAAGCAGTCACATATAATATCGCGCCTACACGTGCTGTGTGGTGTGTACATACAAAATAAACCAAACCTGACATGAAAATAAACTTTGTAGCTCATGCCTCCTTTGCCTGAAACCGAGGTGGAATTGGCAAAAGTGAACCAGGTTTTTACAGCCCGAGAGGTCAGCCTAATACCAACCAATTTGCTAATAATCTATAATTTAAGTTGCAAAGATTTGTAATCATTTAAAAATTATATTAAATGCTCGCCCGCAAGCAGACACGTGTAAGTTCACGCTATCAAAATATGCTGTATGTGTACTTACAAACAAAAATCCAAACCTCAAATGAACATAAACCCTGCAACTTTTGCCGATCTTCATTCGCTATTTTAGTATTTTTTCGTTATTTTAACAATTTGGTACACATTGACCTATTTATTTAAACAAGTAAAGATATCAGCTCTTCGTTATCTATTAAACTAGAATGTGAGGCTTTCTTTTCCATTTCTTGTAAAGGCAGAGTAAACCTTATCAATACAATGATTTTGGACAAAAAAAAACGCCAAAACAACAAGGAATCATAATATTATTATGTTTTTATGGTTCAAATAGTCTTTAAATTAAAAAAAAAAACTGGTCTTCTTTACAAGACATTTATTTTACACTTAGATTTATTAACAATTTATATTTATTTTTAACAATTCACATTTATGGTTTAGCAATTTACATTTATTTCACAGTTAGTTGGTGTTCCCTTACACTGTCTTTCGCGTTCAGAAGAAGACTTTTCTTATATAGACTGACTCCCTGCAATCCGTTTGCAGCTTTTTATACTCCAAAGATAGTAGTTACTAGAAGCCGATTTTGCTGGAACCTTCCAGAACGACGGTCTTCTAAAAGCTTCCAGTACATCAATTTGAATATCTCTTCACCCTAGATACTTAAAATAATTAACCCTACTTATATACACTCTTATCAGCTGTACTTTGATTTTGTAAACGCAAAACCAAAATGTCCAAATGAAAACCGATTTTACTTTTTTGTATGGGTAAAAGCTTGAGCAAATGTTTACTCTACGGTTTATTTCACATCCGGTATTCGTAACACTCACTTCCGCTTTCAGACATTCTCTCAAACAAAAAAACATTAGCTAAATGTACTCGTCACAATAAACAAAATTCCTTCAGCTTTGTGACGTCACGCAACGCATATCGTAACTAAGCTGCATATGTCATGCAATCCTTGCCGCGTTATTCCCCAAGGGTTTTGCGTATGTTGCAAGTGGAACCTATTTATTTTTACAGGTAAGGGGGCCGGCCTTACGCTGACCGCTTCAGTTGAAATGCGGGTTACCCAGCTCTTGAAGGGACTGGTACTCATTTTTTGTGAAGGTTGAGTAACCTTGCCGTTGTATTATTTTGGGTTTTGAAATAAACACCGAAATAGGAAATCATTTCTGACACCCTCGGTGGGGATGCGAGCCCGAGCTCTTGGCATTGAATGCAATCACTCTACCAACTGAGCTATCGACCATTGTCGGATAGTATACGGACCCTGTTTCATTATTAATTTGCATTAAATTATTCTCTACTGAAGTTTTACTCTGAAGGTTTTTAATTACTTTTTTTACCTATTTCAGAGTCTCAAACTTTTTAAAGGTTATATGTTAAAGATTAATCCTTTCTCATAGCCGCTAGCTTTTATGAAATGGACTTTTAATAAGTCAGAAAATTGAGTTTAATTTACATCGTTGAAGGATCATAGAGTTATTTATTTTTTTGTGCAAAGTGAGCAGTTTTACAGCAAAGTTATTGTTAAGATTCTATCACGGGTGCACTTTTAATAAAATTGCGGTTATATTTATTGCAATCTGTCTGTCTGTATTCTGCCACCGTTCCACTAGGGGTGGCCGGTACCTCCGCAGATGCGTCTCCACTTTTTTCTGTCCTTGCATACCTCTTTCATCTCTTCAACATTCATCACTTTCTTCATACCTACTCTTCTCTTATTCTCACTCTGCAGGATCCATTCTCTTGCATCTCACATATTTGCTCTATCCATTCCTTCCTCGGTCTTCCCCTTCCAAGCTTTCTTCTCACAGTTCCTCTGTACACTGCATAGTATTTATTTGTAACAAGTTTATTGAATAATATGGTCCACTCTTTACACTTCTTTTTTGTCGCTTTCTCGGCTTGGGTGTTGATCGATCACTGAATGCTGCACAGAACTACAACCTATACTTACATGTGATCAAGTCCCATTCCATATATTCCCGCATGTTCACGACCAGACGAGGTGCCTCTAGAATGGACATTTCCAGAGAGTACCAAAAGTATCAACAGTTCAAAGTGTCAAACACTCATGTCCACACACACACACACACACACATACACAGCAAGCAAACACGCCTAGGCACACAATCCTAACATTGCTAACAATACCTATATTTGAGAACTTTGTGTTGTGGACATAGTGAAAGGCTTTGGTTCGATCTCCGCCAAGAGTTTCAGAAGTGATTTCCCGTTTCAGTGTTTATTTCTAACACAAAATCAAAATACTGACAAGATATCAGCGTTAATGAGAAAAGAGACCCAGTCCCTTCGGGAGCTGGTAAAACCCCACTTCAAGTAAAGTGTTCAAGTACGACCTCTTCAGGGATCACACATTCAGGAGTTGTACTATAAGTGCAATTTAGATTATTTTTGCTTTTTCAGAACTCGAACTTGTAGGTTGTTATAAGGCTGACCACCCATATTGTAAACAATGGTTCACTTTGACAATGTCAGTCCTGTTACAGGGAAGGTCGGCAAAAGTTGTAGGGCTTATGTTCATTAAATAAGAGGTTTGGATTTTTATTTGTAAGTACACATGCAGCATTTGCAAACGCGAACTTACACTGTGTTAACAGATCAACACTAACAAATATTACACGTGTATGTTTGCGAGCATGCATGTAATATGAATTTGATATGTTAATATATCTATACAACATTATTTAAGAACCAGCTCCATCGGGTGCTGCGGAAACCCCACATTAAGTAAAATGTTTACATGCGACTTTTCGGTAATTACGCATTAATGAGTTACACTATATGTGCAGTTTATTTTATTATTGCTATTTTGGGACTCGAACTACGTAAGTTTTTCACGTTTGTTTATCGCAGTACAACTAGACTGAAAAAGTCTGGCGATATTTCACGGTGAAAAATCTGTGAAAACTGTAAGCACTGTGCACAAACCAACTTGGGCCATTTGTCTTTGACCACATATTGATTCTCCTTTACCTTTGTGTCTCTCGCACATACAAAACTCTACGGCAGTAGGGCTACCAACAAAGTATACTCACGGGGCTATTCTTAGACATTTTAGTCGTCGGTTGAGCCCACGCTTTGACAAACAAATGGTCTGAAAATTTCATCACCACGGTCAGTCTTACCTACCGAATTTTGTAATATTTGTATGAAAACAAATCAGCTGTGTCATCTTGCATTGACAGATCTTCATACAAATGCATCATTAGTTTGTCAAAGCGTGGGTTCAATCGACGACTAAAATGTCTAAGAATAGCCCCGTTAAGTTTTTACGCGGGTTCAGTTTAATGAAAACTGCGGTGGTTTCTTTTGCACAACTTATTTCAGATTCAGTTTATATATTGAGTCACTTTACACCTGTACAGTACAACGGTCAGTTGACTTTTGAGCTACAAAGAGCTTTGGTCCTTATTTCACAGTAAGAATAAATATCATTCTTGAAACATTGAGAATCGCTACTTGCTAAATTTTGCCAGAACATTCTATCTAACACTCAAGAAATCTCGAACTAATTATTATCCTTATAAGTACTTTATAATACATATTTTATTTGTATAGAGACTTAACAGACTTTATTACAGGCTCACACAGACAAACAACACACATTGCGTGAGTGTTAGATAAAATATTCTGGCAAAATCTAGCAAGTAGCAATTCTCCATGCTTCGACAATGATTTTTATTCTTACTATAAAATAAGGACTAAAACTCCCTGTAGCTGAAGAAATCAACCGACCGTTGTATTGTGCAAGAGTAGAATGACTATCATAAATAAATTGTTTAAAATAAATCACCGCAGTTTTTACTAAAAAGAAACCGCGTAAAAACAAAACAGTATTATTTTCTTTGTAAATCTGTTGGATACACCTTTAGACTATGATTGGTCGAAATTTATCGATCTTTTTCTCAATTTGTGGCAACCCTGCACTAGAGTAAACCATTCACGAGTGTATACCACACTAAAAAGACACTCCGCAAACTTTATTACTAGTTTCGTAACTATTTAGTTGGGCCGCTGTTCACGAAAAGGTATTCGAGCCGAGCTTTTCAAAATACCTTTACACAAAATCGATGGACCCTATAAATAAATGACCTGCCTTTAAAATACTCTACTGTTTCTTTTGGGCACTTAATTTTCCAATAAAAAACGGTCTATTGTAGACAAAAACATTTATTTTAAAACAACAACAAAAATGGACGGATATTTTATATTTCATCCATGTCGTGGTAGAGGAAGACCGAGAAAGGTATAGATGGACCAAATATCCGAAATTGCGAATGAATGGAATATCCAGAGTCATAATAAAAGAAGAGCCTGTACGAAGAAGGTTATGACTCTGGAGGTAATGAAAGAAGTATGTAAGGACAGAAAGAAATGGCGGTTGATCTGTAATGTTGGCGGCTAGGGTTTATTAAATTGGAATTTGTTTTCTGTTTGTTGTCCATAGATATTATTATTTAGTGATGTTTAAAATGTAATGTCGTGTATGTTCCTTGACTTATAGGTTGGTATGCGGCTGACCACCCATGCTGTAAAAATGGTTCACATTGCCAATGTTACCCCTGTCTCAGGGAAGGACGGCAAGAGATTTGGTTTTTATGTTGTAGGTTCACATGAGGCATGTGCAAGCGCGAACCTGTACGTGTCTGGTTGTGAGAATGCATGTTATGTGAATCTCTAATGTAACATATCTTTGCAACTTAGATTAGATTAGATTAGATCATCCCTTCTTCCTCAACCTTTCTCAGTCCACTGCTGGACTTAGGCTTCCTTCAATCCTCTCCATTTCTGTGTATTTGCTGCTGTGTTCAGCCATACTCTGACTGCAGTTCCCTTGTTCCATGTCGTCCAGCCAACTCAGTTGGGGTCTCCCCACACCCCGCTTGGACATCCTGGGCCGCCACTGGACGATCCTTTTCGGCCACTTGTTATAGTCCTTGCGACGTGACCAGCCCAGCGCCACTTTAAGCAGGCCAGTCAGTTTTGACACCAGTGCGTCTACGGATCTCGTGGTTAGAAACCCTGTCTTGATAATAAGCTACACGTATAGTGTACCTTCTTGCCGCACTATCCCTGAAGGCTTTCATATGTGGCGAGTGGAACCTATTTGTTTTAACAACTAAGGGGGCTGGCCTTCCGTCAACCACTTCAGTTGAAGTGGGAGTTTTCCAGCTCTTGAAGGGGCTGATACTCATTATTTGTGAAGGCTGAGCCGCTGAGGTTATTTTTATTTTGGACTGGAATTAAAACCGAAACGAGAAAACATTTCTTACAGTCTCGATGGGAATCGAGCCCCTTCCCTCTCGTTTTACACTCAAAATTTTACCAGCTGAGCCATCGACCGGACTTCTTGGGTAAAATCTCTCCAAATAAGCTCATACATTCAGCTTTCGGATATTGTGTCCATGCATTATTTCAGACCATGTTGAATAATTAATGCGTACACGTCTCCTTGCAAGATTCCCAGCCGGCATTATGTATGATCTTTACTCGGTGTATAACTAGCTTAAGTCCTTTGTAATACACACGAAATTTCGCTTATTACGGACAAGGTTTTGACATATACATAATATATGCGACACAATTTATGGAAGTCTTCCAAGTCTCCTTTAAAGTTTCCTACCACCATGATGTATGACATGTGCTTACCTTATAACGAAGTGAAATCATTGATTATCTTTAAAAATCGCTTATTATGGACAAGGTTTTTGAATCTAAAAATTATTTGTGCAACATAATGAAAAACCGAGAAAATTAAGAGTGGTGAAATTGAGAAAGAATGGAATCTACATAGCAATCATGTTAAAGAAGGCAATGTATGAAAATAGTGATGGATATGAATGAATCGAAAAAGGTGTACAAAAATAAGAAAAAACGGATACAAATATTAAAAAGCTCTGGCTACCCCTAGCAAAATGGAGACAAAGTTATAATTATAATAATAATAGTTTTTTTAGTTAACCCACATATGTAATATTGGGGATGCACATTATATGCATTTTTACAAGCAGACACGTATGAGCTCGCGCTGAAACATGCTGCCATGTGGGCTTACAATATAAAAACCCAAATCTCAAATTAACATACACCCTGCAACTCTTGCCGATCTTTCCTGAAACAGGGATGACATTGGAATAGTGAACCATTTTCTACAGAATGGGTGGTCAGCCGCATACCAACCAGGTCACTGTAATATTTTTAATGTCCATAATATCCGTTGTCCCCATCATCCGTGCTCTTATATATTTAACCGGGCAGACCTCTGCGCCTCCGGTTATGAATACTGAATTAGAGCGGCAACACGGATATCCATGTAGCCGGATTGTGGGCTCGAAGGAGAGTAAAGCACGGATACTAAAGACAGAGCTTATATTACTCCGAATAAGAGGCGAACACTCTGTAGAGGCAAAAGTAGACAACCGTAGTCTGGTGTTAAAGTTGACCGGTCCATAGTCTGGTGGTTACCTCTTTGAACTCGTAAATGGAAGGTGTCGGGTTCGAATCGCTGCGGAGCACAAAAAATGTACTGTTTATATTTTCAAAACTGCTCTTTGCTGGGTTGAAAAATTCATACACCTTTACCAAAGACCGTTCACCAAAGGTCCATCCAGCCAACTGGATCTTGGGGTTCGAGAAAGACTAACTTTGGACCAGTCCGTATTCTAGGAATAACGTTTCGGACTCGTAAATGGAAGGTTGTGGATTCGATCACCAAAGGTCCATCCAGTCTGAAAGTTACTGGATCTTACTTAAGAATCGGCCTTACTATAGCGATAAACAAGCTTGTACTTGTGATTGAGGTGTGATTCACACAAAAACAATAGCTTTCTCATGCCCAATTTTTTGTGTACGATATTTTGTATGCGCATTCTATTGAGATGTGTACAATGTCAGCAATCTTTCTGACCTTCACCCGACAGTACGTATCATTGATTTTATCAACCATATCCTCCGTGGCCACCTGAATCGGACGGCCTGGTCGCTCTTCATCAAAAACTTCGGGCATGCTTTTGAATTCACTAAACCAATATCTGATAGTAGTGATCGAAGGTGCATGGTCCTTATTAACAACACGCAACTTCACTTTGATTTACTCACACATCTTCAATCCAAAAAAAGAACTCGAACCCATGGTCAATTTCACTCTTTCTTCATAATAATAATCTATAATCTAAGTTGCCAGGATAATTTCATTTAAAAAGCTCTCAAATTAATGCCCACAAACAAACAAGTGTTGTTCGCGCTTACAAATGCTGAATGTGTACTTCCAAACCTCAAATAAACTTAAGCCCTACAACTTTTGCCGACCTTCCCTGACACAGGGGTGACATTGGCAAAGTTAACCATTTTTTACAGTATGAGTGGTCAGCCTCATACAAACCTATAAGTCAAAGAAATTCATGATTGCAAATTAACATCAACTTGGTGACTTTCAACAGCAGTAAAAAAAAACTACTCTATAAATCTGTCTGAAGTTTTGACGGTCATCGTTGTAAAGATGACACTACCTGATGGTATACATTTTTTTTTTCAGTTGTACCCATAGAGTAATATATCGGTAAACACGGGTACTTCTCATACAGCCTAGGTAAGTTTTACACTTTTCCGTGATGCTTTTAAAAGTGAATGCGCGCTTTTGAAGTGAACGCTTTTCGTCCAGTTAAATCCAGAGCATTGTTTATTTATATAATATGTAAACATTCAGGATACACACTTTGCGCGTGCGTTACCTAAAATAGCTTTCGATTGAACTCGTAATGGCAGTGGGGAAACAGATTCTAAAAGCGTTTATTCTTAAAATAATGGCCGATTCATTTTTATCTTTATTTTTGTTTAGAAATCTAAAGTGCTCCTTAATATTGTATGATTCGTATAGAATCAAAAGCGGCTATCTGGTATATTTTTTGAAAATAAGTTCCTTGACTGATGGGTTGGTATGTAAGTTGGTTAGTAAGTGGGAGTTTCCCAGCTCCCGAGGGGGCTGGTTCTCATTTCTTGTGAAGGCTGAGTACACTTTGCCGGTATTTGGGTTTGAATTAATAAACACCGAAACGGGAAATCATGTCGGACACACTCGGTGGAGATCGAACCCTTGCTCTTAGTATAGAATGCAAGCATTTTACCAACTGAGCTATCGACCGGACTTTTTACTAGCTTGGTCGTCGCTACAAAACGCCAATTCTCAAGCAAGACCCAGTTGCTGTAAGGCTGGATGGACCTTGGTGACAGGCCATTGGTAAAGGTTTATGAATTTTTCAACCCAGCGAAGAGCATATTTGAAAATATAAATGCTATATTTGTGTGCTCCGCCGAGATTCGAACCCAAAACCTTCCATTTACCAGTCCAAAGTGCTACCAATGGACTACGAACCGGTCTACAATGGAAAATGAAAAATCATCTTGTATAAAAATCTCACAAGCACTGTTCTAGAAGAAACTCGCTTCTATTGGGACGCTGTGACAAAATTGTTCAACAGTAATTGTAAAACAGTTCCTACGGACTGCTACAAAGTAAAAATGAATAAATTTGACACAATATTTTTCGCTCAAAATGTCAAATTTCGCCAGTCCCGTATTCAAATTTCCCCAAGGTAGCGAGAGTAATGTATGGAGGCCCAAAAAATCTTAATTGTACTGTAACGTCGCGAGCTAATATTTGGAAAATATTTTTTGATGGAAGCGAGCCTGTCATACGAACCGGACGTAAAGGTTTTCACTTCATACAGGGCTATTTATAACACATTTGATCCATGGCTGATCCATAGATCAAAGTGTTTATGTACGGAAAATTCTCGTTAGGTGGTGGTTGAGCCATGGATTTGCTGTTGTGAATAACACACATAGGGATTTGTGGCATTTTCGGAAGTCGACACTGGAGATTTGCTACTTTTTTTTAATAAAATTTGTAATTCTTTGACTGATTGGCTGGTGTGAGGCTGACCACCCGTACTGTGAAGAATGGTTCACTTTTCAATTGCCACACCTGTTTCAGGGATGGTCGGTCACCAAAGGTCATACAGCAACCAAAAAGCCATACAGCAACTGGGCCTTGCTTGAGAATTGGCGCTTTCCATAGCGACGACTATGCTTTTTTTGTGTGATTCACACAAAAACAGCGGTCACCAAATAAATCATCCTAATATTATTATTATTATCTTCAGAGTCTTCAGTCGCGTCTTCTGTCCCCCCATCGTAGAGTTTTAGTTGTCTTCATGCTAACAACTTTCCTGGTCACATGGCTAGAGCGAAATACGAATTCAAAATCTTTTCGACTCCGAATTTTGGCTGCCTTCAAATCCAGCCAGGCGGAACGGCTACATTGTAGTCCTGGACCCCAGTTTCTCTCACTCCCCACATTTACCCACCCCTAGTTTCTCTCCCACCCCTAGTTTCTCTCCCACCCCTAGTTTCTCACCCACCCCTAGTTTCTCTCCCACCCCTAGTTTCTCTCCCCCCCCTAGTTTTTCTCCCACCCTAGTTTCTCTCCCACCCCTAGTTTCTCTCCCACCCCTAGTTTCTCTCCAAACCGTTGTCTCTCTTCAACTCTTCGTTTCTCTCCAAGCCATGATTTCTATCTAAGCTCTAGGATTTTCGGATGGTTTCTCTCCTATTCCTTGTTTCTTTTCCAACCTAAGTTTCCCTTTAAACACTTTTTTATCTCCAAACCCTGGGTTTTCTATGGATTCTAGTTTCTCTTCAACTTGTAGGATTTTAGAATCGTTTCTCTCCTAGCCCTAGTTTATCTACAACCCCTAGTGTCTCTACAAACTAATGTAACTCTCAAAACCCTAATATTTTCAAATACTTTTTGTACTCATCCTAGTTTCTCCCCTTACTTTAGTTTATCTCCAACCTCTAGACTTTTCAACCCCATAATTTCTCTGATTCCAAGATTCCTTTCAACCCACACATTTTCTCATATTTACAGACAATGTTTAATGATAACCTCTAGATTATCCGGAGAGTTATTTTCCAGGATCTGTTGACATTGCCCATCGCAGACATGGGGAAAACGCCAAAAAGATGCAGTTCTGATAAATTACGATAACAAATTTCCGGAAAGTAACTCTATAGTATTTTTTTTAGTAAAATATTCAGTTTCTCTTTCCTTCTTTCCAAAGCCTTACACTCCTATTCAAATTATCTTTTTTTCTCCCCAAAACACAAGCTATGCTTACTTTGGGGAGTATTTATTGTAATTAGATTTTTAAAATTTATTTTTATTGTAATACTTTGTACATATTGATAAAAAACAATAAAGACCTTATGATTATGATTATGATTCTCGTAAGTTTCTCTCCTACTCCCACATTCTATCAACACTTATTATCTTTAACCCAGATTCTCCCCAACCCCCGATTTCTCCCACCCCAATAATTTCTCTCCGTTTCAGCCCACGAGCTTTCACAAAAAAAAAATGATGAAAATAGAGTAGCCTGTTGGCGATGGACCTTCGTCACCCCCGCGTCACCATACACGACTTTTTTTCTATTCAAATGGCATGACGAGGCCTTAAAATTTTGTACATTGGAGAAAATTCAAAGCCTTATTTCGGAATAAATGAAAGTTTAAGGGTCGATGACTGGTCATAGTTTATGTTGAATTGTGAATAAATAAATATACAACGTTAATAAAAACATATTGTGACCATACCATCTATAATCTAAGTTGCACAGATGCATATGTATGCACACAAACAGGCACTCGTATGTTCACGATTACGAATGCTGCATGTGAACTTACAAATAAATTTCCAACCCTTAATGAATGAACATCAACTCTGCAACTTTTGACGACCTTCCCAGAAACAAGGGTGACATTGGCAAAGTGAACCATTTTTTACAGTATGGGTGGTCAGCCTCATACCAAATTTTGTGTTAAAAAAATAAAATGTTTTTTTTTTTTTTTTTAAGAGATCCTGTGCGGGAGACTCCCTAGATTCTAAAGACTCTAGGGGTCTATGACACTTGTTGTAGTGCCGCAGAGGTGTACGAGCTTGGTCGTCGCTACAAAGCGCCAATACTCAAGCAAGACCCAGTTGCTGTAAGGCTGGATGGACCTTTGGTGACCGGTCATTGGTAAAGGTTTATGAATTTTTCAACCCAGCGAAGAGCACATTCGAAATATAAATGGTATATTTTTGTGCTCCGCCGGGATCCGAATCCACAACCTTCCATTTACGAGTCCGAAGTGTTGCCACTACGGACTACGGACCGGTCCAAGTTAAGTAAATTAGTAATGTAAGTAAGTATAAATTGAATAAATAATATAAAAATAGCCACAAAGTTATTCTTCACGAGTTGATTAATTTCCTCGTGCGCTTTCGATGTCGAAAGAAAAACTTTTTGCTTAATCTTTACATTATTAATTCAAAATACATCTTACATCATTAATTTTGGGTTTGAAATAAACACCGAAACTGTAAATCATTTCTGACGCCCTCGGTGGGATCGAACCCGAGCTCTCGGCCTTTGAATGCAAGCACTCAACTGAGCTATTTGAAACAAAAAACAAAAATACTTTTTATATTCATTTTTATTGTCGAATAATAATACCGAGTTATTCGGTACTCGCCATTGGGGTTGGCGAATAACCGGTATTCGAATATTCGCTATATAACCACTATTCGTGGCAACTTAACTTTCAGATGGGGAGTTAATTTGGCTGAAAGTGGTAAATTGACCGCAGCGCAAATGCACCCCCGTGTACTTGGCGGAGCATAAAGTGTAAAATAAATTGTTCGCTTTGACGTTTTGTGTGCAATGCATTATGACATTTAAATTCTCATATTTTGTTTGTAAAATAAACATTCAACTCGACAAATTATAAAGCAGTTTTGTAAACTAAACTAAATAGTATAATATTTGGTTTATTTGGGTATCAAATAAGTACCTACCTGAATTTTTTTTTTTTTTTTTTAAGATTATAAATAATTGATGTATGATTGATGATGATAAAAAAAAAATTATTGTACCTAAATTGCGTTTACAGAAATACCCTTTAAAATATTATGCTTAAAACAACTTTCACATTACCGTTGTACGGGTTTTTTTTACATTTTTTTTTCTTAAATCAGATAGTGTAGAATGTGATTCTTAAGATAATTTCATTGAAAGGTCAAATTTAATCAAATAGTAGATAAACCAAACAAGCACTGGCCGGACGATGTGTCTGCCTGTGGGCGTGCATTTCATGTAAGTCTTATACAAGACAGATAGACACCAAGCCAAACATAATGATCGAAGGGCATGGAGAAGTTTGGAGGAGGTCTACGTCCAGGAGTGGACTGAGGAAGGCTGAAGAAGAAGGCAATGAAGAAATCTGGCATAGAATTTTAACCAACCATCTATAATCTAAGTTTCAAAGATATATTCACATTTAAAATTCATATTAAATGCATGCCCACAAACAGGCATGTGAAAGACTCATATGAACAAAAACAAAAATCTCAAATGAACATGAGCCCTGCAACTTTTGCTCGCCTATCCTGAAACAGGGGGGACATTGGCAAATGTGAACCAAGTTTTGACAGCATGCATACCAACCTTTCAGTCGAGAGATATCAAATCTACAATATTGAAATCGTTGGGACGCGCAACTTTTCATATTTCTCACCCTGAGGCGTTTAATCTCTTCCTCCCGTTCCTACAGCCTGGTTCACACGTGTCCAGTAAGGACTGCATAAAGGTAGTAGCCAGTAGCGAGTGATCAAGTGGCTTTAAGTGTCTATAATTAGACTATTTAGACAAGTAAGTAACCATGAACATGTAAGTTATCGATATTTTCAGTTGGACATTAAATGATAATAATAATATAAGGATCACCCCTGTTTCAGGGAAGGTCGGCAAGAGTTGCAGGGCTTATGTTCATTTGAGATTGGGTTTTTAATATTGTAGGTACACATACGGCATGTGTGAGTGCGAAATTATGCGTGTCTAGGGAATACATTTAATATGAATCTCAAATGATTCATATCTTTGCAACTTAGATTTAGAGGATGATTTATTTAGTGATCGCTGTTTTTGTGTGAATCACATCTCAAGAGCCCTCTGCAAGCTTGGTCATTGCTGTAGAAAGCGCCAATTTTCAAGCAAGAAGTAATTACTGTGAGACTGGATGAAAATTTTCTGACCGGTCTTTGTCAATAGCAATGAATTTTTCAACTCCAGCGAAGATATCTTTTGAAAATATACATATTTGTTTTGTGCTCGGCAGGGAATCGAACTCACGACCTACTATTTACGAGTCCGAAGCGTTACCACTAGACTACGGACTGGTCTATCTACACACCATTGACAAAACCGGAATTCAGGAATAGTTTTTGATGCACAAAAAAAAACATGGAGTGATTTTATACAAACTTGATCTGAAAGATCTTTAAGCGCGAAAATATAAATATTTATGTATTAGCATAGATGTTCACGTGATGTTCACAATTGATCTGATCTTCCAGAATTAAATAAAAAAAATCCATATAGATTTCAATCCAAACTTGAATTTTTTTAAAAATTTACAAAAAAAAAAAAATAATA
Source organism: Agapetus fuscipes (assembly GCA_951799405.1). Classification (NCBI taxonomy): domain Eukaryota; kingdom Metazoa; phylum Arthropoda; class Insecta; order Trichoptera; family Glossosomatidae; genus Agapetus; species Agapetus fuscipes. Next base: position 5,200,163 of record OX637358.1, on the reverse strand, counting down.
CACTTTTTCCTTTTTTTTGCTCAAACTTTTTCGCCTAAAAAGGCATCTTCAGGAGCATAATTGGGCAAAAACAAAAAAAAACAATCAAAAAAATGTTTTTTTATTTCAATTTATAAAAAAATACAATGGACTTTCACTACAAACAAAGCAGGACAAACCCTTAGGGCCGGTTGCACCAAACTCCAATCAGACAAAAATCAAAATTAAGTGTGAATTCTCCCAACAAATCAAAAATTTGGTTGCATGTACGTAAATCAGCTGATGCACATCATATTTCCTGTCCAAATTACATCATATTTTAACCTACTACCGAGAAATACTTAACCGAGGTCCTTACCAGAATTAAACAATCTAATTTGATGTGTCAATCAAATGTTGATTGGAGGTTGGTGCAACAGGCCCTTAAAAATACACACTTGAAGTGCTGGGACGCACATTCACTCAACTATTAATGCACTCTCACTCGACCAGTGTGAACAGGGACTATCCTGCGTCTTTCTTATCGTTTCCTCCCCCAAACACACAAAGAAAGAACCTTTCTCCTACTTTGTGCTACGCCTTAGTTGGTACCTTCTTTCTTTTGCAAGTCCTGCCTTTCTGAGTCTCTTCCATTGTGTCCTTCGATAGCGAACTTCAAGTCGAGTGTGGAGAAAAAGATTTATATTGACGCAGAAGGAGACAACTGAATTTGGACGTGTATTAAATGGTGGCATGATAGAACAGCACAGTGGCAAAACAACGCATGACGTTAACGACACACGACTTTACATCGCGTGACATTACATCACACGAGAGAGCATCACAATGAAGAAATATCACATGAGATACCATCACAATGACAGAACATCACGATGATAGAGAACATCAAAATGAGAAAATATCGCATGACATACCATCACAATGACATTACATCACAATGACAGAACATCACAATGATAGAACATCACAATGATAGAACATCACAATGAGAAAATATCACATGACTTTAAATCAGCACAATGATAGAACATCACAATGAGAGAATATCACATGACATTAAATCATCACAATGACAGAACATCACAATGACAGAACATCACAATGATAGAACATCACAATGAGAAAATATCACATGACATTAAATCAGCACTATGACAGTACATCACATGACATTAAATCACATGATAGTAAATCACAACAAAAAATCACATGAATTTACATCACATAACAAAACATCACAATGACGAAACAACAAAGAAAATACATCACAATGACGAAACAATACAATGATAAAACATCACATGACAAAAACTCAAGTCCAAATAAAACAGAACATATGTACCATAAATGACACATGAAAAAATCATCACAAACATTTATTAATTAATGCATATTATGCCGTTGCCATCCCTGATTATAGGTTAAGGCGGCAAAGGTTGTAAAAACAACCTTAAAATATGTGCATGTGTTCCATTTTTCTATGTTCCTTTGCTGTTTTTTGTGTTTCCTGATTAGCGTTGTGTGATGTTCTGTTATATGATGTCTCATCCACAACCTACAGTGAGTTTTCCATACAAAAAAACGATGATCCTTTAACCAGCTACGGATTAAATATTTTGTGAATAGCACTACGTCCGATCGATAGCTCAATCAGCCGAGAGCTTGGTGTCGAATCCCACCGAGGGGGTCAGAAATGATTTCTCGTTCCGGTGTTTATTTCTAACCCAAAAAAATAAGGTTGTTGGCGTGAAACCGACCTCTTTACCTGTAAATATTAATAGGTTCCACTCGCCACATGCGAGACCTTAGACAAGAGAACAATGCAAGAAGCTACATATGTGTAGCTAATTCACAGTCGGAAATTCTGTTCTACAATAAATCGATTACAATATTTGTATTTATTTTTATATTGCGTGAACGTAGATTAAACCATAATTATGTATATTTATTTATTGCTCAGGGCATAAAATGACATAAACTCTGCCAGATTGCGTGTTAGTTGGGCGTTTATACCACTAAGCGTAATCCAGGCGGTGCCGCTAGCAGTTTCGAGGAAATTGTCCTAGCAAAATGGAGGCTAGGAAAATTGTCTTGAGCCACGCCAAACACAAAGCTGTTGGAACCTCAAATCACGCACACTCACAAACGAATACAATCTACACATCGATCAATTATAGCCATAGACATTCCTTGACTTTTTTTTTAAATAGATTTGCTTCCTTGACTTATAGGTTAGTATGCGGCTGACCACCCATGCTGTAAAAATGGTTCACTTTGCCAATGCCACCCCTGTCTCAGGGAAGGACGGCAAGAGTTGCAGGGTGTGTGTCCATTTGAGATTTGGTTTTTATGATGTAGGTTCACATGAGGCATGTGCAAGCGCGAACTTGTACGTGTCTGGTTGTGAGAATGCATGTAATGTGAATCTCCAATGTAACATATCTTTGCAACTTAGATTAGATTAGATTTGTGAAGAGAAATGCAATTCACCAACCTATTCTGCCTGGCCAGAAACAGATATTAATATCATCAATTAATAATTCATTCTGGTTTATTTTATCTGGGAGCACTAAAGACGCGTCTTTAGAAAAAATCTTATCCGTGATTTGAGAGGGCCCTTGAGGTGTGACACACACAAAAACCGCGCTCTTCAATTATGTGTACCTTATAAATAAATTATCCTTGTATATATATATAAATATATATAAGGAACATACACAATAAATAACATTTTTACGATCAATCAATCAAGATTTTTTTAAGGAATCCTGTGCGGGAGGCTCCCCAATTCTTAAAAGTCTTGGAGGTCTAGATCACCCTGGAAGAGTGCCGCATAGGTGTTGCTTGAATTGTGGAAGGGGGTGTTGAACAGAATGGGTTGTCAGCCTCAACCAACATATAAGTCAAGGAATCTATCTAATCTAATCTAATCTAAGCTGCAAAGATATATATCATTTAAGATTTATATTAAATGCATTCCCACAAGCAGACATGTATCATTTCGCGCTAACACATGCCGCATGTGGACCTACAATATAAAAACCCAATCTCAAATGAACATAAGCCCTGCAACTCTTGCCGTCCTTCCCTGAAACAGGGGTGACATTGGCAAGTGAACCTTTTTTTTTTTTTTTTTTATCATTATTATTTTTTGGCAGAATGGATCGTCAGCTTCCTGCCAATCTATTAGTTAGGCGGAAAATTGCAAGCTTTGCTTTCGCTGCAACTTTGCCAAATCTAAAAAAATGCTGGGAGTTGATTGGGGCGTGACATTTCGTGAAATTCAAAATTAAATTTACGAACAGTGAAAAACTTTGAGTAAATGAATGGTTGATTTAAATCTATCATCTAACTTGCAAAGATGTATTGCATTTAAGATTCATATTACATGTATCCATTCAGAAGCATACACGTTTAGGTTCGCGATTACACATGCCGCGTGTGGACTTACAACATGTAAATATAATCTCAAATGAATATAAATCCTGAAAATTTCCTTGAAACAGGGGTGACATTAGCGAAGTGAATCATTTTTTACAGTATAAGTAGTCAGCCTCATACTAAGCTATAAGTCAAGGTACATACATAATAAATATATTCTGTATAATACATACATAATACAGAATAAATAACATTTTAGTATAGAAAAACAACATAACCTTAAAAACAGATCTATTAAAACAAGCAGTAGGTATATCAATTACATAAAACGGAACCTGTTTATTTTTTCAGGTAAGAAGGCCTTACGCCAAACGGTTTAGTTGAAATGGGGATTTACCAGCTCCTCAGGGGGCTAGTACTCATTTTGAATAACCTTTCCGGTATTTTATTTAGAGTTTGAAATTAACATAGAAAAACGGGAAATCATTTCAGACACCCTCGCCTCGATGGGATTCGAACTCGGGCTCTCGGCATGTAATGGAAGAGCTATCAACCGGCCTTTTATACATAAGTGAACTTACATATTATTACACATTACACACTATTGTTTTTTAATATGAACAAAATGAGAACCTTTCTTTTTAACCCTTATCTTAGCGGTGTAACACGGGTGTTACACTTGCTTAAGGATTTTTTATTTTTTTTCCTCTACACTCCAACGTTATTTTATATGTGACAACACATCAAAATGCTACACATCCATTATTGTGTGCAGTGGAGCCATCTAGTGATGAATATTTGTAACATTACAAGCTGGCAAATATAAGTAAGTCAACATGTCTGGACAACGTTGCAGCGATTCAAAAATAGGGGTAAGTAATCATGAAATATCTTATCAATCACTAAGTTTAGATAAAAAGTATTCGAATCATTTTATTTATTAGTTATTTGGTTTTGAAAATATTGTATTTGTTTTGAATTATAGAAACATTCAGTAGCCTTTTTTATGTTTTATATAAGTTGTACACCGGTGTTACTTTGCCAGTTGGCCAAAGAATGAGTCATGTAACGCCCTTGTTACATTGCCAATTGACTAATGAATATGTTCTGTAACACCCGTATTACATTGCCAACTCATTTGTTGGAGTAATATAAACATATTTATTTTAATTCATTGCTATTTTTTTAAATTATTATTTTTCAGTAACAAAATTGATTTATTGTATCTAAAAAGTATTTTTCTCTTTCAGATGGAAGGGTATTACCGCTCTAGAGCTGAAAAAATAATGGCTTTATTGCCCAAGCCAAGACAAGATTCTGATGATGATTCAGAATCTGATATTGAAAATATTTTGGATAAGGAAACTGTGCTACAACAGCACACCGTTTTTGAAGAAGCTGTTGATATTGAAGACATAGAATATCTCTTTGTTGGAAATCCAGAAGAAATCATTTCCTCAAGCAATCAGGTGATGGAAAATCAGCCATCAACTTCTACACCTAACCATTTATATACCCAACAACAAACACTTCGATCTGTAGGACGCATACGAGGTTGTCCCGTGATTTCCGACAAATTATTGAAAAAAGATGGCCGCGGAGCATGGAGACAATACTCTGATAATGAAAGCAAAGTGACGTTGATCAAATGGGTCGACAATAAAACTGTTATTTTAGCAAGCTCTTTCATTGGTGCCGAGCCCACATCTACTGTGAAAAGATTTGTAAAGGAGAAAAACGCCAAAGTGGATATTCCTTGTCCAGGAGTTATAAAATCCTACAACATGCACATGGGAGGCGTTGATCTGGCTGATATGCTGGTTTCACTTTACTCCACTAATATGAGATCACACAGGTGGTACTTGGCTATATTTGCACAAATCTTAGATATTTGTGTAAATAACGCATGGCTTCTATACCGCAGGGAAGCTCCTCAGGGGACCAAAACTGTTCGTCTAAAGAAGTTTAAAGGACGTTTAGCAAAACAGCTTTTGTTGCTCAATAGAATGCAACAAAAAAACGTCAATTGTTTTGTCCAAGCTCTCCTTCAATATCCACTGATTTAACCCCACCTAAAAGAGCACATGTGGAACCAAAACCCGATCAAGATAATATACGTTTTGATAATATGAGCCATTTTCCAATTCATGGCACAAGCAGAGGTCGGTGTCGATTGTGTTCAAAGGGCATTACCTCAGTGGAGTGTGAGAAGTGTAAAATCAGACTTTGTTTTACAGAGAATAGAAATTATTTTTACGACTTTCATCATAAAAAAAGGTTTTATTTTTATTTTCCTGTCTTCAATTACATTTTTTAATTGTAGAAATTTGTACTTTGTAATTCACAATTGATTTTTATGTTTTAAATATCAGTTTCCTTTCTTGTATGATTATTCTGTTTGAAATTATTATTAAAATTATACTTATATGTTATTGGCAATGTAACTTATTTGCAACAATTGTGTTTTGTTGACAGTTTGGCATTGTAACACAGGTGTAACATATAAAAATATACTATAACAAAAAGTTAAGATTTTTTTCTTGCACAATTTTCCATCAAGACTAACCATATTACAAGGAACAACCAAAAAAAATAGTAAGTATTTGTAAAAATAGGACTTTGCCAAGATAAGGGTTAATATACCTACTCGTATGGTTAGACCAAATAGGTGAGATTGCGAAAGAATGGAACCTGCAGAGTGAAAATAAGAGAAGAGTATGTATGAAAAAGGTGATGAATATTGAGGAAATGAAAGTGGTTTGTAAGGACAGAAAAAAGTGGAGGCGCATCTGCGGAGGTACCGGCCACCCCTAGTGAAACGGCGGCAGGATACAGTACAGTACAGTATACCTGCAACTTAGATTAAAGATTAGTATTCACCACGTGTTTCTAATAATATTTATTTCCTATTTTCTCCATACAAATAGTAATCAATTTTCTCCGGAGTTTTCTCAAAGGAATACAACAGACGAAATAATATTATGTAGGAGTATCTGATACATAATAATGCATACTTATTGTACACAAGATTCTCGTTTATTTGTGCCTCGATAACCGAGCGTTTTAATTTTATTCCTCGTGTCTCGGTGTACGAATTTTTTTTTAAAAAAAAAACGATTTTGGAGAAGTGCTTTCTGGACGTTTTGCACACGTCACGCCGCGGGGTGTCATCACACTTCGGGGTGCCAAGTTCAGTCACACTTCCAGTTCCAGTCACACTTCGGGCTGTCCGAATTCTCTCACATAACTCCGCTGTTGAAAGATCAACATTGGCTTCGTTTTCCTGAGAGGGTGGTCTACCATGTGTGTCTGATGGTATTTAAAGCCCCCAAACGGCATGGCTCCATCATATCTGGCAGACATGTTTTCCCCCGCTGTGTGAGTGTGAGGGGGCGGAAACTGAGGTCAGTGGGGAGTGGTGATGTCAGGTTAACGCAGCCTCGCCGTCCAATACGCACTAATTTTGGGGATCGCGCTTTCCGGATTGCGGGACCGATGGAGTGGAACAGACTGCCACTCGGAGTTAGGGTTTCGGAATCTGTTGGCATTTTAAGGGAGCACTGAAACGCATCTTTATAAAATATATTATCATACGTGATTGGGAGGGCGCTTGAGGTGTGTCACACAAAAAAACGGCGCTCTTTTATCATGTAGAAACTAAAAAATAAATAAAACTTCCTCATGTACTCGCATCTATACCTAACTTTTCTTTTAAATAGATTTGTGAAGAGGAATGAAATTCACCAACCTAGATTAATATCATCAATTAATAATTCATTATTGTTCATTTTAATGAATTATTGATTAATAATTACCCAATGACATCTGTTGAACCAGGGTTTGTAGAACTTTGTAGATATTATAATTGTAAATATGTTAAACGACCGTAATAATTCCAGAGTAAACCTAATATTTATATTATGTGGATAAGTTTGTTTCTTGCATTTTCGAACGAGTCGTTCCCTTCACGCTTGTTTGTCATATCTCCATCAGAGGTAATTTCACATACGAGTAAGCAATGTATGTACCTACGTGTACTGGACCAATGTGTCTTAAGAAAACTTGAAATTGATTTAAAAATTATCTAAAACAGCTCTCACATTAGCGTGTTTAAAACGTTATTTTCGTAGCTCAGATTGTGCAGAATGAGAGTCCATTGAAAGGTCATATTTGAATCAAATGGTAGACCAGCCAAGCAAGCGCTGGGGGTACGAAGTTGCAATGAGTCCGGACCTTGAGGTTTTTCCTTTGTTAACGTTTTCTTATACATATTTTTGCTTTATTTCGCCTCAGTGAAGTGTATATTGTTATTATTATAAGACCACAGCCTCGTAGCTAATTGTATTTAGGGATCCTTTGGCCTCAGAAACGTTGTTAACGGTCCCTTTATAGAAAGGAAAGGTAAGAGAAAAAAGACGGCAATGTATATAGGAAAAGAAAACAAAAATATATATTGGACCGGTCCGTAGTCCGTAGTGGCAACACTTCGGACTCGTAAATGGAAGGTTGTGGATTCGGATCCCGGCGGAGCACAAAAATATACCATTTTTATTTCGAATGTGCTCTTCGCTGGGTTGAAAAATTCATATACCTTTACCAATGACCGGTCACCAAAGGTCCATCCAGCCTTACAGCAACTGGGTCTTGCTTGAGTATTGGCGCTTTGTAGTGACGACCAAGCTCGTACACCTCTGCGGCACTACAACAAGTGTCATAGACCCCTAGAGTCTTTAGAATCTAGAGAGTCTCCCGCACAGGATTTCTTAAAAAAAAAATTGACACTATTTACTTTGATTCAATTTAATAAAACATCGATTCAAACTTATTTTTAAAATTCGCTCACATGTGGTTCACAGCTTAAATCTTTGCACTTCTGTCATACTATATCTCAACGTACAATTATTTAAACACCTACATCTAGGGACAGAGCCACACACACACAAGTAAAAACACACAATCACACATTCGTAACAGTAATCAGTATGTATCAATGCTGTAAGCTAGTTTGTACTCCTCTGTATCATAACTCAATGGGTAGCAGCATGTAGGAGGCATAAGGTCATATTATTCTAAGGTCAAAGCCATATTTCATATTCATACCTCAGACCTCCACCCACGACCTTTTTTAGGTTACATTTCGATATTATGAAATGAGAATGCGAGTTTGTGTGGGAGCTGCCTTTTCATGAAAAAAAACAAAACTTTTTAAATATGAGAAAGATAGATTGTTTTTAAAACCCTCACATAAAAAATAGGCATAATCTAAGTTGCAGAGATATGTTAACATATAAGGTTCATATTAAGTGCATGCCCACAAAGAGACACGTGTAAGTTTACGCTTACAAATGCTGCATGTGTACTTACAAATTTAAACCCAATGATGATGATGAGGTGGTAATTTCTTTTAAGCGCCGTTTCGTATGTAGGTAGTCACTACTACGGCGCTTGAACTTCAAATGAACCCAAACCCTGCAATTTTTGCCGACCTTCCCTGAAACAGGGATGACATTGGCAAAGTGAATAATTTTCTTACAGTATGGGTGGCCAGCCACCTACTTTGCAACTTGGATTCTAGATTATAGAAAAGTACCTACCGATATCCCCCTATAATATAAAATTCAACGGCCTCCCCATACAAAATAGTTGTGCGTTAATGGCATTCAAACTGAAGAACTCCTGAACAGATATTGTTCAGGACTTGGGATGTGCTTCCTCATCATTAGTAGATTTTAAATTGTTGTTTTTTAAATAAATAAACATGATCAATCACAACACCTTTTTATGTAAAACCTATGCGAGAAACAAAACTCATTTTGACATTCGAATTTCAAATAAATTGCCAGCACTTCAACATAGGCTTCAAAGTTGCCATCGTTGCCATTGCCAAGTCGATTCTTTTTCGGTTGAATTCCGTTGTGTACCTACCTATATTCTTTATTTATTTCAAAATTATACTTCAACCAGTTATAACATGTATTTTTTAGAAATAATGACGATCGATTAGGTCAACTTTTTATATGAAACCGTACTTATTGCGGCATTTAATTTTTTTAAAGTATTATTACAATATACAATCTAAGTTGCATAGACGCATTAACATTTATAATTCATATTCAATGCACTCCTCTTCGGAGACACGAGTGAGTTTGCGCTTACAAATGCTGCATGTGTATTTACAAATAAAAATTTCAGCCTCTCATGACCATAAGCCCTGCAACTTTTGCTGACCTTTTCAGAAACAGGGGACACATTTGTTAAGTGAACCCATTTATGCGATATGGGTGGTAAGCCTCATACTAACCCTTAAGTCAAGGAATTTGAGTTTGAAAAATCCTTAAACAACGGTAATCTTAATTTATAATCTGAAGTTGCAAAAAAAGTTATTTGATGATTCAAATTGAATGCACGCCCACAAACTGGCAAATGTCATTATACGCTAACATATAGTTGTGGCGCTTGATTTTTTTTAAATATTATAATATATAATCTAAGTTGCACAGACACAATAACTTTTATAATTCATATTCAATGCATGCCCCCCTGGAGACACGAGTGGGTTCGCACTTATAAATGCTGCATGTGAACTTACAAATTAAAATTAAGGCCTCTAATGAACATAAGCCCTGCAACTTTTGCCAACCTTTTCAAAAACAGGGGAAACATTTGTCAAGTGAACCATTTTTTGCGATATGGGTATTCAAGCTCATACTTACCTATCCGTCAAGGATTTGAGTTTAAAAAATCCTTCAACAATGTTAAATTTAATTTATAATCTAAAGTTGCAAAAAAAGTTATTTGATGATTCAAATTGAATGCCCACAAACTGGCAAATGTCATTTCACGCTAACATTTAATTGTGGCACTTGATGTTTTTAATTTTAGAATATAAATCTAAGTTGCATACATACATTTTATAATTCATATTCAATGCATGCCCCCAAGCAGACATGAGTGACTTTGCGCTTACAAATGCTGCATGTGTAAGTACAAATAAAAATTTCAGCCTCTCTTAACCATAAGCCATGCAACTTTTGCCGACCTATTCAGAAACAGGGGGAACATTAGTTAAGTGAACCCATTTATGCGATATGGGTGGTAAGCCTCATACTAACCCTTAGGTCAAGGAATTTGGGTTTGAAAAATCCTTAAACAACGGTTATCTTAATTTATAATCTTAAGTTGCAAAAAGAGTTTTGATGATTCAAATACAATGCACACCCACAAGCTGGCAAATGTTCTTTCACGCTAACATATAATTGTGGCACTTGATGTTTTTAATTTTAGAATATAAATCTAAGTTGCATACATAAATTTTATAATTCATATTGAATGCATGCCCCCAAGCAGACATGAGTGAGTTTGCGCTTACAAACGCTGCATGTGTAATTACAAATAAAAATTTCAGCCTCTCTTGACCATAAGCCCTGCAATTTTGCCGACCTTTTCAGGAACAGAGAAACATTCGTTCAGTGAACATTTTTTTAGGTATGGGAGGTCAGCCTCATACCTAATCTAATCTAATCTAATCTAAGTTGCAAGGATATGTTACATTGGAGATTCACATTACATGCATTCTCACAACCAGACGCGTACAAGTTCGCGCTTGCACATGCCTCATGTGAACCTACAACATAAAAACCAAATCTCAAATGGACATACACCCTGCAACTCTTGCCGTCCTTCCCTGAGACAGGGGTGACATTGGCAAAGTGAACCATTTTTACAGCATGGGTGGTCAGCCGCATACCAACCTATAAGTCAAGGAACCTCAAGGATACCTCATGCTTCATACAAGATACTCAGAACATGAAAGAACTAAATAACCCTTTTACCGCAATTTTTGTTTCAAATTACTTCTTAAAGCATTTAATTACTATGAAGGAGGTGTGAGGAAAAATTATTGCGAAGCCAGACTTACACTGCCCGAAGGGCCTAGCAGACAACCGTGCGCAGCACGGTCAGTCTGCTAGTTCTATATAGATTTCTAGAGAGACTTCACAGACCTTATTATTAACTCACACAGACAAACACAACACACAACTACATATTCGTGACTTGTTTTGTCTTGTATCCTGCCGCCATTCCTCTAGGGGTGACCGGTACCTCCACACAAGTGCCTCCACTTGACTCTGTCCTTGCATATTTCTTTCATCTCATCTAGTTTCATCACTCTTTTCATGTACGCTCTTCTCTCGTTTCCACTCTGTAGATTCCATTCATTCGCAATCTCACTTATCTGATCAATCCATTCTTTCCTAGGTCTTCCCATTCCACGCTTACCTATTTACAATACATACATTTACAAATTTATTCTAGTTTTTAGATAATGAATTGGAATGAATATGTTATTGTGGAAATTACTTGAGAATTTCATTATGATTAAATTTAATACACATTTGGATGGCGTCCAAAATAACTGTTGATCCCAAAGCAATACATTTATTGCTCGAAGCAAAAGTAAAAAAAATATATACATATACTTCTGTCTGCGACAAACTTTTATTGTCTTTCATATTTACATTGAGTCGAGAGGTTGAATTTGAATTTCGTGTTGAAATAAAACAACGCCGGTTCGAGTATCGTCGGGCCCAATAGCAATCTTAATCTAAATCTAAGTTGCAAAGATATGTATCATTTCAGATTATAATACGTTCCCACAAGAAGACACACATAATTTCGCGCTCACACATGCCACATGTGGACCTACAATAAAAAAAACCCAATCTCAAATGAACATAAGCCCTGCAACTCTTGCCGACCTTCTCTGAAACAGGGGTGACATTGGCAAAGTGAACATTTTTTTACAGTATGGGTGGTCTCATACCAACCTATAAGTCAATAATTAATCTTTTAAAGTCGGGTCGATAGCTCCAGTTAGTAGAGTGCTTGCTTACATGGCAAGAGCTCGGGTTCAAATCCCACTAAAGGTATCAGAAATGATTTCCCGCTTCGGGGTCTATTTCAAACCAAAAATAAAATGCCGGCAAGGTTTACTCAGCCTTCACAAGAAATGCGTACCAACTCTCTCAGGAGCTGGGCAACCCCCACTTCAACTGAAGTGGTTAGTGTAAGGCTGGCCCCCTTACCTGTAAAAATAAATAGTTTCATCTCGCCACATGCGGCAAGAAGTTATATGTGTAGCTTAGTTGCATTTTTTTGCATTGGGTTGCGTAACGTACCAAACTGATTTCTTACAATTCCTTTAAGTTTCGCTTTTCACATAAATACTTTTCTGACACTGATGGTTTTTATTGTGTTACTTATTAATTTCACCAAAAAATTGTCACAAAATTAAGGTTTTTTATGGCCAGACAGCGAAAATCACATCCTCCCTTCTCACAGATTTATTGTAAAGGCGCATTGTCCGGTGTGAGCGTCCATCCCTTCATTCCGTAAAGAGCAATCGGCAATACACCGACATATATGTTTCAAACACGATAAAAAGATATCCAGCAATCCCTTTTAAATGTTTGACAATTTCATCTGTCAATTTTCCTTGTAACGTGACAGTCATACACATTGCCATTTTCCGCGAGAATTTTAGTACAATGTTGTATATATTTTATTTATTTATTTAATACATGTGTATACTGTATATTATAGGTATTGTTACGAAATTAGGGTTCAATTGTCTTCAAATTAAAAATACACAGGTCTTCTTCAATAGTTATTTATTTTACACAGTTACAAAATTTATTTTCACACTACTTTCTCGATTATTCCACTTGGTTTTGGTTCACTGATCAGATGACTTCGATGTGTTTGTAAGTCTCTATGATACTGGCGCTCTGCAGGCCATTCCCACCCTTTATACTCTTTAGAGTAGTATGATCTAGACCTAAAGTCGCTAGACGGTTCCAGAGCAATTATTACTTCTCGATGATTCACGTACTACCTAGACACAACCAAAATCCTACTTACAAATGTAATACAGTATTCCTATAATTATAACAAATACCTACTTAGCCTAGAGAATTCTACACTTATACATAATTATCGAGCACACCATGACGCTGATGCCGACTCCCGAGAACACTGCTTCAATCATACTCCGGATTATCCGCCAGTCTCGATTAGCGCGGCCGCCACCCATCTTCGGTATTGCCAGACGCGCCTGCTGATCCTCCAACATGTAGTCACGCAGCTCAACAAGGCCGTCCCACAATGCCCTGTAGTCCTCTTCCAGGTTGCTGGAATCCGGGACAACCAGGCAGTATGCTTGTCGACGCCCCTTCGGTAGTCTCAGAGCTCTTCCTTGCGGGCTGCTCGAGGGTTGCGGTTCTCCGAATTTGTATCGGAAGACCCGTGCAATTCCTCTAGACATATCTAGATCTTCCGGTACACTGCATGCCAGTGTGTGGTCCCTAGTGACCTCAAATAAGTCCTTGTGGACTTCTGTGGTCACTCCATGGCGAAACTTCTGCCCTGCCTTCGCGTTCTCCCAAAACGTCTCAAAGGCTGGTGATCTTTCGGATGCGACGCACTGTCGTACTTTTTGGGCTGGTTGGTCATCATTATCGCCTAGGTATGGTGAGAGGCGATTGTAGTGCACGACCCTTGGTTTTCCGTTTGGTCTCTTTTTTATGCGGTAGACCACATCGTTGATGCGCTCCAAGATCTCGTACGGCCCGTCCCAGGAACGCTGAAGTTTCGGACAGTATCCTTGGCGCCTCTTGGGGTCAAAAAGCCACACCCAGTCACCAGCTTTGTACCCCATGCTGTCAGCTCTGGTGTCATAGCGCTCCTTCATTTGATCGCTGGCTTCCCCGATGTTCATGCGGACCTGATCATGGATGTCATCCAGCCTCCTGCGAAGGTCTGTCACATAGTCTTCTCCGGCTAGGTCTTCACCTGGTTTGCAGCCAAATTTGAGATCACAAGGAAGTCGCATTTCTCGCCCAAACAGTATGCTGCTGGGAGTCTTCTTCGTCGTTTCCTGAACAGCCGACCGGTAAGCCAATAAGAACAAAGGCAGATGTCGGTCCCAGTCCCGCTGATGGCTGGACACTACTTTGGCTAAGTACCTCCCCACGGTACGGTTCATCCTTTCCACCATTCCATCAGACTGTGGATGTAGCGCAGTGGTCCTGGTCTTGTAGATCCCTAGCCGCTCACACATTTGCTGGAAGATAGCAGCTTCAAAGTTCCTTCCCTGATCAGAATGTAATTCCAGGGGTACGCCAAACCTGCTGATAAATTCGGTAACTAGAACTTCAGTCACGGTTACGGCCTCTTGGTTAGGGATTGAGTAAGCCTCCACCCACTTGCTGAAGTAATCCATCACCACCATGATGTACTTGTTACCCTTCTCAGTTGTAGGAAATGGGCCAGCTATGTCGATGGCAATTCTTTCAAAGGGGCTGCCAACATTGTACTGACGCATTGGTGCTCGCCTTTTCCTTTGCGGTCCATTGGCCGTTGCACAGGTTACACATTTTCGACACCAATCTTTGACGTCTTCGCTGCAGTTGATCCAGTAAAATCGCTCTTTCACTTTCTCCAGCGTCTTCTTAACGCCTAGATGTCCTCCAGAAGTTCCTCCATGCAGCAGTCCAAGGATTTCCGGTACTCGGCTCCTCGGAACGAGGGTTTGCTTTCTTCTAAGTGTGCCGTCTTCCTTCTCGATCTTTCGTTTCAGAAACCCTCCTTCTATCACTATGGATCCCCATTGAGCCCAATAAGCCTTGACAGTTGGTGATAAGGGGGCGAGTTTTTCCCAGGTTGGCCTTTCTCCTTCTCGCGCCCATTCCATCACATACTTCAAGTCCGGATCATTCAGTTGGTCTTGCGCCAATTTTTCATCTTGCCAGTCCTCATCTTCGGTGGTCGTCCTTTGGACAATTGCTACCTTGTCCTCCATCTTGCTGCAATGTTTGCAGTCACTGGCGCATGGTCGTCTGGATAATGCATCCGCATTTCGATGAAGCGTGCCAGGTCTATGTTCGGAGTCATAATCATACTCCTGGAGCCTTTCGATCCATCTAGCCACTTGCCCTTCTGGGTTTTTGAATTTCAGAAGCCAAACCAGTGCAGCATGATCAGTCCGTAGTGTGAATTTTCTCCCGTACAAGTATTTGCGGAAGTGTTCCACTGATTTTATCACGGCAAGAAGCTCTCGTCTGGTCACGCAATAATTTCGTTCTGGCTTGGAAAGCACTTTACTGAAGTAACCCAGAACAGTCTCATGCCCATCCTGTATTTGGGAAAGGACGCCTCCTATCCCCACATTACTAGCGTCGGTATCCAGGATGAACTTTCCATCTTTTCGTGGGTAGCTCAAGATGGGGGCACTTGTTAATCTTCCCTTAAGCTCTTCAAATGCTTGTGCGCAGGAATCACTCCAATGGAAGCGAGTGTTTTCTTCCGTAAGCTTGGTGAGCGGTTTTGCAATGTCCGCAAATCTTGGCACAAACCTCCTGTAATAAGTGCACAGCCCCAGGAAACTCCTAGTTTCATGTTTGTCCTTCAGCACGGGCCAGTCTCTTACTGCCTTGATTTTGGCAGGGTCAACTTCAACTCCACGTTGAGAAACTATGTGTCCCAGGTAATTTACTTGTTTCTTGAACAGGTTACACTTTTTCGGGTTGAGCTTCAGTCCAGCGTCTTGTAGTCGCCCGAAAACTTGCTCCAGATTTCTCAACTGATGGTTGAAGTCCTTTCCCAGGATGATTATGTCATCCAAGTATACCAGGCAGGTTTCCCATGATAGTCCTCGCAGCACATTCTCCATCAGCCTTTCAAACGTGGCGGGGGCATTGCATAAGCCAAATGGCATCACGGTGAACTGCCAAAGTCCAGATCCAGTCGAGAATGCAGTTTTCTCCTTATCTTTGGCATCCAATTCAACTTGCCAGTAGCCACTTTTCAGGTCCAATGTGGAAAAAATGGTGCATCCTGCCAATGTGTCCAAGGTGTCGTCAATCCTTGGCAGAGGGTAACTATCCTTTTTCGTAACATCGTTGAGCAGTCTGTAGTCCACACAAAATCTCGTGGTACCATCCTTCTTTTTCACCAGTACCACCGGGGATGTCCAAGGGCTACTTGATGGTTCTATGATGCCATCCTTGCTCATGTCTTTGATGATCTTGTCAGCTTCTTCCCGCTTTGCAAAGGGTAGTCTTCTTGGAGCCTGTTTTATTGGTCTCGCTTCTCCGGTGTCTATGCTATGTCGCACTACCTTGGTTCTTCCCAGACGGCCATTAGAGTCCTCGAAAATGTTCTGGTAGCGGCAGATCAAACTCCTCACTCTCCGTTTGTTTTCCTCGGTTAGACCTTGGGAAGCGTCGTGGACCAGGGCTTCCAATTGTGTTGACAATTTGTTTCCTTCGCATGACATGTTTGTCATCTGTTGCACAATGGAAGTTATCCTCTCACATCTGCCCAAAACAAAACCTTCATTCATTTTAACTGGGTAGCTGTTCACATTCATGATCTTGACAGGAATGGTCTCCTTTGCGCGAATCACTGTTCTTGCCACCATGACTCCTTTGTTAACATTGTCCATGTTCTCCGGTTCTATCATACAGATTTGGTCATGTGTACTACTGGAATCCAGGCGGGCACTCACTATCATCTCGGATCGCCCCTTCACTTCGGTATTCTTGGCTAGGATAACACGTGCAGCCAGTTCTTTCCGTCTTTGCAGGATGACTTCTTCATTTCCAATTTTAATGGACCCTTTCTTTAAATTTAAACTGCACCCAAATCTGTCCAGTATGTCCATTCCCAATATAACGTCTTCTTCAATGTTGGCCACCAACGTCCGATGATCAAAAGTGGTGCTGCCAATTTGGAAGGTGGCAATCGTCTCCCCATACACCTGTGCTGACTCTCCCGTGGCGGTGTGTAGAGACCACTTTGTTGGTGCAATCTGCTTACCTCGTGCCACTATGTCGCGTCTCAGAATTGTCCTGGTTGCTCCCGTGTCCACCAGTAGTTCACGAGTTACTCCATCTATTATGCCATTGATAAAAATGCTGCTGGCTTTTCCTCTCACGGTTGCGACAGTAGCAGCAGATTTCAGGGCCTCTCCAGCGTGGGTCAACGGTTGCCCCTTCCCATTAACCCTTTCTAGTTTTCCGCAGCCTGTTTTCTGGGTTTCTGAGGCTTGGGACACTTGGTGCTAAGGTGGCCCAGCTGTCCGCAGTTCCAGCAGCGTGGGTCTCGTCTTCGAGGTCTCAGACGTTCCAGCACTTTTTCAATTAGCTCCTCGGTTGTAGGTAGCTTGACCTCCTCTGCCTCGACTGCACGAACCCTGGCGTGGCCCCTGATGGACTGTTTGACAGCCTCAAACTCGAGAGCTTGGCTGAGCGCCTCGTTCAAAGCCTTGGGATGGGCCAGTTTTACGGCTTGTTGCGTCTCCCATTCCCGCAATCCATTTAGGAACTTGTCCACTGCCAAGCTCTCACAGATGTCGTCGGAGGCTGTCGGGTAAGCGTCTCGTACCAGGCGGGCGATGTCCATTTCAAACTCCTGGAGGCTCTCGTTGGGCTTCTGCACCCTTGTGTTCAGCTGCGACTTGTACAGCTGCTCCAGGCACTTGTGGCCATAGCGCATATCCAAGCGCTGCTTCAGCTGCCCAAAGTCACCACGGTTGTCCAGGGGTATGGCCTGCAGAACCCTGAGAGCGTCTCCTCGGAGCGACAGGCTGAGAACCGAAGCCTTCTTCTGCTGGCTCCAGGCTCCCATCATGGCAGCCGTCTCAAAGAGGGTCAAGTATTCCTCCCACGACGTCTTCCCGTCGAAGGTTGGGAGGTTGTGCTTTGCTAGGGAAGGGTCATCATCCCCTCTTGTGACCCTGGTTGGAGTTGAGCATCCCTGGTCGATCTCGTCGTGAAGGCCTTTGGGGGATATCCTGGTGGACTCCATCTGGCACTTGTCAGCCAGCTCGGCACGCAGACGGTCCTCCAGGGTGGAAATGCGGGTTTTCATTTCCGCAACTGTTTCCTCAAAACCAGTCAGCTTCACCTCTATTTCTCCCTTCAGGGTCCTGGCGCTGTCGGCCATCTTCTCCTCCAGCCCGGTCATCTTCTCCTCCAGGGTCTTGGTGTTTTCAGCGATCTCAGCCTTCAGGTCCGTCAAGTTGCTGGCCATTTTCTCCTCTAGGGTCTTGGCGTTGTCAGCCATCTCAGTCTTCAGTCCTGTCAGGTTACTGTTGATGCTGATATTTAGCTCGTCCAAGGCGCGGTCCCCTCCAGACGCCATGACAAAATATGCCGGGTCTTCGCCTGACTGTTCCAAGGCCTCTATGAGGCGTGCTTGTAAGGCTGCCTTTCCTCCTGAGGTCTCCAGGTCCCTCTCCAGAAGCTCATTTTTAAGCTCAGTGACTTTGAGGTCCTTGACGTTCACTTTCGTTGCCATTTTTTTTTTTTTCAAAATTTACGTCAAAACAAAAATATTTTCAAATTTATTTAATACAAGTTTTGAGTTTTATATATATAGCTGTTTTGAATACGTACTTTAGCAAAAATAATAATTTATCTGATTACACTGATTGGTAGGTACTGTCTTTTAATATTTATTTTTAATTCACCAATATTTTTTTACATAATAATGTCTGATAGTACATAATTATTTATTTCGTCTCAAGTCTTTCAAACACACAGGTAGGTACTTAATGTACACACTTGTAGACAAAGGATAGTTATTCAAAAACTTTTTCTCGATGAATCTGGAACGTTCTTTTGTAATATTTTTCAAGATTTTTATTTATTTATTTTATTTTTTTAATCACACACAATAATAAAAAAACTATGGTCCAATTTGATGACTTTCTCAATGCGGTAAAATAGTCATTATGTTATGTCCAGGATTATGTTCCATATGATGTTCCAGAATTTATAAGCAACTTGCTTTTGCGTCTTTTCTTTTAACAAAAATTTATTTAAACACTTGTTTTCACAAAAGTCAGTTCACACAAAGTTCAATTTGAATAAAGTTCATTTTTACACTATTTAATTTATTTTATTTATTTTTAGACAGAAGATCTTAATTTTTCTTGACAATTCCGCACCTGACGCCAATTGTTACGAAATTAGGGTTCAATTGTCTTCAAATTAAAAATACACAGGTCTTCTTCAATAGTTATTTATTTTACACAGTTACAAAATTTATTTTCACACTACTTTCTCGATTATTCCACTTGGTTTTGGTTCACTGATCAGATGACTTCGATGTGTTTGTAAGTCTCTATGATACTGGCGCTCTGCAGGCCATTCCCACCCTTTATACTCTTTAGAGTAGTATGATCTAGACCTAAAGTCGCTAGACGGTTCCAGAGCAATTATTACTTCTCGATGATTCACGTACTACCTAGACACAACCAAAATCCTACTTACAAATGTAATACAGTATTCCTATAATTATAACAAATACCTACTTAGCCTAGAGAATTCTACACTTATACATAATTATCGATCTTACCTACCAATACTTTTGAGGATTCTTATAACTATTACTATCCATACTTATTTCAATATTTATATTTACATAACAGTATGTTTCGTATGATTGTCTCTTTGACATTTTTCCAATACTAAAAACAAACGACAAATCCTACTACGAATTTGTTTTTGCCCTATATATACAGTACGTATATACGGCGAATACAAAGAGGAAGTAAATTTGGACGAATATCTCTTTTTTTTATTTACTTGTGTCTCATCTAATCTAATCTAATCTAAGTTGCAAAATATAAGTAACATTAGAGATTCACATTATATGCATTTTCACAAAACAAGCATGTTTAAGTTCGCGCTAAAACATGCCGCATGTAGTCCTACAATAAAAAAACCCGAATCTCAAATGAACATACACCTGCATCTCCTACCGACCTTACCTGAAACAGGGGTGACATTGGCAAAGTGAACCATTTTCCACAGCATGGGTGGTCAGCCGCATACCAACCTATAAGTCAAGAAACATACACAACAAAGTGTAATAATTGTACATTTTTCCTTGACTGATAGATTTGCATGAGGCTGACCTCATTTTGTACAAAATAGTTCACTTTGCCAATCTCACCCCAGTTTCCAGGAAGGTCGGCGAGAGTTGCACGATTTTGAGAGTTACAGGATGTTCGTTTGAGATCGTTTCCATATGCGGTATGTGTAAGCGCGAACTTATACGTGTCTGCTTGTGGGTACGCATTGAGTATGAGTAAATTTACATACCGTAACTCTGTTGCCATTTCGCTAGGGGTGGCCAGAGCCTCAGCGGAGCTGTGTCATTGTGTTAAAATTTACTTATTGACTGAGCTAAGAAAAAAATGTAATACACGATAATGTGAGAGTTGTTTTTGATATTTTCCAAATCAATTTCTAGCATTCATAAGACACATTGGTCCAGCACACATACAAACATTGCTCATGTGAAACTACATCAGTACCCTTAGTACAAGTTGCAAAACTTGAGTAATGGAAAGTTTACGGCAATTATTAAAGAGTGATTTCCCCCAAAATCTACCGTTTTTGTTTGTTAGCACTTGATTTTCTTCATCACTGTAACTCTTTTGCTAAGACCATAAAGTGTAAGAAACAAAAACGGCAGATTTTGGGAGAAATCACTCTTTAATATTTTCCGTAAACTTTACTTTTCTCAAGTTTTGCAACTTGTACTAAGGGTACTGATGGACATAAGACAAACGACCCGACGTTTCACTTTTCTTTTGCAAAGAAATCGCGCGAATATTCGTGCAACTATGTATGTGCCAACACTCTACACGTTCGTCCATCACTCTGTCGAATGATTCGGCGGATTTCTCGCCCAGCAGAATCGGTTTTAAGGTAAACAAGTTTATAAAGTAATACATCAAATGTGACAGCCGGAACGTGGGGAGAAAAACATATTTATTTATTTATGTCGTCGTCGCGTTTTCGCAAAAAACAATTGAAAATTTAATATTTGGATGATTTATTTGGTGAGCGCAGTTTTTGTATGAATCACACCTCAGAAGCTCTCTGCAAGCATGTTTCAAGCATTAAAAAGCAACATTTTTTTTTAAAGAAATCCTGTGCGGGAGACTTCCTAGATTCTGGAGACTCTAGGGGTCAAAGCAATATCAAATTTCTCTCAGACTGGATGGATCTTTTTTTAAGATAATCTTTTTTTTTGTTTTCAAGCCAGGGAAGTGCAGTTTTTGTTTGGTTTATTTGTAAATATAATTCTGGAAATCGATCTCACGAATAACTATTCTCTTAATCTCACTCTGCAGGTTCCATTCTTTCGCCATCTCACCTATTTGCGCTATCCATTCCTTCCTCGGTCTTCCCCTTCCGCGCTTTCCTCTGACATTTCTTCTGTACGCTTTCTTCGTGAGTCGTTCATCATCCATTCTTTCAAGATTTTATACCACGCTCGTTCATTACCCAATCATTGCGAACTTTATCATTCAGTGTCTTCCCAGTCATTGCTCTCATGTAAGCTATTTCAACGGTACATATTTTACTCAACTCATATTCATAAACTGTCCACGCCTCACTTACATACATCAATGTCGGTACCAATATGAAGTTGTGTACCGCAAATCTCATAATATACTTTGTGAGTTTCCTATTTCTCACAATCCTTCCAGTCGTTCCCACATATTTTTTTTAAGAAATTCTGTGCGGGAGAAGCCCTAGATTCTAGAGACTCTAGGGGTTTATGATGGCACTTTTTGTAGTGCCGCAGAGGTGTACGTGCTTTTGATCATTGCTTCAAAGCGCCAATTCTCAAGCAAGACCCAGTTGCTGTCAGGCTGGATGGACCTTTAGTGACCGGTCTTTGGTAAAGGTTTATGATTTTTGTCAACCCAGCGAAGAACATATTTGGAAAAATAAATTGTATGTTTTTTTGTGCTCCGCCGGGATTCGAACCCACAACCTTCCATTCAGAGTCCGAAGTGCTACCACTGAACTACGAACCGCAAATCTCATATTCTTTTTGAGTTTCCAATTTCTCACAATCCTTCCAGTCGTTCCCACCTAAATAATGGAAATCATAATAAAAATCCACTGTGCTTTATCGACAGAATAGCATATGTAATATGTGTTAGTGATATAGCACGCTAGCAGTCTATTAAGGCTTTCACAGACAAGTGTTTGTTGGCAGTAAAGCTTTGTGTGTGTGGGGTGTGGGGGGGGGGGGGCAACGCCGGAAGTGTAACGGAGCTTCCGGTGAACAACTTAAAAGCTCTATCGGTAAATCGCCTCGTACTACACTTGCGGAAGTTTATTTAAATAGATGGTAAATAATTATAGTTATTGATAACGTGATGCTAGATTAGAAACAATGTTCAATAGTACAAATCTAATAAAGACTGGTCCGAAGTCCAGTGGTAACACTTCGGACTCGTGAATGGAAGGTTGTGGGTTCGAATCCCGGTGGAGCACAAAAAAATATACAATTTTTATTTCCAAATTTGCTCTTCACTGGGTTGAAAAATTCATAAGCCTTTACCGATGACCGGTCATCAAAAGGACCATCTGGGCTTACAGTAACTGGGTGTTGCTTGAGAATTGGCGCTTTGTAGCGACTACCAAGCTCGTAAAAAGTCTTTATATATTTATTTTTTTGTTTCAGGTTTCATCTGAATATAAGAAGAATTTTTGGTGAGTTTTTTGGATATCTACCGATCCATCCAGAGTCATAATAATGAAAGGAGAGCTTGTATGAACAAGGTTATGACTCTGGATGAAACGAAACAAGTAAAGAAGAAAGAAAGTACCACGGAATGAATGAAGTACCACAAACAGATACGCGTAAGTACTCACTCTCAAAATATGCTGCATGTGTACTTATGTACAAATCAAAATCCAAACCTCAAATGAACATACGCCCTGCACCTTCCCTGGAGCAGGAGTGACATTAGCAAAGTGAACCATTTCTTACAGTATGGGTGGACAGCCTCAACCTATAAGTCAAGGAAGAATGAACAAATGTTAAAAAGTAATTTTAACATAGCGAGGATTAGATTTCTCTATTAAGTCGACATTTCGTTCCATCAGTGCTTGTTTGGCGTATCTACCATTTGATTCAAAGATGGCATTGTCTCAAGAATCACATTCTACACAATCTGAGCTAAGAAAAAACATAAAACACGATAATATGAGAGTTGTTTTAAATATTTTGAAAATCAATTTCCAGTTCACATAAGACACATTGACCCAGTACACATATACAAACATTGCTCATGTGAAATTACCTCTGATGAACATAAGACAAACAAGCACTAAAGAGACGATTTTACCGGGCAGAAAATTGAGATTTTCACAGCTCTACAGAATCAATATATTTCTCGCTCGTAATCACTCTCAGCTTTGCAATTGCGTCATTTTAGCGGTAATTTTCATTTTAAATGGGCTTTTATTCCCCGAAATTACTTACCCGTTCACAAAGGTTAACCCTCACATCGCCAAAATGTATAAATTTATCTTAATAAATATATATTTGATCCTTTTCTTTGTATTTTTTCTTCATTCCCTTGAAAGAGGAGTGCTATTGCCATGTTTGAGTATTGTTAGGTAGATTTGTCCATGGGTCACAGGCTGTTGAATTCCTTTTTCTTTTAGCCATTAGTAAGTCTTGTCCATCAAAACCTACGCACTATGTAACAACACCACCGTAAAAAGTTCAGTGCTTGTTCAATCTTGAGTGAGAAGAGACGCCTTATGTCTTTTCAACTGCAT
This sequence comes from Agapetus fuscipes, assembly GCA_951799405.1. Taxonomy (NCBI): domain Eukaryota; kingdom Metazoa; phylum Arthropoda; class Insecta; order Trichoptera; family Glossosomatidae; genus Agapetus; species Agapetus fuscipes. Next base: position 5,176,137 of record OX637358.1, on the reverse strand, counting down.
CCAAAGTCGCGGGCAACCAACAAGAAGAAGTGCAAAAAAACTACATAAAAGAAGATCATTCGGGAGTGAGGGAGTCTTATCTAATTAATCATCGACTCTTATCTTTGTTCTCTGATGGTCTGTGACTCTGGCAGATTTGTCTATTGATCAGTTTGCTCAAACGTGGAATTAATGAATAAACAGCATTCAATTCTCTCTATATCTCATATGGTGGAGTCAAATTTGGCTCCACCAGGCCTTTTGTGGCCGGTATTTGGTAAGGAGATATCTAGTCTAATAAAATCTAATCTTAGTTGCAAAGATATGTAACATTGGGGGCTCAAATTATATGCATTTACACGAGCAGACACGTATAAGTTCACGCTTAAACATGCCGCATGTGAACTTACAATATAAAAACCCAAGTCCCAAATGAACACACACCCTGCAACTCTTCCCGACCTTCCCTGAAACAGAGGTGACATTGGCAATGTGGACCATTTTTTACAGTATGGCTGGTCAGCCTTATATACAAACTATAATTCAAGGAACTCAATCAGAACTTTAATAAAAAAGTACAACTTATTTTTCGTAAGTTATGACAAAATACTTAGATTTTTTCAGTCTCAGCATGTGAAAGGTTAATAATGGAAACGTTCATACTTAGCGTAAAGAAAAATGCGTCAAATTGACATAAAAACTCCATCAAGGAGATTTAAAATGCTTCAACAAAAAAAGACTGAAAATTTAAGAACCCGAAAAGTTGGCCATTCAAAGAAAAAATATTATTATACTCTTAAGTACCTATATAGATATTTTAAAAACATTTGCGAAGAGGAATACAGTTCACCAACAATTCCAGTTTATTAACAATAGTGAAATCTTTAATCTAAGTTGCAAGGATATTTAAACTTTTAAGATTCATATTAAATGCATTCTTACAAAGAGACGCGTAAGATTTCGAGTTTTACGCATCTGCCGCATGTGAACTTACTACATAAAACCCCAATCTCATTTATGAACATGTTCCATCATGTGTGGTTCTGTCTTGCGCTGTTCTATCGAGTGTCATTCTGTCATGTTTTGTTTTTTCACTGCGCCGTTCTAAGCTGTCACCAATTCAATATTTTTTTAACATACCAATCACGCTCCTTGACTGATAGGTTGATATGAGGCTGACCACCTATACTGTAAAAATCGGTTCACTTTTGCCAATGCCACCCCGGTTCAGGGAACGGCGGCAGGAGTTGCCAGTTGACCAGTATCTGTGTTCCCTTCCCAATTTAATCCGGTTTTATTCAAAACCAACATCAATCACCACTTCCTTGCAGCGCCTCACGACAGAACCAAGAACTCAAGCAACACCTCTGCGGCACCCTTCCAGGGTGACATAGACCCCCAAGACTCTCAAGAATTGGGGAGCCTCCCGCACAGGATTCCTTAAAAAAAAAAAAAAAAAAGTTGCAAGGTTTATGTTCATGTGAGGTTTTGCTTATTTGTATGCACACATGCAGAATGTGTAGGCGCGAACCTACATGTGCCTGTCTGTGGGCATGCATTTAATATGAGCCTTAAATGTTAACATATCTTTGCAGCTTAGATTATAGATTATAGTATAAAAATTTCGTGAACTCATTGTTTATCGATTTACGCAATCGAGGTGAGCTTATGCAATGCTTTATACTAGGGGTGAAGATCATTAAAATTTCATTAATCACTGTCTACCGTTTAAATTCCCCATCAAATAAATCCAACGACATTTTTTGTCTTTTTTATTTCAATCACACTAAAATCCGGGCAATCAATTTTCCTTGTCATCTTAATCCTTTTTCTTTTTATTTTATTTTTTTTAATTTAGTCAGCTGTTTTTTTTCTTTTCTCTGCAAGAAAGAATTTAAAAGAAGTCATTTAAACTCAATACTTTTGTTAAATGATTTATGAAGAAGAATGCAATTCACCAACCTATTTGGTGTGACCAGAAACAGGTGTGAAGATTGTCAAATTATTATTCACTATTTATTATTTTATTGAATTATTCATTAAAATTATCCAATGACAACTGTTGAGACAGTGTCAAAGTTATTGTCGGCAGGACACGGACAAGGCGGGTTTGAACTTGCGCTTGTTTCAATAACGCTAATTCTTGTGTCGACGCCTTATCCGGTCGGCCATACCACCGACTTTGGTTTCGTATAGAAGGTGACCCACCCCTCCATCTGTGAAAACTTGATTCACTTTTGGCAATGTTATCCTGGTTTCAGGGAAAGGCGGCAGAAGTTGTAACTTGCAAGTTTATATTCATTTAAGATGCCATTATTTCACCAAGCTCGAAGAGGGTTCTTGAGGTGTGATTCACACAAAAACGGTCACTAAATAAATCATCCTTCTATTGTTTATCATTATACTGGTTCCTTGACTTATAGGTTGGTATGAGGCTGACCACATGACAGAATCACATATGACAGAACAATTCAATGACAGTAGGTACATCACATACCTACTGTAAAAAATGGTTTACAATGCCCATGTCACCCCTTTTCCAGGGGAGGTCGGCAAAAGTTACAGGGTTTATTTTCATTTGAAGTTGAGATTTTATTTGTAAGTACACATTCAGCATTTGTAAGCGCGAACTTACACGTGTCTGTTTGTGGGCATGCATTGAATATGAGCTTTGAATGTTAATAGATCCTTGCAACTTAACCTTTCTACTGACCTTTATTTCCTTATCCCATCATGAGGTCGAGACTATTATATTTTTATTTTTATTTGTATATTTATTTATTTTTGGTTTCGGGTATTGTTTGTTTTTATTTTTCTTTATTATTTATTTGGTGTGATTTGTATGTTGAAATACACAATTGTACAATACGGTAATAGGCGCTTTGAAATGTAAATGAATATCTTATATATGTACAAAATAACTTAATTTAATACTGTTGTACTCTTGTTAAAAAAAAAAACTTAGATTATAGTATACGGGATTGATAAAACAACAATCTCTAATAATACCAACACTAATCTGTCGCCCACACTACAAACTCCGCAACTCCCAATATGGATAATTATTGTCAACATACAGTAGGGAGTGTAGGGTGCTTGAGGTGTGGAGATTGTTAAAATATTGACTTAGTGCTTATCGGAATGGACCATCCATTCTACCACAGGGATGGCCATGTAAGACGTCTCAATACCGGCCTCGTATTAAAACCGGTATTTAGACCTATATTCAGACCAGTATTTGACTTATAGGTTGGTATGAGGCTGACCACCCATACTGTAAAAAATGGTTCACTTTGCCAATGTCACTCCTGTTTCAGGGAAGGTCGGCAAGAGTTGCAGGGTTTATGTTCATTTGAGATTGGGTTTTTTATACTGAAGGTCCACATGCGGCATGTGTGAGCGCGAAATTATACATGTCTGCTTGTGGGAATGCATTTAATATGAATCTCAAATGATTATCTTTGCCTATACATATCTTTGCAGCTTAGATTTAGATTAGATTTAGATCTAGAATTTAAGTTGCAAAGACATATTGAGACCAATAAAAAAAGAAACCTGTTCTGTGCATTAATACGAATATCTATATAATCTTAATGTAAATTGCAATGCTCTATTGACATTTAAGGCACTTATTAAATGCAATTCCTTGACTTATAGGTTGGTATGAAGCTGACCACTCATTTTGTAAAGAAATGGTTCACATTGCCAACGTCACCCCTGTTTCAGGGAAGGTCGGGAAGAGTTGCAGGGTGTATGTTCATTTGGGACTTGGGTTTTTATATTTTAAGTCCACATGCGGCATGTTTAAGCGTGAACTCATACGTGTCTGCTCGTGTAAATGCAGATAATTTGAGCCCCTAATGTTACATATCTTTGCAACTTAGATAAGATTTTATTAGACTAGATATCTCCTTACCAAATACCGGCCACAAAAGGTCCATCTGCCTTAAAGCTACTGGGTCTTGCTTGAAAATTTGTGCTTTTTACAGCGACGATCAAGCTCGCAGTGGGCTCTTGAGGTGTGATTCACACAAAAACAGCGCTCACCAAATAAATCATCTTTACAGTATTCGTAATAAACTATTACTGGATTCTTCATATTTTGATTCCCGGTTTTTTCACTGTGTCGACTAATAGCGTGGTATTTTGTCTGCCGGACATTACAACGCTGTAGACCGAGCAAGTCGTAGCACACATTGTAATGTTGCCGTTAAACGCTGATATCAAATACAAACAGGTCGATATGTCGCTTGTAAATTAAGCGTGCTCCACACAAACTGCGTCAACATTATACCTGTACCGTACAAATGATATTTATAATCCAAATTGCAAAGATATATTAGGTCCTTACATATGAAATTGGCGTTTGGCCGTACTAGCCACTTTGATCTCAAATGTCTCCTCTTTGGTTAAGAATTCCAAATTCAAATTTATTCGGCTATTTACTTATGTATTTTTGTTTTGAAATTTTAATTCATTTGTTCGTTCCTCAATTGTTTTTTTACTTTGCATCACTCATTTTACAAAATGGAAAACTTGAAATATCGCGTTATTTACAAGTACGAGTTCCACCGTGGCACCAGTGCTGCAGAAACGGTTTGAAGGAATAATAATATGCATGACGAAGGTGTCGCAAAAGAAAACACAGTGCGTTTTCTTCTTCTTCCTCAGCCTTTCTCAGTTCACTCCTGGACGTAGGCCTCTGCATTCCTGTCTATCGGCTGCTGTGTTCAGCCATTCTCTGCCTGCAGTTCTCTTGATGTCGTGAAGCCCCCTCAGTTGGGGTTTCCCCACTCCCCGCTTGGACATCCTGGGCCACCATGGACGACCCTTTTCGGCCACCTGTCATTGTCCTGCTTTGCGACGTGACCTGTCCAACGCCACTTTAAGCTGGCCATTCGCTGTATGACATCATTGACACCAGTGCGTCTACGAATCCCCTGGTTTGGAACCCTGTCTCTGAGACTGATTCCCAGCATCCTCCTTTCAATGGCTTTTTGGCACGTCCTCAGTCTGTTGGTGCCACAGATCACGGAATATAAAGTTGGCGCTATACTGAGTGAGCCCTTTTGTTTCCAAGCCATAGGTGGATACTTGAAGCATGTATGACTCAAAGACCTTGCGTTTCATGTTAACAGGCATTTTTGTGTCATTGAGGATGTAGCCTAGATTTTAGAAAGCGGCCCATGTCAGTGCTATCTTTCTGGTAATTGCATATATGTGATATATTGACATTTTAAAAGAATATCAGGATGATTTATTTGGTGAGCGCTGCTTTTTTGGGAGCCTCAAGAGCCCTCTGCAAGTTTGGTCGGGGCTACATTTCTCAAGCAAACCCCAGTTTCTATGCGGCTGGTTGCACTTTTGTTGACCGGTTTTTGATTAAGGCAAATGATTTTTTCAACCCAATGCAGAGCATACATGAAAATAATCATAATGCTCCGCCGGGATTTGGACCTATGACCCGAGTCACGACATATCGGTAAAGGACAACTCGTCCAACGACAGTTCGGCCATTGTCAATTTTTTTGTGCTCCGCCGGGATTTGAACCAACAACCTTCCATTTACGAGTCAGAAGTGTAAACCACTAGACTACGGACCGGTTGAATACAATATATTGTATATGAACGAAATGTCATCGACCCGAAATGTCGATGACCGAAAAGTCGTGTGGACGAAATGTCGTGTGGATGAAGTGTTCAGTGACCGATTTGTCTATGGCCGAGTTGTCTTTGGACGGATTGTCGTTGACAGAAATGTCGTTAGCCGAAAAGTCGTGTGGACAAAGTGTCGTGGGACCGATTTGTCTATGGCCGAGTTGTCTTTGGACGGGTTGTCGTTGACCGATTTGTCTTTAGCTGAAATGTCGTTGGCCAAAAAGTCGTGTAGACGAAGTGTCGTGTGACCGATTAGTCAATGGCCGAACTGTCGTTGGACGAGTTGTCTTTTACCGTTATGTCATGGAATTCCTATGACCTTCCATTTACGAGTCCGAAGCGAATATAGACTACGGAATGGGCAAAATTCTTACTGCTGAAAGACGTTACAATAATACAGTGCATACCGTTAGCTGGAGGTAGTATTCATAACCAGTGAGTTATTATAAAGAGGAGTAGAAACTAGCTTACAGCATTGATACATACTAGGAGCACAGTTGTTCCCAGTCCTGTCAAAAGTAACAATTTAAAAATTATGTTCTCACATGTGAAATCGTGTGCTTTTCCATAATGTTTTTCGACACACAATAATTACGCATACCATAATGTCCTAAAATAATAACGATAGAAGCAAGAACTCAAGCAACACCTTTGCGGCACCTTTCTAGGGTGACATAGACCCCCAAGACTTTTAAGAATTGGGGAGCCTCCCGCACAGGATTCCTTAAAATAAAAAAGTTTTTTTTGTATACAACTAAGTCACGCAGTGAAGATCTTTGATCTCTTTCTTACTAAGGACCGTTTTCTAAAGTAAGTTGAAACAGATATGGTCACTGATCCGGTTCGAAGGACCAAAATGACCGAAATGGGCTATTGGTCTGGTTAGACACTGGTTTTACGTGGATCACTCAAAATAATAACTGTAAAGCTCGCGGGACATTTTTCAGAATGTTTATTGAATTAATTAATTCACAAACAAGATTACATAAAGTAGAATGTATGAGAGCAAACAGACATGTTGATAGGTCAAAGTTTCGAGAGAGAACTGTATCCTGCCGCCGTTCCACTAGGGGTGGCCGGTACCTCCGCAGATGCGCCTCCACTTTTTTCTGTCCTTACAAACCACTTTCATTTCCTCAATATTCATCACCTTTTTCATACATACTCTTCTCTTATTTTCACTCTGCAGGTTCCATTCTTTCGCAATCTCACCTATTTGGTCTAACCATTCTTTCCTCGGCCTTCCCCTTCCGCGCTTTCCTCTGACATTTCCTTTGTACACTTTCTTCGTTAGTCGTTCATCATCCATTCTTTCGAGATGTCCGAACCATCTCATCGTACTTTTTTGTACTTTCATTCTCATATTCTCTTTTATACCACACTCGTTCATCACCCAATCATTACGTACTCTATCATTCAGTGTTTTTCCAGCCATTGCTCTCAGGTAAGCCATTTCAACCGTACATACTTTACTCAGCTCACATTCATTAACTGTCCACGCCTCACTTCCATACATCAAAGTCGGAACCAATATGCCATTGTGGACCGCCAATCTCATATTCTTCGTAAGTTTCCTATTTCTTGCAATTCTTCCAATCGTTCCCATTACACTTCTTCCTCTACTAGCACGCTTTTCCAATTCTTTCGTCAATTTCCCATTCGACTCAAACTTGCTTCCCAGATAATCAAATTCTTTCACGACCTCCAATCTTGTTTCATTCAGTCTTATCTCAAGAAGAAGTAAGAAATAGCTGTCAAACATTGACATGAAGTTTGTAGCAAAAGAACATAGACAAAAATACAACTGTGTCATTGGTAGGTACTTATGTTAAATTCTTAACAAGATACATCTAATCTAATCTAATCTAAGTTGCAAAGATATGTTACATTGGAGATTCACATTACAACATTCCCACAACCAGACACGTACAAATTCGCGCTTGCACATGCCTCATGTGAACCTACAACATAAAAACCAAATCTCAAATGGACATACACCCGGCACTCCTTCCCTGTAACAGATGTGACATTGGCAAAGGGAACCATTTTTACAGCATAGGTGGTCAGCCGCATACCAACCTATAAGTCAAGGAACATACATCATTTTCCGGGAAGCCTAAAAACACTTATAACATACATAATGTTTATTTTCGCTAAAATAATTTCTAGTTCACAGAGATCACAAGTCATTGTTCATAGCACATGACGTGTATTGTGCGGCATGTTTGTCTCTCAAGAGGCACTTGTCCCATATCATAATGTATGTTCCCTGTTTGTAATGTTGTATGCATATAATGTTGATAGTGACATAGTATCTGCAGAAACATGTATTTTGTGTGAATACGCCACTGAATAAAAATTGCCATACAAAAATAATGTTTAAAACTGCAGTGATTTATTTTGCACATTTATTTCACATCGAAGGTTAAAAAGATATATGGCATAAGCGACAAAAACAAAATTGTTCAGGAGAGGAGCTTTAAGTTTGAGATTGCAGAAAAATGAACATAACTTTTTTTACTTTCTATCATATCGTTGAAATCAAAACCGCTCTAGAGTTACAAAAATAAAGGCATTTATAGTAATTTCTATTAATGTGGCTTTATGTTTTTACGAAATTGTATGTCACAAGCGCCTTTAGGACAAAAAATGCCGAAAACAAGTTCGCAGAGGGCTCTTGAGGGGAAAAATTAATCAAGGTGTGATTAACACACAAACAGCGTTCACCAAATAAATAATTCGAATATAATTATTATTATTTGCCTTTCTCTCGGCATGGAATGCAAGCGCTCTACAAATTGAGCTATCAACCGTCTTCAAAGGGCGTTAGGAAATAATTTATCTGTTGAAATTGATCCCTGAACTTCGTTTCAGGCGCCAGACGCTCTATCCAGCGTGCTATCGACCAGCATACGTCATAAAACAGAGCGATACCCTCTGAACTCCAAGTTAAAACTAAGCATTCAAAATCAACGTATAGCTTGACAAAAAAACGTATGTAAACATACACAATACCTCTATTGTAAGTTATACTTTCTGTACATTTTTGGTGAAACTCTACGGTTTAATTGATGTATATTTGGCGTAGGTACAGAACAAAACTTTTGTCTGATAATATATCGATACCTAAAATGTAAAACTGAATAAGTGACATCTTAAGCCAACATGGGTTTCTCAGATAAATGTACCTTTTTCCCTATTTTCTACTAGAGAAAACCCTAAAGACGTGTGAAAATCCTGTAGCTTAGAAGTTGTTCATGAGCACTTCCTTATAATTAGTTCACTTACTATGAGAAGCTACATACAAAAAAACGTTGTATCCACGATTTCTCAAATCAGTGAATCAGCACTTATTCAGTTTTACCTTGAAGGTGGCGATGTCTTTGCAACTTGCCTCGCCTCTATTGAGCGTTAGAGTTTTCATACATATTCCGTGAAACGCTATGATTGTGATTACATGTTAATGGTTTTCTACTTGGTAACTTACAAAACAAAGCTTTCAACTGTGTTGAATCGCTCATAATAATTATTGTTTGTGGAACGGTTTCCATGGCAACGGTTCCCAACACGAAAGCCCAGTAGGTGCTTACTTTCAAATCGCGTAATACGTATTCCTACGTTCCTAATAGAGTTTTTACACTTTTTAAATAAGTGAGAATTTTGTAATCTGTATTTGTTTTGATGTCTATACACATTATTATAAGGACAACTGCCACATCACCAAGACCTCTGCGGCACTATAACAAGTATCATAGACCCTTGCGAGGCTCTTCTTAGACATTTTAGTCGTCAGTTGAGCCCACGCTTTGACAAACAAATGGTGCCCGGTCTTAACCTTTCATCACCACGGTCATTCTTACCTACCGAATTTTGTAATACTTGTATGAAAACAAATCAGCTGTTCGCTTGCGGCCATCTTGGATTGACAGGTCTTCATACAAATGCATCATTAGTTTGTCAAAATGTGGGCTCAACCGACGACTAAAATGTCTAAGAATAGCCCCGTTAAAGTCTCTTGAATCTAGGGAGTCTCCCAGACAGGCTATCTTAAAAAAAATGTGATTAATAAAAAAATTAACTTGTTCTAAAGTATGTTCCTTGACATAGGTTGGTGGTATTGTGTTTGGCTGACCACTCATGCTGTGAAAATCGTTCACTTTGCCAATGTCACACCTTTTTCAGGGAAGGTCGGTAAGAGTTGCAGGGTGTGTGTTCATTTGAGATTTGGGTTTTTATGTTGTAAGTTCACATGCGGCATGTACAAGCGCGAGCTTATACGTGTTCGTTTGTGAAAATGCATATAATGTGAATACCCCATGTTACATATCTTTGCAAAGATTAGATTAGATTAGATTAGATTAAATGTCTTACTGCGCCAGTATTCATGATGATGTCGAGTTGGTGATTTCTTTATAGAGCCGTTGCGTGATGTAGTCACTCCAAGGGCGCGTAAATTATTAATTAATTTGATTATTCCCTGAAAAAATTAAATATTTTTCTTCGGGGACACCATCACACTCTTTCTGAGACATGAATGGACAAACTATGGATTAAACTTAACGCTCGAAATTCAATATAATTTTAAAAGGCACTTAATTGTAATAGGCACTAAGTGTCGTGAATTTATAAATAAATAAATAAATAAAATAAAATAAAATAAAATAAAAATAAATAAAAATATTATTAATAAGCAAATTCCTAGTCCTAATTAACTAATTAACAGTACCTGCCCGAAAAACCCCACCCACTTTCTCTTTCCTACCCTGAATTTTAAGCCTTTTGTTTTGTTTTTAACCTCAGTTAGCCTCTGATGATGGACGGATAAAGTCCGATAGCGCTTAGGCCTTGTTAACTCAAATAAGTGAAAATAAAATTAATTTAAAGTAAAAAAAACATCTAAGCTACAGCTTAAGAGCAACTTGTCACCATTTAAGTGTAAGTGTGCGGTTACCAGCTCCCCACATTTTAAGTTCCTTTTTTTTACATTTACAATTTAGATAAATAATTAATGATTTTATTCATTACTGTCACTCTTTTACGAAGACCATTAAATTTAAGAAACAAAAACGAAAGGTTTAGGGTGTATAGCGCTCTTAAGCATGTCAGGATCTCAGTTAAAGGCATCGAAAACGACTTTATACAAACAGATAAATATTTTTTAAATAAATACATGCAGTGATGGGTTGAAATGGCGGCCGAAAAAAGGAATGACAAGTTAATAAGAGAAGCAGGAATGGGAAGACAAGGGAATCGCGTGTTTTGTGTAATTGGAAGAATATAATTTAAATGTAAATAAAACAACGGAAAGAATACAAAATAAAAAAATTAAAAAAAATACAATCATCCCAAGATATACCTTGTTAAGAGAAAAATCAGGCGAGATCACAACTAAGCTACACATATAGTGTTATCTTCTTTCAAAGAAAGGGGTTGCATGTGGCGAGTGGGACCTATTTATTTTTACAGGTAAGGGGGCTAACTTATTGTTAACCACTTCAGTTGAAGTGGGGGTTTCCCAGCTCACGACTCCTCGTGACCCCTTGTACTTATTTCTTGTGAAGGCTGTGTAAGCCTTGTCGGTATTTTTCTACCAAATGCTATTCCTACCAATGCGATTCATTGACTTATAGGTTGAGATGACGCTGACCACCATAACTGTAAAAAATGGTTCACTTTTCCAATGGCACACCCCTGTTTCAGGGAAGCCCAGCAAAAATTGCAGGGCTTGTGTTCATTTGCGGTTTGGATTTTAATTTGTTAGCGCACATGCAGCATTTGTAAGCGCGAGATTGCACGTGTCTGTTTGTTGGCATGCATTAATTAATATGAATTAAACTTGTTTATATATTATATTTTTTAGGGTGGATTTATTAACACAGTGAAAGTCCATTTTTAATTATTTAAAGAATTCAAATGGAAACAAAGTTTTAATTCTTGTTTATATATCTTTGCGAACTAGATTATACATTACAGAAAGATATATTTAACGAACTTAATACAATCCAGACCTACCTTAACAACTTGGTCCTGCTTGAGTAAAGGCGCTTTGTAGCAATGATCAAGCTTGTAAACACCTGTGCGGCACTGCAACAAGTGTCACAGACCCCTAGAGTCTCTGAAATTTAGGGAGTCTCTTGCACAGAATTTCTTAAAAAAAACATATTTCCGAAACATGTATTTTGCGTGTAAATTCTGAATTAAGTCTTTTGGTTGTAGGCCGAAGACATCACAAACATAAAACATGGTTTGATGGCTTTATTGAATGACAGAAATGGCGTAAATTTTACTAGAAGAAAAAGCTTTTAACCCATTTATTTCGACTGTTGAATTTTTTTTTGTGCAGCATTCTTTATACTGATAAAAGTGTTTTTTGTATTTTCAATGAAAAAACAAATACCTAGCCTTTTAGGTCAGTATGAGGGTGACCACTGTTATGTTATTTTAAAATAACATAAAAAGAACAATCTCGAAGTGTACAGTGTGTTTTGTGGGCCGAACTGCGCCGTGCGATCTAATCAGGCCGTCGCTCATCAGTTCTCGGCAAGAGGTGAACAGAGTCAGACGTCGGCGACCAAGCACCAAGTGGTGCAAGAGGGGACATTACCATGGAGCTCCCTCCTCCCCATCTACTTGGATTTCCTGCCAGCAAGGCACCCGCCTCGTGGACCAGAGACGGGGGTATAGGAGCGCCCACCCAGGGGCTCCAACGTGTAGAGGCGTCCGCCTCGTGAGCCGCCGCTAGCCTGGGGCGCTGCCCCAGGCCTTCAGTTCGCAACTCCAGTCAACGGAGTAGGGAGTGTTTTAGGGACAAGGTGCAGGTCGGGCTATTCCCTTATTTCCCCTTTTTCCCCCATATTACTAAAGTAAATAAACCCTTATTTGTTCATGTTAAACTTATCTTTTAAATATACAACCCTTCCCAAAATACAAGTAAGCAACTCAAGGAAAGAACCCCACGCCCTGAGAGTGATGCTGATGATAGCTAGCCGGAGTAAGTATCCTGTAGGTACATCCTGGGAGATACCTTCCATTGCAAACATAACACCACTCATACTGTCAAAAATGTTCTTTCGTTACGCCCAATAGAATGTTTTATCCACGATTTCTAAAATCAGTGAATCAACGCTTTTTCAGTTTTGATTATTTTTATTTTTGCAACTTAGATTACAGAAGCCACTGCAAGCTGATCTAACCGATTTTCTCAGTGCACTTTGAAGCGTTGCTATGCCAGCAAGTAAAATGAAAATCTACGGTTGTTAACGACCAAATAAAACAAAAAAACCTGACGTTGCTATGCGACAAAAAAACAATGACTGTTCGGGAAGCAATGAAAATTTAGCTGCACTTTATCGATAAACTTAATTAAAAAATGATAAAGGAAAAACAGTTTTGTTTTCGATTACGTGAGTATATTTTTATAAACCACAACCGGTTTCGCAAACATCCGTTCGCATCATCAGGTGGATAAATTAATACTAAATGGTGTGGAAACGGAATCAATCTTAGAGGGTGTCATTGTGTGAGGGTATGAGGGAGGGAGGGGGGGGGGGTGGTGCAGGATGGCCATGTGGCTTGTGTCATCTGGATCATTTAGCTTCCTTGGGAATATGGTCAACAGGGGGGATGGATTGGGTACTAACATATTATTTATAAGTGTATTAGGTGAATTTTTTAATTTGTTAATTTCGATTATTTCAAGTGCAGAGAGGGTTGGTCCGTAGGAACTAGGGTGCAGAAGTTTAGTGGTGTGGTTGGGAAAAGAATGTCCAGTCTCTATGATATGGTTAGCAAATTCGGAGAAATTATTATTAGAAAGGCATCGTCTATGTTCGTCTAGTCGTATTTTTAGGTTTCTAGAGGTCTTTCCTATGTAAATTTTATTACAGTCCCCACATTTAATCTCGTACACTCCACTTTTTTGTAATATATCAGTCCTGGTTTTTGCATTCAAAAGTATATTTCCCAGTTTATTAGTGGTATAGAAGGCGGTTCTTATTGTATCAGGAAAAAGTTTCGAGATTTTGGTGGAAATGTCACCTGCGAAAATGACTTTTTTCCATGGCCTGTTCTGGTTGTCGTTGGTGTTGTAAGAGTGGTAGATGTACTGTCTGTACAGAAGAGTCTTAGTTTTTTTGTGTGAAAGTTTGTCAATCATGTTAGTATTGTATCCGTTATTATGGGCGATTTGTTTAATAGTGTTGAGTTCGGTCCTGTAATCATCATTCGTCAGTGGTGTTGTATGGAGTCTATTAATCATGGCAAGGAAGCCTGACATTTTGTGAGAGATTGGGTGCATAGAAGAAGCGTGGATGGTGGTGTCTGTGTGGGTGGGTTTCCTATAGATGGAATATTGAAAAAAAACACTTTTTTATTCAATGTGTGCTTTTTACTATTAGGTTTTTATTGGCTTGAAGAGTTTTTTAATTAAAAATGTGTTTTTTTTTACTTTTTTACAACTTTTGCTACCTTTTCTTAATATAATCTATAATCCAAGTTGCATAGATATCGCCACCTAAAAGGTTTAACTGAATAAGTGCTGATTCACTTTTTGAGAAACTGTGGATAAAACATTTTATTGGGTGTAACTTCTCATAGTTAGTGAACTAATTATAAGAAAATTCTCATGGCAAACTTCTAAACTACAAGTATATCAAAGTTTTGTAGTGTTTTCTGTCGTACAAAATAGAAAGGTGGATTTTTCCGAAAAACCCATGCTAGTTTCATTTTACCTGTAATGTATCGACATGTTGACATTAAAGGCCCACATTAAATGCATGCCCATAAGCAGGCACATGTAAGTTCGCGCTTACTTATGCACGTTTTGTCTACGCTGTCTTTCCCATCTTACTGTTACGAATGTATGAGTTTATGTATGTGTATATTTACTTATGGTTGTGTGTCTGTGTGTTTTTACTTGCTTGTATAGGTGTGTGTCGTATTTGCTCGAAGCTTCTGCTCGAGTCGATTCTGGCATGGTGACGGGTCACCTGTAAATACGGATTGCAGTGCTTTGGATGGCATTAGTACCCGAGCCGTTAAGCGAGAAGTACAAAAGTTTAAATTTTTAAAAGTTTAATATGTGAGCAAATTCAGAAAAAAAAGTTTAAAATAAATTTAACCGAAGCTTTATTAAAATTAAGCCCAAGTAAATTGTAACATTACTATATGTTCCGTACTGGTTTTTTTCTTACTTTTTCCTGACGCTAGGAAATGTTAATAATCATGATCCTCTGTATATGGATATGTAACAATGGAACATTATCCAGAGTCATAATAAAAGGAGGACTTGTATGAAAAAGGTTATGACTCTGGATGAAATGAAAGAAGTATGCAAGGACAGGAAGAAGTGGCGGTTAATCTGCAATGTTGATTTCTAATGTTGGTGTATTCATTTGCTACATTTTTTGCATAGGAAATTTTTGACTTTTTTTGTATAGATTTCTTTGTAAGGTTTTGTTCTTTTTTATATTTAAATGTAATTTATTATTCATATTCCTTGACTTATAGGTTGGTATGAGGCTGACCACCCATACTGTAAAAAATGGTTCACTTTGCCAATGTCACCCCTGTTTCAGGGAAGGTCGGCAAAAGTTGTGGGGCTTATGTTCATTTGAGGTTTGGATTTTATTTATAAGTACACATTCAGCATTTGTAAGCGCGAACTACACTTGTTGGTTTGTGGGCATACATCTGAGAGCTTTAAATGAATATATCCTTGCAACTTAGATTATAGATTATAGAACCACTGAATAGACGTATGAAAATATAATAGATGGACTACAATGGGAATATTGTTTTAATAATGCTAAAAGGATGTATGTCATATTTTGTATGAGGAAATAATATCTTCACTGGAGTAAGGAAGTCAGTGAAGCTAAACCGTTAGCACAACAATTAAAAACAATCGATAATTTTTGCAAAGATATATTAACATTCAAAACTCATATCAAATGCAGGCCCACAAACAAACAAAGAATGAACATAAGCCCTGCAACTTTTGCCGACCTTCCCTGAAACGGGTGACATTGGCAAAGTGAACAATTTATACAGAATAGGTGGTCAGCCTCAGAATAATAATAATAATATTGAGCTGATTGAGGTGAGAGCTGTTTTTGTGTCAACCACACCTCAAGAGCCCTCTGCGAGCTAGGTTGTCGCTGTAGAAAGCACCAATTACCAAGCAGGATCCAGTTGCTGTAAGGCTGAATGGACCTTTGGTGACATGTCGTTGGTAAATGTAGATTCTTTTTTCAGCCCAGTGAAGAGCAAATTTGAAAAATGAAATATTTTTTTCATTCTCTGCCGGGATTCGAACCCGGTTCGTCGGTGATTCCGAAAAAGGTTGCCATCTCATGACTTTATGACTCCAACAGCGTTTAATATGTAAGACTTGAAATCGTTACAAGCGAATGTGGCATTTTCGTATAATGGTTTGTTTCTATACATTAAAGATACTTCTTTTCTTTCAAATTTATTCCTTTTAACATTTCTCATATTAAAATTCGGAGCCAGATGACATGATTTAAGGGTGCTTTGGGTAACGAGTGATTTGATATTCGTGCTAAGGATGAGTTAAGTAACTTACGACAAAAAGGTACAATTAGGTAATAACCAGTCTGGTTATTCGAAGATGGCGGACCACTGCATCAAATTCTCCATTCCGGGTGCAAGGACAGACAAACAATTGCCCTTGAGACTTTGGAAATTCATAAACGTATAAGTTGTAATTCTTATAGTTTGGTCAATGTTCAGATTCCTGCTGCTTCGCCTTTGTTTTACCCTAATTGTAGCTCGATGTAGTAACTCATCTTTCTCATTTCTCTATGGTTTTTGTGTTGTCACTGTGTAAATACACAAAGTCTAACTAATCTAATCTATTCTAATCTAAGTTGCAAAGATATGTTACATTGGAGATTCACATTACATGCATTCTCACAACCAGACATGTACAAGTTCGCGCTTGCACATGCCTCGTGTGAGCCTACAACATAAAAACCAAATCTCAAATGGGCATACACTCTGCAACTCTTGCCGTCCTTCCCTGTGACAGGGGTGACATTGGCAAAGTGAACCATTTTTACAGCATGGGTGGTCAGCCGCATACCAACCTATAAGTCAAGGAACTAGTTTATTATAATCGTGCTATCGACCGGACAAATGAACAAGAACCTTGAAAATCTTTCCGACTTTTCCTGAAACAAGGGTCACATTCACAAAATCAATCATTTTTTACAATAAGGATGGTCAGCTTCATACCTAATATCTATAATATAATATTTTTTAGTGTTGATCTATAATATAAGTTGAAAAGATATATTACATTTGAGATTTTTATTAAATGGTATCCCACAAGCAGACACGTATAAGTTTGCGCTTAAATATGCCGCATGTTAACCTACAATATAAAGCCCTATCTCAAATGAACATGAGCCCTTCAACTCTTGCCGACCTTCCCTGAAACAGGGGTGACATTGGCAAAGTGAACCATTTTTTACAGCATGGGTGGTCAGCCACATACCAACCTATAAGTCAAGGAAATGCCAAACCTCACAAAAATTAATAAAATTTAATATAAAGATATTTTATGGTTATCAATTCATAACGGTCATTTGAGAAGAAAGGGAGGAGGAAGCTCTAAAAAGAGATAAAAGGATCAGAGTGGAGGGGAAGGAGGGAAAGAGGAAGATATAGATAATATCACCATGGCAACCCTTTGTTCTTTTCCCCATGCAAGACGGAAAAAACCACATGGGCTTGGAAAAAATTAAATATTGCTCGTTTGAACAAAAGGAGACATAGGTATCTGAAAAACTCGACCTTTTTTTATTCTTAGAGTTTCACGTTCCGTAGTCTAGTCGAAACACTTCGGACTCGTCATTGAAAGGCTGTGGGTTCGAATCGCGGCGGAGCACAAAAAATATAAATCGTTTATGTTTTCAAATATGCTCTTCGGCTTGTAGAAAAAATCATATACCTTTACCAAAGACCGGTCACCAAAGGTCCATTCAGCCTTACAGCAACTGGGTCTTGCTTGATAATTAGCGCTTTCTATAGCGACAACCAAGATTGCAGAGGGTTGGTGAGGTGTGATTCACACAAAAACAGGGCTCACCAGATAAATCATCCTAATATTATTACATTAATGCAAAGCTGAAATAGAGAAATATGTTTTTAAGAAATGTTTTCATTTTTTCATTTAACTATACATGGTAACAGGCACTTTACCCACCTCCACCCACCAAGTTCAACGAATTTTGTAGAATGAATGTGGCGTGACATGTGTGGTGACATGCGTGGAACACTATTTATTTTATCAGTAAACGAAGCCGGTCTTACGCCAACTACGTCAGTTAAAGTTGGTGTCTATCAGCTCTCGTGGGGGCTGCAACTCATTTCTTGTGAAGGTTTAGTAATTCTTTCGGGTGCTTTCATTTTGAGTTAAAAATAAACACCGAAACGGGAAATCATTTCTGATACCCTCGCTGGGGTTCGAGCCCGGAATCTCCACATGGAATCCAAGCACTCTACCAACTGAGCTATCGGCCGTACTATATTCATCATCATTGGCACGACAACCCGGGGTGGGTCTTGGCCTCCCTCAGCAACCGCTGCCAGCGCTGTCTATCCAACGTCTTCCTCCTCCAGTCCCACATTCCCACTGCACGGCAATCCGCCACCACTCCATCCAGCCATCTTGAACGTGGTCTTCCCACTGTCCGGCGTCCCTCCGGGTTCGTCATCACAATCGTCTTCTCCAGGCTCCGATGGTCCATTCGCTGAATGTGCCCCAGCCAATGCAGTCTGTTGACCTTTATTGAGCGGACTACATCAGCGTCCTGGTACAGCTTATACAATTCGGGATTACCTATATCTTCTTCGCCATATGTTTCTGTCCTTTATTGGACCATAAATACGTCGAAGTATTTTCCTTTATTATATTTTCATCTTTATTTCAAGCTATGAAATTATGAAACAGGGTGAACGATAGAAGTTCTTAAAATACAAACATTTTACATACGTCGTATTATATTTTATTATGGAAAATACTACAAACGAGAGGTTGTTTGTGTTTTACACCCCTTTTTTGGAAATATAAAATTGGAGCAGCATTGCTCAGCCCTGGGTTTCCCGGGTTTTTTGGGTTTTATTATTCATGCTCGGACCCTTTTTTGAAAAGGGGCTTGACCATATTATATTCGTATTTCATATTGTGCTTGTATTCGTTAAATATTCATAATATATTTAAAAGAAAATATACTGAATGATAGAGTCCGCAATGATTGGGTGATGAACGAGCGTGGAATGAAAGAGAATATGAGTATGAAAGTACAAACAAGCACGATGAGATGGTTCGGACATCTTAAAAGAATGGATGATGAACGACCAACGAATAAAATATACAGAGGAAATGTAAAAGGAAATCGTGGAAGGGGAAGACCGAGGAAAGAATGGATAGACTAAAGAAGTGAGATTGCCAAAAAATGGAGCCTGCAAAGTGAGAATAAGAAAAGATTATGTATGAGGAAAGTGATGAATGCTGAAAAGATGAAAGAGATACTATACTAAATCTAAATCTAAATCTAAGCTGCAAAGATATGTATCATTTGAGATTCATATTAAATGCATTCCCACAAGCAGACACGCATAATTTCGCGCTCACACATGCCGCATGTGGACCTACAATATAAAAAAAACAATCTCAAATGAACATAAGCCCTGCAACTCTTGCCGACCTTCCCTGGAGCAGAGGTGACATTGGCAAAGTGAACCATTTTCTACAGTATGGGTGGGCAGCCACATACCAACCTATCAGTCAAGGAAAAGTACAAGGACAGAAAAAAGTAGGGGCATATCTGCGAAGGTATCGGCCGTAAGCCGTATTTATGGTCCATTAAAGGACGGAAACATATGGCGAAGAAGATATAACAAGCTGTACCAGGACGCTGATGTGGTCCGCTCAATAAAGGTCAACAGACTGCATTGGCTGGGGCACATTCAGCGAATGGACCATCGGAGCCTGGAGAAGACGATTGTGATGACGAACCCGGAGGGACGCCGGACAGTGGGAAGACCACGTTCAAGATGGCTGGATGGAGTGGTGGCGGATTGCCGTGCAGTGGGAATGTGGGACTGGAGGAGGAAGACGTTGGATAGACAGCGCTGGCAGCGGTTGCTGAGGGAGGCCAAGCCCCACCCCGGGTTGTCGTGCCAATGATGATGATGATGATGATCGGCCGTAAGCGGAATGGCTGCAGAGTCACAGTTACCCAGAAAAATCATGTCAACGTGATTTCCTCTTAAATAATTTTTTTTACCAAAGAAACCCAAACGTCCGCTTTCAGATTAAGTTTTTCACAACAAAAATGTCTGAAATTCGGTCCCGTTTTTTTTCTTCTTTCTGTAGACATAAAGGAATATCCCTTTTACCGTATTTTTTTTCGGCATCCATTTCTCCTTTCTCTACCATATTGTGTACCTCATCAATCGTCCCGAATTCTCCTTTCGAGTGCTGAAACGTACGAAATTCAAATCATTTCTTTACTTAAACCAGAACGACTTATGAAAATGCCCTGTCTATGGTCTAGTGGTTAATGCTAAACTCACATAAACGGAAGGTCGTGAGTTCAGTCCCGGCCGAACACAAAAAAAGTCGTTTCGCTAAAAAGGCGCTACGGAGCTACGAATTTCTGGCATCATTCGCACGAGCGCCCTTGGAGTGACTACATCACGAAAAAGTGCTTTAAAGAAATCATCGAGTCATCATCATCACCGTCATATTATAACGAATGTGTAATTTCTTTCGTTGCGTGTTTTTGTGTTTGTGTGCCTAGGCGTGTTTACTTGCTGTGTATGTATGTGTGTAGACGTGAGTGTTTGACACTTTGAGCTGTTGGTACTTCAGGTACTGTCTGGAAATATTTATCCTAGAGGCGCCTCGTCAATTCAAGAACACGCAAGAATACGCCTTTGTCACATACATGTAAATAGAGTGCAGTACAGCCGTGAAGCCGACAAAGACAAAAGTTGCAGCGTGAACCTTATTATGTAATCAACTTGTTAAAAAATAAATACTGTGAAATAAATGCAACCGCAATTTTATTCAAAGTGAAGCCGAAATACAAATCAAAACAATATAGATGCAGAAAACGTTCGTTATCCAAAGCATACGATTATCGGGGTCGCTGTTGCGTAAAGTTAATGGCACGCTGAAAAGTGACCCGATTAGCAAATCTAAGCTGGCGTCATTAAGCCGAATGAAAACAATAAACCATTCTTATTTTTTCTGGAAAATTTTCCTTAAAAATTCAGATACTTAACCCCGTTAGATTTTCTTAGATTAAAAAATCTCGTTCTTCTGTTAAAATTTCTGTGTAAATTATTAAAAATGTGTATCGACGCAAATACACTGTCAAATTTGTATACGAGTTCTATTTATTTAAACTGCCGTGATTTATTTCACATTTATTTCGATTCGGTTCGGATACGTTCGGTTGGTTTCTAAGGCTACAAAGAGTTTTGGTCCTTATTTTAACGTAAGAATAAAGATCACTCTCGAAACATGGAGAATTGCTTTTTGCTAGATTTTGCACACAAAATTCTACCTAACACTTAAGCAACATTGGGCGTGGTCAGTGCTTGGATGGGTAACCGCTCAGGTACACCGCGTATCGTTGGCATCTTGGACCGGTCCGTAGTCCGTAGTGGCAACACTTCGGACTCGTAAATGGAAGGTTGTGGATTCGGATCCCGGCGGAGCACAAAAATATACCATTTATATTTCGAATGTGCTCTTCGCTGGGTTGAAAAATTCATAAACCTTTACCAATGACCGGTCACCAAAGGTCCATCCAGCCTCACAGCAACTGGGTCTTGCTTGAGTATTGGCGCTTTGTAGCGACGACCAAGCTCGTACACCTCTGCGGCACTACAACAAGTGTCATAGACCCCTAGAGTCTTTAGAATCTAGGGAGTCTCCCGCACAGGATTTCTTAAAAAAAAAAAAAAAAAAAAAAAGCAATCTCGAAAAAAAATAATTAAGTAACAAACATCTATTTCTTTCTAGAGAAACTTTATCATTAACTCACACAGATAAGCACAACACTCAACTACATATTCGTTACAATACACAAAGTGTATGTACAGAGGAACAACGTAGCAATATGAATCTGTAATGAAGAAATAAATATTTCATAGACTGTAGAAAAGGATGTTCTTGGGTGACCGAAATCAGGTTCCATCTTAGAACGAAACAGCGACAAAACGACACATGACATAACGACACATAACAAAACAACACAATGACATTACATCACATGACAAACATTAAAATGACAAAACATCACTAGACAAAACAACCACATAACAGAAAACACCATAAACGGCATGACAAAAATGTGAGACATGAGAAAATTGAACTAATCCATATTTTATATTATGGTAAAGCTTATAAAAAAAAAATTGACGCCCCCATTATCTTTGTGTTGTTTGTAATGTTTTGTCATTGTGCTGTTTTATCAAAGTGTTGTTTTTTCTGTGTTGTTTTGTCATGTGGTGTTATGTCATGAGTCATATTGTCACTGTGCCATTCTCTTCTATCACCTCGAAATCACTACCTTCAGATTTCGGTTAGGAATCTTGTTGTATGTTCCTTGACTTATAGGTTGGTATGCGGCTGACCACCCATGCTGTAGAAAATTGTTCACCTTGCCAATGTCACCCCTGCTTCAGGGAAGGTCGGCAGGAGTTGCAGGGTGTATGTTAATTTGAGATTCGGGTTTTTATATTGTTGGACTACATGCGGCATGTTTAAGCGCAAACTTAAACATGTCTGTTTTGTGAAAATGCATTTAATGTGCATCTCTAATGTTCCTTATATTTTTCAACTTAGATTAGATTAGATTAGATTAGATTAGATTAGATTAGATCTTCAACAACTGCACCACCATCGATCTAAACAGTCGGATAATGGATGGCCAAATAAGTCGTTCAAACAGCCATTTACAATCGTTCGCTTTGTCCTTCTTTGTATGTTCTTCTGTCTGTAGTAGGACCAGACCGTGTTATATCGCTGGTTTTATGGACCACTTAGGAATTATTGGCCCATTTTCTCTTCCATCTCTTATTGTACTTGTTGAGCTCCCTTTCTGAGTACATAAAATACGAAATTTAACCGCCATATTCATGCGATTTGATTTGCGAACAGTTTTCGAATAAGACTCTGAATTATATGGTCCGAAATGACAAGGTAATGAGTAGCTAGGAAAATATCGACACCTTAAAGGTAAAACTGAATAAGAGACATATTTAACTAACATGGGGTTTTCAGATAAATTCACTATTTTCCTATTTTCTATGAGAGAAACCACTCGAAAAGTGGGAAAAAACTGAGTTTAGAAGTTTTTTTGAGCACTTCCCTATCATTAGTCTACATACCATGAGATTTTTTAAAATAGATTTGTGGAAAGGAATACAATCCACGAACCTTTTTTTCCTGGCCAGTTGTCTTCAGCAGAAGCTTGTGTGCATGCAACGGCATCTGTTGAACCAGGGTCGAAGTTATGGTCAAGTGGTCTTTGTATACATACTGAAAAAATATGTATACAAAGAAAGTGTGAAAAGAAAAAGAGGGAAGGGACGACTGAGAAAAGTATGGAGTGATCAGATTGAGGAGATTGTGAAAGAATGGGATATACAAAGTGAGCGTAAAAGAAGAAAATGCATGAAAAAGGTGATGGATATGAATGAATTGAAAGAGGTATGTAAGGATAGGAAAAAATGGAGGCAACTCTGCAGAGGCTCTGGCCAACCCTAGCGGAATGGCGACAGAGTTACAGTTACAGTTACAGTTACTGGGCTAGTCGCAAGATTCAAACCAACGTTATCCGGTTCCAAATACGCTAGTCGAACATGCGCTCTTACCCCTCGTCCAAAACACTAATCTAATCTAATCTTATCTATCTTATCTAAGTTGCAAAGTAAATGTAACATTAAAGATTCACATTATATGCACTTTCACAAACAGACATGCACAAGTTCGCGCTTAAATATGCCGCATGTGGTCCTACAATATAAAAACCCGAATATCACATGGGCAAACACCCTGCAACTCTTGCCGACCTTCCCTGACAATGGCAAAGAGAACCATTTTCTACAGCATGGTTGGTCAGCCGCATACCAACCGATACAATAAAATGTTTTATCCCCTACGCACATATAGTGTAACATCTTGGGGGCCGTCCATTAATTACGTCATCGATTTTGGCCGATTTTCGACCCCCCCCCCCCCCTTACAATCATCCTATAGTCATTATCTAATGACTCCCTCCCCCCCCTCTTGCTGTAATAATGAATGAGCTTAATAATTAATAATGTTATATTACTTACATAATATTAAGTATATTTTGTAGAAATTGGTATTTACAAGAACGACGTCACTTTTGGTGTTCGTACATCATTTACCATCATCCGCAGACCAGACTCCCCCCCCCCTTAATGCGAATGACGTAATATATGGACAGCCCCTTGCCTGTGTTATCCCCGACGGGGTCGCAAATGGTAGTTCGGGACCTATTTATTTTTACGGGTAAAGGCGCCGACCTCTCGCCAACCACTTCAGTTAAAGTTGTGGTTTCCTTGCTCCCGGAGAGGCTGGCTCTCATTTCTTGAGAAGGCTGAGTAAACTTTTTCGCTATTTATTTTGGATTGGAAATAAGCACGGAAAATGTAAATCATTGCTGAGAAACCTCCACTTTAACTGAAACGAACCCATCCGGGACTACGCGGTAAGAAGTTTCAAGTTATGTGCAGCTCAACTGCGTTGTATTTTGTGCGTGGTATAGATAATATTGTTACGAATATGCAGGATGGTGTGCGATTGTATAGTTGTGTTAGTGTAAAAATAAGTCTCTCTAGAAGTGATAAGACGCATAGGTGGGCAGTTTGTGATATAATTTGTCTTTCACAATAATTTGTATTTATTCCCGGTTGGTCGAATTGAATGTTCTGGCAAAATCTAGCAAATAGCGATTCTTCATGTTTCGAGAATGATCTTTATTTTTAGTATAAATTTAGGGCCGAAATTCCATGTGAATTTAGAAATCATTCGACCGTCATACCATACTGTGCAAACGTAACTCTGAACCGAAAGTGATAAAATAAATCGTGCAAAATAAATAAACCACAGTTTTTGTAAAATAGAACCATATAACATAACAATATACCTATACATTTTTTTTATCTAAAGTTACATTGTTGTTTTGTATTTTTATTTAAATTTCAAAACCCTTTTAAGCTCTTTATATCTATTACTCCGTCCTTTAATATAGACTGCAGACATGAACTTTGCAAGTCTTTGATAGCTTTTCGGGTCGATGGTAAACTAATTTCGTGGTTACGAACCCTAGCCGGGGAATCAGTTTAAGTCGGCACCGTTGAACATTAAACCTGCCTTGATTAAACTGTCCAGAGACTGAAAAAGATGCCTTTATAACGCTAAACGCTGCTAAGCCACACATATAGTGTAATTCACAGGATTGAACTATGAAACAGAACCGGCGAATCGTTGCTTTGTGGTTTTTCTCGATAAATTAAACTCGCTCAGTCTTTCATATGAACCATCCCTTCTACCCTGCTGCCATACATTATTCAACATATCGTCCTCTAAGGGCTTGTTTGTCTTATGTCCATCAGAAGTAATTTTCCATGAACAATATTTGCAAGGTATGTGTACTGGACCTATGGGGCTGTCCATATATTACGTCATTCGCATTAAGGGGGGGGGGGAGTCTGGTCTGCGGAAGATGGCAAATGATGTACGAGTACCAAAAGTGACGTCGTTCTTGTAAATACCAATTTCTACAAAATATACAAAATATTATGTAAGTAATATAACATTATTAATTATTAAGCTCATCCATTATTACAGCAAGAGGGGGGGGGATCATTAGATAATGACTATAGGATGATTGTAAGGGGGGGGGGGGGGTCGAAAATCAGCAAAAATCGATGACGTAATTTATGGATGGCCCCTTTGTGGTTTTTCTCGATAAATTAAACTTGCTCAGTCTTTCATATGAACCATCCCTTCTACCCTGCTGCCATACATTATTCAACATATCGTTCTCTTAGTGCTTGTTTGTCTTATGTCCATCACCCATGAGCAATGTTTGTAAGGTATGTGTACTGGACCAATGTGTCTTATGAAAACTGGAAATTGATTTTAAAAATATTTAAAGCAACTCTCACATTATCGTGTTTTATATTTTTTCTTAGCTTAGATTGTGTAGAATGTGACTATTAAGACAATTTCATTGAAAGGCAATCTTTGAACCAAATGGTAGATAAGCCAAACAATCTTGGACCGGTCCGTAGTCCGTAGTGGCAACACTTCGGACCCGTAAATGGAAGGTTATGGATTCAGATCCCGGCGGAGCACAAAAATATACCATTTATATTTCGAATGTGCTCTTCGCTGGGTTGAAAAATTCATGAACCTTTACCAATGACCGGTCAACAAAGGTTCATCCAGCCTTACAGCAACTGGTTCTTGCTTGAGTATTGGCGCTTTGTAGCGACGACCAAGCTCGTACACCTCTGCGTCACTACAACAAGTGTCATAGACCCTAGAGTCTTTAGAATCTAGGGAGTCTCCCGCACAGGATTTCTTAAAAAAAAAATAACTGGGGGGACGATATGTCGGAAAAAACATAGGGCTGTTTCCCAAAAGAGCATTTAAAAATTCAAATAATGTTGCTGAAAGCAAAACGTTTTGGTGTTTATTTCTCACCCAAAATACCGGTAAGGTTTAATTGGAGTTCTCAAAAACTGATGTAGTGATTGACCATATTATTTCTGTGCAAATCGGGGCAAGGAGAATATGGAGTCCCTCTAACATTTAAGTTGCGAAAAACTGCAGAAACTGTTTGGCTTATCCACCATTCGATTCAAAGATAACATTTCAATTGACACGCTTTCGGGGAAAATGCAGTAGGAAGTTACACTATACATGTAGATTAGTTACGTTTTTTTTCTCGGCGAGCAAACGTCAGTCTTGTGTTTGTCCTTAGCAAGAAATAATATAAAACTTTGCATGCCTTTTTGATAGCAATCCGGCCTGGTGACGACACAATATTGTCTATGCTAATTCTCATGCGGAATTTGTTTGTCTTATATCCATCAGAGGTAATTTCACATGAGTGATTTAATAAATATGTGTAGTGTACCAATGTGTCTGATGAAAACAGGGAATTGATTTTTTAAATATTGTAAACAACTTTCACATTATCGTGTTTTCCGTTGTTTTCTTATCTCAGATTGCGTAGAATGTGATTTTTAAGACAATTTCATTGAAAGGTCACCTTTAAACCAAATGGTAGATAAACCAAACAAGCACTGGGGGGACTATTTGTATTGTTATTCAACACAAGATACAGACGAAAAGCAATTTTCAAATTGAACTCTCATTAATGTACAGGGGAAAAGGTTTTTGTGTACACATCATATTAATTTATTTCCGCTCGAGTAATTTGAGCTAACTTTGAAAGCTTTCTGTTGAGAATTATTGTGCCAAGAGCATTTCAAATATTTCAGATGCCCGCATTGAGAATATAGCACATCCGTCTGTTTTACAGGTTTTTTTTTGTCATGATATCGACACGCAAAAAAAAACGCAACTAAGCTACACATATAGTGTAGCTTCTTGCCGCGTTATCCCCGAAGGGGTCGCATGTGGCGAGTTGAACCTATTTATTTTTACAGGTAAGGGGGCCGGCCTTACGACAACCACTTCAGTTGAAGTGAGGGTTTCCCAGCTCCCGAGGGGGCTGGTACTCATTTCTTGTGAAGGCTGATTAAACCTTGCCGGTATTTTTATTATGGGGTTCGAAATAAACACCGAAGTAGGAAATCATTTCTGACACCCTCCTCGGTGGGATTCGAACCCGAGCTCACGGGGTAGAATGCAAGCACTCTACCAACTGAGCTATCGACCGGACGACCTCACCTCAAAGGTAAAACTGAATAAAAGCTGCTTTGCTGATTTGAGAATTCGTGGATGAATCTTTTTATTGTGTGTAACTTCTCATAGAAATTGAACTAACTGCAAAACTGCATTTACATATCTTAGAAAACCATGTGAGCTTAATATGTTACTTATTCAGTTTTAGTTACAAGGTGTCCAAATACAATACGGGAAATTGAATTGGATTTTTATGTTGTAGGTTCACATGCGGCTTGTGGGAATGCATACAGTGTGAATTCCCAATGTTACATATACTTGCAACATAGATTAGATAAGATTAGTAGGATGATTTATTTGGTGAGCGCTGTTTTTGTGTGAATCACACCTCAAGAGCTCTCTGAATGCTTGGTTATCGTTATAGAAAGTGCCAATTCTTCCTACTGCATTTTCCCCGAAGGTGTCGCATGCGAGTCGTGCGAGTGGAACCTATGTATTTTTACAAGTGGACCAACATTATGCCAACCACTTTAGTAAGTGAGAGTTTTCCAGCTTCCGAGGGGGCTGCTGTTACTTCCAGTTGCTGAAAGGCTGGTGTTATGTTTAGATAGAAAGGTACCTCCAGGATACTTACATCCGGCTAGCTCTCATCAGCATCACTCTCAGGGCGTGGGGTTCTTTCCTTCGGTATTGCTTACTTATATCTTGGGAAGGTTGTATAGTAAAAGATAAGTTTAACATGAACAAATAAGGGTTTATTTACTTTAGTAATATGGGGAAAAAGGGGAATTTAGGGAATGGCACGACCTGCAGGTTGTCACTAGAACACTCCCTATTCTGTTGGCTGGAGTTCTAAACTGAATGGCCTGGGGCAGCGCCCCAGGCTAGCGGCGGCTCTCGAGGCGGACGCCTCCACACGTTGGAGCCCCTGGGTGGGCGCTCCTATGCACTATGCCTCCTATGCCTCTGGTCCACAAGGCGGGTGCCTTGCTGGCAGGAAATCCAAGTAGATGGGGAGGAGGGAGCTCCATTGTAATGCCCCCTCTTGCACCGCTTGGCGCTTGGTCGCTGACGTCTTAATCGGTTGACATCTTGCCGGGAACTGATGACCGACGGCCCGATCAGATCACACGGCGCAGTTCGGCCGCTTCCGTGACCGTTCGGCTCCGTTCGGCCCACAAAACACACTGTACACTTGGAGATTGTTTTTTTTATATGTTATTTTATAATAACATAACACTGGATAGGCCTTTTGTGAATGGTCCTTGTTGAAGATATTATATCAATTTTTCCACTCAGTGAAGAGAATATTTAAAAATATAAACGTTATATTGTTGTGCTTCACCGGGATTCAAACTCACAACCTGCCATTTACGAGTTCGAAGCGTTACCACTGGACTTACGCAACGCTCTATACTAGGGGTATTTTCTCTAATAAATATAAAGGGCTCAATATAAAGGGATAGTCTGAGCCAGTAATGAATTGATTCCACTATATTTATGATAGCAATTTAAACACAATACAAAACATAGCTGTATCACTATGGGGTACAAAGAAACACGGGGAGTGATACAAAAACATGGACTTGAACATTTACAACACACTCTTGATAATGACCTGAATGTTGAAGGTCGAAAGTGCTTGAGGTAGATAAAATTATTGTGAAAATAAAACAACGTTTGAAAAAAAAATATTTTTTTAAATTAAAATGAATTTTCACTGTGTGAATACACAAACCCTACAAAATCTAATTTACATCACATTTGATCCATGGATCAAGGTTTTTTTGTTCAGAAAATTCAAGTTAGGTAGGAGTTGAGCCATAGATTTGCTGTGTAAATAACACCGTTATAGTATTGTCCGCTGGATACCTCATTTGGTAGTGTTGTATTCCATGCCGAAAGCTCGCGTTCGAATCTTAACGAGGGTGTCAGAAATGATTTAACGAACTTACACGTGTCTGATTGGTGGGCATGCATTTAATATGAATCGTAAATGTTAATATATCTTTGTAACTTACATTATTGATTATTATAAAGCTGTATGTAGACCAACCCTCCAAAATTCTATTCGCTAGTTTGCAAATTGCGAGTGACTTTTCTTTGGTTGCGAGTGTGCTTTTCTTTATCTAAAAATATAATTTTGCCAGTTAATAACACCATTGATAATATTCCCAGTGATAATAAAACTGAGAAGTTTTGAAAATTGTATGTCGTAAATCTAAATCCCCTTTTAATAAAATCAATCTCGCTTGATCACATGTTTAAAGGCGTTAAAAATTACAAACAGGAACAGTTCACGGGAGTTTTTTTTTTAACCCATGCGAGTTGCAATTACGAGTTGCGAGTTGGTCAATGGGTGATTCTTGGAGGGTTATGTAGACCATATCTTGTATGCAACCGAAAAATCGTTAGTACAATCTTATGACCGAAGTGTCTATGGACGAGTTCTCTGTGGCCGAGTTTTCTATGACCAAAAAGTCGTGGAGACAAACTATCATGTGACCAATTTGTCCATTGCCGATCTGTCTGTGATCGATTTATCGTGGAACCCAATCTGTTATACCTCAAGTACAAAACTTGACGCCTTTTTAACCAAAATTACATTAAAACAAAAACGTTCACCGCAAGGTGCTTTTTTAGTTTCCATACTCTCATTGAGACGTGAATTTCTCTCCGTCTTTTGAGCGAAACTTCTCGGGCATCGATAAGTTAGCGGATCAACTTCTGCCCTTCCTGTTTTATGGGCATCCCCATTAAACTAACGTATTTTAGATTTCAATATGGGAGAAAGCAATAGCTCGCGGATCCTTTATCCGATCTCTCCCCTCATTTCAACAATCTATCTTTTCAACGCATTTCAAAAGCAAACTCATCATTAAGGCTTCTGTAATTTAAGTTGCGCACTACATAGGAGCTTCTGCCAACCATTAAACAGAGATCTAATGGACTTCAGTCACGTTTTGAGATATGAGAAATACCGTCTCTTTTATCT
This sequence comes from Agapetus fuscipes, assembly GCA_951799405.1. Lineage (NCBI taxonomy): Eukaryota > Metazoa > Arthropoda > Insecta > Trichoptera > Glossosomatidae > Agapetus > Agapetus fuscipes. Next base: position 5,145,550 of record OX637358.1, on the reverse strand, counting down.
TATCATACAGGGTAAGATTGAGGGGAGAAGATCTCAGGGACGCCGAAGGACCTCGTGGCTGAAGAACCTGCGACAGTGGTTCGGCAGAAGCACCAAGTCTCTGTTTCGAGCCGCAGCATCAAAAATCTAAATAGCTATGATGATCGCCGATCTTCGTTAGAAGTGGTACAAAAAGAAGAAGAAGAATTTAAGTTGCCAAAAGATATTGCCACCTTCAAGGCAAAACTAAATAAGTGCTGATTCACTAATGTGAAAAATCGTGGATATTTTTTTTTTCGTAAAACTTATCATAGCCAATGTCACCCCTGTTTCAGGGAAGGACGGCAAGAGTTGCAAGGCTTATGTTCATTTGAGATTGGGTTTTTATATTGTAGGTCCACATGCGGCATGTGTTAGCGCGAAATTATACATATCTGATTGTGGGAATGCATTTAATAAAAATCTTAAATGATATATATATCTTTGCAGCTTAGATTAGATTAGATTAGAAGTGCTAATGAAAATGTTCTAGGCTACAGGATTTTCATATTTTTTTTATGAAAAAAGGAAAAAAGGTACATTTATCTGAGAAACCCATGTTACTTGAATATGGTTTACCTTAAAGTTTCGATAAAAAACGCAACGCAACTAAGCTACACATATAGTGTAACTTCTTGCCTGCGTAATCCCCGAAGGGGTCGCATGTGGCGCTTCGAGACCTATTTATTTTTACAGGTAAGGGGGCCGGCCTCACACCAATCACTTTTAGTTGAAGTGGGGGTTTCCCAGCTCCCGGGGGGGCTGGTTCTCATTTCTTGTGAAGGCTGAGTAAGCCTTTGAAATCAAACCCTTGCTCTCGGCATGGAATGCAACCAATAAAATTGAGCTATCGACCTTTTTACGAGCTCGATCTACTACCTTTTCAATTTCTCTCAAATAACTTTTTAAGTATCTCAGATTTTTTCATACCTGCAAATACCAGGTACCTACATTTAACCCTTTTTGCGAAAAAAATAGATATTTTATTGTCCGAGCCAAAAAAAACACATCATTTATATCGTAATCTCTTCGGGGCCAAAAAAATCTTTTGGATTCTCTTATCCGAGTCGTCGAGTAAATAAAAAAGGGGTGATAGGATAGAACAGCAGAGTGACAAAACAACACATGCCATAATATCGTCACATTACAAAACATCGCATAACAAAACATCACAATGATAAAACAACACAGAAAATACATTAAACTGGCAAAACAACACATGATATAACGTCGCAGCACAGAACAGCAGAGTGGAAAAATCTCACATGGCATTAGATCACAATGATAGTGCATCACATGACAAAATATCACAATGACATGACAGGACATGAATGAAAACAACACAGAAAATATATCACAATGGCAAAAATAATGACATTACATCACATAACTTTACATCACATGAAAGAACATCACAAGACAAAACCTTACATGATATTACATCACAATGGCAGTGTAGGTATCACATGAAAAAACATAACAATGATATAACAACACGGAAAATACACCACAGTGACAAAACAACTCTAGGACAAAACATCGCATAAAAAATAATAATGACACATCAAGACACTTTCAACAAACAATAAACACGGCGCGGCGTTGCCATTGGGCGTCATAGATTTTTTTTTCACAATCACATAACATAACACAAAACACATAACATGACAAAAAATCACGTACCTAAACGAACATCACAAAAACATAATATTTTGCCTATTATGACATGGTTGGCGTGAGGACGGCCCCCGTACTTGTAAAAATAAGTAGGCTTGACATGCCACATGCCACTCTTTTAAGAATAACACGGTAAGAAGTTTCAGTTGCATTTATTTGCAGCTTAGTTACGTTTTATTTCTTAAATTATTCTTATCCGTGGTTCCAAATTTTCGAATAAACTTTACCAAATAATATAATATTACGCATGAGTTTCATTTTCTCGTGTTCTTTTTTGTCACGGCGTTTATTTTATTTTCTGCTCTGTGTTGTTTTGTCACTCTGCCGCTATAACATGTAACCAAAAATAGGGACAGAAAAGGTAAGGCACGTACCTAACTCAACTTGTAAGAGAGAGATAAGAAAATAATCGTGAATTACGACTTGAAAGTCAATAGGAAAGGCATAATCGTATTTCTGTTACCAACTAAAAGAAGCCAACTAAAAGAAGAAGCAGTTCAACCGCTTTCAATCTGTGTTGAATTCGGCAACAAGACTCAAATACGGGATACCCAAATATGCTCACATCACTCCGCTGTTAAAAAAAAACTACATTGGCTTCGTTTCCCGGAGAGTGTGGTCTACCGTGTTTGATGGTATATAAAGCCATCAATGGCTTGGCTCCACCCTATCTGACTGACATGATTTCACCCTATTACTCCGTTTTTTCCCAATCACACTCCTTTCCTTTTCTTTGACTTATAGGTTGGTACGAGGCTGACCACTCATACTGTAAAAAATGTTTCACTTTGCCTATGTCACTCCTGCGTCAGGGAAGGTCGGCAAAAGTTGTAGGGCTTATGTTCATTTGAGGTTTGGATTTTATTTGTAAGTACACATTCAGCATTTGTAAGCGCGAACTACACGTGTTTGTTTGTGGGCATGCATTTGATATGCGCTTTAAATGTTAATCTTCTTCTTCAGCCTGTATTGACCGTCCACTCCTGGACGTAGGCCTCCTCTCGCATTTTCTATTCATTTCTATCCTGAGCGATCCGCATCCAGGCACTTCCCGCACTTCTCCGAACATCGTCGCGCCAACGCAACTGTAGGCGCCCAACTCCACGCTTTGCCGTCCTTGGGCACCAGCACAGCAGTCGCTTTGTCCACTTTTCATCTGGATCGCGAGCGACATGTCCCGCCCATCGCCACTTGAGGGTTGCGGCCATCTTGATGACATCGGAAACCTTTGTACTGACTCTTATGTCCTCATTTCTGAGTCTGTCCCGCAAACTGACACCCAACATGGCTCTCTCCATTGCTCTTTGTGTGACTCTTAGCTTGTGGGCACTTTTTTGTGACATTGTGACTGTCTCAATACCATAAGTGAACACTGGCAGGACACAGGCATTGAATACTTTTCTTTTTAAGTTGATGGGTATTAAATGTTAATATATCTTTGCAACTTAGATTACTGATACTTCTTAGAAAGTCCATTTTAACAGAATGAACCTTACTAATTTCACTTCATCACATTCTTTTGTTCCTTGCTGGCTTCACAATAAAAACAAAAGTTTTCCTTGACGCTATTTTGCCTTCAAAAAGCTCTCAACTACTCTCAATTACTTTTAGCTCTCAAAAAGCTTTTAACCAAACAATAACGCTACAAAATACACGGAAGTATCGAGGTTTACTGAATATTACAGATGGCTCTCTCTTCATAATGACTTTAACCTGAAATTAATGAAAAAATAGAAGTTAATAATTATTAATAATAAGAATATACATATATAGCATTACTTACCCTTATTGGTCCATTGTCTTATAGGTTGGTATGAGACTGACCATCTATAATAATGTATAATCTAAGTTGCAAAGATATATAACATTTAAGAATTATATTAAATGCATTCCCACAAGCAGACACGTACAACTTCGCGTTCAAACATGCCGCATGTGAACTAATCTAATCTAATCTAAGTTGCAAAATATAAGTAACATTAGAGATTCACATTACATGCATTTTCACAAAACAGACATGTTTAAGTTCGCGCTTAAACATGCCACATGTAATCCTACAATATAAAAACTTGAATCTCAAATGAACATACACCCTGCAACTCCTGCCGACCTTCCCTGAAACAGGGGTGACATTGACAAAGTGAACCTTGTTTTTACGGTACGGGTGGTCAGCCTCATATCAACTGTAAGGTTTTAGAATGAAAGGGTACCTTCAGATGTACCTACAGGATACTCACTCCGGCTAACTTATTCGGCATCACTCTCAGGGCGTGGGGTTCTTTCTTTGTGTTGCTTACTTTGTGCTTTGGCAAGGGTTGTATATTGATAAGACAAGAGCTAATATTAAGAAAAGAGATTTAATCAGTTAAAGTCAAATCCATTAAAAGGGAAAGGGTGGAGAAGGAAATGGTCAGACCTATACTAATGCACTCGAACACAATCACAGTTCTGGCGGATCACTTTCACAAAGCACTGATCTGTAGGCTGGAGTCCTAGGCGAGCTTACATTAAGCTCAGGAGGTGATGTTTACGGATATCCATGAGGCGGATGCCTCAACACGTGGAGCTCCAGCGTGGAGGCTCTTCTGCACCAGGCTCCGGTCCATATGGCGGGTGCCCTGGATGGCGGATGCTCCATGTATATGCCCCCACGTAGAAGCCTCGCGGCTAAGTCCACGGGGGCGCCCAAGTGGGAAACCCAGGCAGTAATTGCCACGTCACAGCGCTGTGTCCGACCTCCACTTTCCTGCGCGCGTAATTCCAGACTGGCGTCTCGGGTTTCCGAGTCACGGCGAGTGGAGCCTCGAGAGCCCTTGGCAGAACTCGGTCGTAGCTTGGCTACCGCCACGCCGACGTAACTGCAATCGTCATTGCGCTGACTTCACGCTTATATAATTTTAATGTTATTTAAAAAAATAACATAACACAACGTATAAGTCAAGGAATATATACCCATATATATGTACCGCAAATAATAATACCCGTACTGTAAAAAATGGTTCACTCTGCCAATGTCACCCCTGTTTGAGAGAAGGTCGGCAATTAAACTTGAAGGGCTCATGTTCAGTTGTTATGTTGCAAGCCCACACACAAGCGCGAACTTATTCGTGTCTCCTTGTGGGAATGCATTTAATATGAATGTTGTATGTAATATATCTTTGCAAGTAAGATTACAGTTAGATTATAGTGTGTGGCATTGAATAAAATCTCCTACCGACAAAGATAATTAATTTCCTCTCTGTTACATTAACTCCATTGTGACTAATTCTTGCGGTGGCTCAGAAGTTGCTTCCACGTACTCTAATTTTATGTATAAAGTTAGTTTACGCTAGGGCTGTCGCGAATACTCGCTATTATTCGGTATTCGACAACACTCAATATTTTTTACTATTAATCGGTATTTGGCGAATAGATGCTAAAATAAAGTAAATAAATAATAGTAGGATGATTTATTTGGTCAGCGCTGTTTTTGTGTGAATCACACCTCGAAAGCCTTTTATTTTCTGTCGCATACTTTATTTTTACGATTTTTTGAGCATTCTCTCTTGAAAGCTTTATTTGTCTGAAATTTTTACTTTTATGTCAACATACTTTTGTTTATTTCGCTTATGGAGTACATACCTTCTTAACTTTACAATAACAATAATAATATTAGGATGATTTAATTAATATGCGCTGTTTTTGTGTGAATCACACCTCAAAAGCCCTCTGCAAACTTGGTCGTCGTTACATAAAGCGCTTCTCAAGCAACACCCAATTGCTGTGGGTCTGGATGTTCCTTTGGTGACCGGTCTTTGGTAAAGACATACCAATTTTTCAACCCAGTGAAGAGCATATTTGAAAATATAGATTGTTTATTATTAGTGGTCCGCCGGGATTCGAAACCACGACCTTACATTTACACAGTCCAAAGCGCTGACCATTAGACTGCGGACGATACCGAGTCATTCGGAATAATCATGCCGAGTTATTCGGCACTCCTTAGTTGGGTACAAATTCGCTCAGTTGGTAGAGTGCTTGCATTCCATGCCGAGAGCCCGGGTTCAAATCCCACCGAGGATGTCAGAGATGATTTGCCGTTTCGGTGTATATTTCAAACCCAAATTAAAATACCTCAAGGTTTACTCAGCCTTCGCAAGAAATGAGTGCCCGGCCGTCAGGAGCTGCGAAACCCCCACTTCAACTTAAGTGGCTGGCGTAAGGCCAACCCCCTTACCTGTAAAAATAAATAGGTTCACTCGCCGCATGCGATCCCTTCGAGGAGAACGCGGCAAGGAGTTACAGTATATGTGTAGCTCAGTTACTATTTGGATTGTCGAATACCCGGTATTCGAATATTCGCTATAACCAGGACAGTATTCGCGACGCGACGTCTCTAGCTTACAGCTTCCTCATATGAACACTAGGGGAAATATGAAGCGCGAATGTCACAATTACAACTTTGTTTCCATTGTAGCACGACTTCCATCTTTTATTTTCCATTTCCATTTCCATATTATTCTGTCTCTATGACGCAATGTGTGGTCTGTTTATACAAATTATAATAACTCAATTGTTACATTACTACACTTTTCACATATTTGACGAATCGTTATGGGAGAACTAACATCATTCTCGATGTTTCATTGGCGACGTAAGCAACGTCTACAGGAGGCACGCTCTCTGCACAACGGCTGAGGATGAACTGATTTTTAAATACACATAATTTAATAGTTTATTTTATATGGATATGTTGATTTCAGATGTGTGTTCCTTGACTTATAGGTTGGTATGCGGCTGACCACCCATGCTGTAAAAATGGTTCACTCTGCCAATGTCACCCCTGTCTCAGGGAAGGACGGCAAGAGTTGCAGGGTGTATGTCCATTTGAGATTTGGTTTTTATGTTGTAGGTTCACATGAGGCATGTGCAAGCGCGAACTTGTACGTGTCTGGTTGTGAGAATGCATGTAATGTGAATCTCCAATGTAACATATCTTTGCAACTTAGATTAGATACATAAACTAAAACTGAAACTATTTAATTTTTTATTTTTTTTAACACAGTTTTTTCATATATATAATATTCTCAAAAACTATTGACATTGTAAAAAAACGGCTTGTGAGACTAAATAATGTATAATTCTGTAATTAAAAAGAGAGAAAATATAGAAGATAAACAAGGCGATTACAAAATTGTGAAAAAACCTTTTTTTTCACATTTTTTCTTTATTTTTTAAACCTTTATCTATAATCTTTAAGCTAAGTTACAAATATATATTACAATTAAGATTCATATTAAATGCATTCCCACAAGCAGACACGTATAAGTGCGCGCTTAAACATGCCGCATGTGGACTTACAGTATGAAAACCCAATCTCAAATGAACATAAGCCCTGCTGTTATGTTATTTTAAATAACATATTATAAAAAACAATCCCGAAGTGTGCAGTGTCTGTTTGTGGGCCGAACGGTCACGGAAACGGCCGAACTGCGCCGTGCGAATCAATCGGCCCACGCTCGTGAGTTCATCGTTAGTTCCCGGCAAGATGCCAAGCGATTAAGACGTTAGCGACCAAGCACCAAGCGGTGCAAGAGGGGGCACTACAATGGAGCTCCCTCCCCCCCCCATCTACTTGGATTTCCTGCCAGCAAGGCACCCGCCTTGTGGACCAGAGGCATAGGAGCGCCCCCCCAGGGGCTCCAACGTGTGAAGGCGTCGGCCTTGTGAACCGCCGCTAGCCTGGGGCGCTGCCCCAGGCCTTCTGTTTCGAACTCCAGCCAACGGAATAGGGAGTGTTCTAGTGACAACCTGTAGGTCTAGCCAATCCCTTATTTCCCCTTTTTCCTCCCATATTAGTACAGTAATAAACCCTTATTTGTTCATGTTAACTTTATCTTTTAATTATAAAACCCTTCCCAAAGTACAAGTGAGCAACCGAAAGAAAGACCCCCACGCCCTGAGAGTGATGCTGATGAGAGCTAGCCGGATGTAAGTATCCTGAAGATACCTTTCAATCATAACATAACACTGCATCTCTTGCCGACCTTCCCTGATACAGTGGCGACATTGGCAAAGTGAATCATTTTTTACAGTATGGGTGGTCAGCCTCATAACAATCTATAAGTCTAGGAATAATATTTAATTGAGGTAAATAGTCAATACACTCGTTTTAATTTTTTCATTACTGTCACTCTTTTACTAAGACCATAATGTTTAAGAAACAAAAACGACGGGTTCGGGGTATATAATACTCACGGGGCTATTCTTCGGCATTTTAGTCCTCGGTTGAGCCCACGCTTTGACAAACTAATGATGCCTGGGCTGAAAATCTCATCACCACGGCCATTCTTACCTATCGAGTTTTGGTAATATTTGTATGAAGACAGCTTTTCATTTGCGGCCGTCTTGGATTGGCAGGTTTTCATACAAATGCACCATTAGTTTGTCAAAGTGTGGGCTCAACGGACGACTAAAATGTCTAAGAATAGCACCGTATGAATTTAAAATTTAAAATTCACACTGTCAAAAAACAAACACTCAAAAGAACATATATTTTCGTCAGCAATCAATCAACTTTGCCATTTTTTGACACATTTCCATCATTCAAATGCCAAATATTCAATTTTTATGTAAATTTAATTCATTTGTTATTCCAATATCAGTGCCCATGAATACATTTTGCCGGCAAAATGAAAAAAAAACACAAGGGAAAATCAAAATTCATTTTGGAATTTAAATTCCGGACGCCAAACGACATTTCAATTAAAATTGTTTTCACATTATGACGTTCCCCTTGCCTTATAGTTTGGTATGAGGCTGACAACCCATGCTGTAAAAAATGGTTCACTTTGACAATGTCCCCCCTGTTGCAGAGAAGGACGGCAAAAGTTGATGGGCTTATGTTCATTTGAGGTTTTGTTATTGAATTATAAGTAGGTACACGTGCAGCATTTGTAATCGAGAACTTACTCGTGTCACTTTTTTGGCATGCATTTAATATTAACTTCAAATGGTAATATGTCTTTGGAACTTAGATAAGATTTGATTAGACGTTCCTTGACTTATAGGTTGGTAAACGCTAACCCCCCATGCTGTAAAAATTTTAATTACTTGTTCCAATGCTACTTCCGTTTAAAGGAAGGCGACAGGAGTTACAAAATTTAAGTTCATGTGAAGCTTAGATTTTAATTTGTAAGGACACATGCAGCATTTGTAAGCGAGAACTTACTTGAGCAATTTCGCGCTTCTTTTTGCACAGTAATCCTGTCCTAAGACTTCTCCTTGTTTTAATTTTTATATTATTCTTACAATCCCACAAGCGACATCGAACCACTTACTTAGAGTCGGTGGCACGCCTCTCACCTAGAGGTGCTTGTTTTTTCGTGCTCTTGCTTTTACTTCACGAGAAGGCCTTCCGTCATTTGAGAAATATAAAACTTTGCGTGAGCGTCCATGTGCTGTGGGTCTTTCTAAGACAATATAGGGCGGGTATGAGAAGGGTACGAGCATACGTGCCTGCTTGTGGGCATGCATTAAATATGAGCCTTAAATGCCAATATATCTTTACATCTTAGATAATAGATTATTGTCTTCAGTGATTTCTCTAATATTCTCGTTTTTATTGTTTTTCAGATCCCAACTTCAAAGGAACATTTTTCATGTAAGTCCAAAAAAAATTTTTGTTGACCTTTTAGACTTTGTCTAGACTGAAACTTGGTAATCGATTTATTGAAACATTTGATGGCAAAGCTGAGTGAACAAAAGCCGATATAAAGCGTGGCGCATGAACAGGTGACTGAGCAGTCATATTATCTCCATACAAACTGTATGGAAAACATTTGAAGGAATCAGCTGTTCACTCGCAACCATGTTTTATGGCTTGCTATCTACAAATACTATCTCCAGATTGGTCGAGGTAAGAAATGCAACTTCTTACCGCATTGTTACCAAAGAGTTCGCATCTAGCGTGTAAAACCTATTTATTTTCATAGTTAAGGGAGCAGTCTCTGCACAAAAAAAAATAAGTGGGGATTTCCCAGCCTCCGAGAGGCTGATTCTCATTTCTTGTGAAGGCTCAATAAACCTTTTCGGTATATTTATTTTGAGAATGTAAAAAAAAGGTGAATTATTTTTGACACCCTTTGATGGAATCGCATTCTATTTCTCTGGCGTTGAACGCAAGCGTTCTACGGATTGAACTATCGACCTGACATTAAGGTTCGTAAAATCCGCAATCAAATGTTTTGTTGCTAGCACTGTTATAGGTTGATACTCGGGGCTGGAAGCCTCCTCACCACGGTAATTCTTACCTACCGAATATCGGTAATATTTCTATGAAAACCTGTCAATCCAAGATGGCTGCAAGTGAACAGCTGATTAGTGTACATACAAATATTACCGATATTCGGTAGGTAAGAATTACCGTGGTGATGAGACTTCCAGCCCTGGATCTATTTGTTGAAACTCTGACATTTTCTGTTGAGTCGACTTAAAAATACACGTATACTTTAAACTGGCTGTAGGGGGGAATGACTCTGGGGAGCATGTTTGCTGGAATATGTGTCACATTAGCTTAATGACCTGCCATCAGGGCGGCATCTGTCAGCGTCATGGACAGATTTGTGCGATTTGTGCGGAGCCAAGGCTGCCGGCAACAATAGGTGACACAGGAAATTAGTTACTAGTGAAGTTTTTAATGATTCATTTGTATACTTAACGACTAACGCCACTATGCTACACATAAAGTATTATTTCTTACCGCGGTTTCTCCAAGGGGGTTGCATGTGCCGCGTGGAACCTTTTTGTTTTTACAGGTAAGAGAGGCCGGCCTTACGTCAACCACTTAAGTTGAAGTGGTGGTTTCCCAGCTATCTAGAGGGCTGGTACTCATTTATTGTGAAGACTGAGTAAACCTTGCGGGTATTTTTATTAAATGTTTGAAATAAACACCGAAACGGGAATTAATTTCTGACACTCTCAGTGGGGATCTGGCCCTTGTTCTCGGCATGGAATGCAAGCATTCCACCAACTGAGCCATCAACCGGCCTTTTTTAGAGTTTTGTCGTCACTAAAATTCCCAAGCATGACCCAATTGTTGTAAAACTGGATGGACCTTTTGTGATCAATCTTTGTTAAAGGCAGTGAATTTTCCAACCCAGCGAAGAGCATTTCTGAAAAAAATTAATGTTATTTGCATTTTTTTTGTGCTCCACCGGTATTTGAACCTACGATCTTGCATTTGGCTGCCATCGGCAATCTCTCAAACTACATGTGACAGTCGCTTCCATGCTCGTGGAGCCGCCACTGCAAAAGCGCTCTCACCTAACACTACAACAGACTTGCACAAAGTATGAAGGTATTCAGTTTAAAAACAAGGACAAACCCAGTCCTAGTTTCCTTGGACTAACCACGCCATATCCTAGAATCACCTAATTTAATTTCTAGGACAAAACTTGGGTCAGACACAAAATCTGTAGAGCAAAGATGTCGTGAAATGCATTGTAGAGAGCAAAACTTACATCGCTTTAATAAAAAATGTTTTTGCCGTTTTATTAATTATATGTTTTACATCATTAAATTTGTTAAAACTTTTATTCTTTGACTTAAAGGGTGGGATGAGGCTGACAACCCATACTGTAAAAAATGGTTCACTTTGCATTATCACCCCTGTTTTAGGGAAGGTCGGCAAAAGTTGCAGTGTATGTTCATTTGAAATTTGGGTTTTATGGTGCAGGTTCACATGCGGCATGTGCAAGCGTGAACTTATACTTGTCTGTGAAAATGCATATAATACGCATCTTAAATGAAATATATCTTTGCAACTAAGGGTATAGATTATATACAGAAATTGCAATAGTTTTCATATGTGAACATATTTAAAGGAAAACTAGTATCCTTCACTTTAAGAAGTTCAAATGGAATTTGTGATCTGCATAAAGTATTTTAAATCTTTTTTTTCTATCAATGAAGGCTTTTGTTAAATGCAAAATTGCGACAATTTCTAGATTGCTTTGATGTATAAGAAAAACCAGCAAAAAACTCCAAGTTTTTACAAATTTAAATCATTTTAGTCTTTCTCAGATAGATTCTGGTGGTGTAAATTATTTTGCCGAGTCTTGGCCGTGATTCATTGCCTTTTTATTTATTTTTTTAGTTCGTTTTGACAGATTACAATTTACAAAATATTATGAATAACATGGGACCAATATTCGATCCTTGAGGCACTCCAATACATTTTTTTTTTTTTTTTACGTTCGCATAAGACTTGCTCTGGTTTTTGGCTGCACACAACTGTGTCAGCGCAACTGGAACACTGCTGTCCCTACAGTGTTGCACATTATACCAAAATTCGCTTCTGCAATTCGCAAATAGTCCGTGACCGGCGTGACAACGAGCAAGCTGATGTAGGTGCTGCAGTGAACTCAGGTGCATTTGTTCTAGGAAAAACAGGGTGAATTTGGAATGCTTTATCTTTGAATGAATTTACTATTACGACATATTACCCGCGCTGTAAAAATACCTGCGCTGTAAAAATCGGTTCACTTTTGCCAATGCCACCCCGGTTCAGGGAACGGCGGCAGGAGTTGCAAGGTTTATGTCCATGTGAGGTTTTCTTTATTTGTATGCACACATGCAGAATAAGTAGGCGCGAACCTACATGTGCCTGTCTGTAGGCATGCATTTCGTATGAGCCTTAGATGATAACATATCCTTGCAGCTTAGATTATAGATTATATATAGACATTCATAGAAAATATAATCTGTAATCTAAGTTGTAAATATAGATATATACCTATTTGAGATATATGCATGAGGGATTCTTCCCCAGAAGCACGTGGAAGTTAGCGTTCACATATGCCGCGTGCGTACTTAGGTACAAAATTTAAACCCAAATCTAAAATGAACATAAATCCTAAAACTCTTACCTGAAACAAAAGATACATTAGTTAAATGAACCAATGTTTAAAATATGGGTCGAACATATCATCTTAATATATTCATAGAAACATTAATCGCTGGTATAATCGAGCGGATAAGGCGTTGGCACTCGATTTTGCGTTTTTTAAGCATGGAACGGACCCTGCCTGCGCCATGTCCTATCGACAATAATTTTGACCCTGCTTCAACAGATGTTATTGAGTAATTATGAAGAAATATTTCATGAAAAACATTAAATAATGTTTCTGGTCAGGCAAAATAGGTTTGTGTCTATTAAATCTATTTAAAATAAATAATGGCACTTTCCTTCAAGGTAAAGCACAAGATTTTGACTTGAAAACTTGAAACAGGGAATCCTTGTGAGAGTAGGTTGAGTATTCGCATGTTCACATGTTTTTACAGCATGCATGATGCATTTTATGAATTTAATCAGAGGGATGCAGCGCGGATGGCGAGCTTGAATACTGCATGTGCAACCCTCGGATGCAACAACCGCGACGATTTGTAGGAGCTGCACACAAAAATCCTTTGTTTGCCGACAAGAATCCTACTTATATGGCGTCTGCATATTGCATGGGGAAGCAAGCGCCGCAACGGAGCAGGGTTGCCATCCCGAGGGTACACACAATACCCGGTAGTGCCTTCAAAAAGACGGGTCGCAACCGGCGACGAAATTTATTGTGCTGTTACAAATGTGTTATTGTGTTTTGTGGTTTGTCTGTGAAATCTTTCTAGAAATAAATATATCTTAGCTTAGAGCTTGTATGAAAAAGGTTATGACTCTTGTTGAAATGAAAGAAGTATATAAGGACCAAAAAAATTACGATTGATCTGTAATTTTGGCAGCTAAGGCTAAGGCTTTAACTTTTGGAATTCTCATATTTTGTAGATTTTAATATTTTTATTTTACTTAGTGATTGTTTGTTTTATATATTTAAACTAGCAGACTGACCGTGCTGCGCACGGCTGTCTGCTAGGCTCTTCGGGCAGTGTAAGTCTGGCTTCGCATTAATTTTTCCTCACACCTCCTTCATAGTAATTAAATGCTTTAAGAAGTAATTTGAAAAAAAATTGCGGTAAAAGGGTTATTTAGTTCTTTCATGTTCTGAGTATCTTGTATGAAGCATGAGGTATGAGTCTGACCTCCCATAGGTACCTTAAAAAAATGTTCACTGAACGAATGTTTCTCTGTTTCTGAAAAGGCCGGCAAAAGTTGAAGGGCTTATGGTCAAGAGAGGCTGAAATTTTTATTTGTAATTACACATGCAGCGTTGAAGGATTTTTCAAACTCAAATTCCTTGACTTATATGTTAGTGTGAGCCTGTATATCCATATCGCAAAAAATGGTTCACTTGACAAATGTTTCCCCTGTTTTTGAAAAGGTTGGCAAAAGTTGCAGGGCTTATGTTCATTACAGGCCTTAAATTTAATTTGTTAGTTAACATGCAGCATTTATAAGCGCGAACCCACTCGTGTCTCCAGGGGGGCATACATTGAATATGAATTATAAAAGTTATTGTATCTGTGCAACATAGATTATATATTCTAATATTTAAAAAAAATCAAGCGCCACAACTATATGTTAGCGTGAAATGACATTTGCCAGTTTGTGGGCGTGCATTCAATTTGAATCATCAAATAACTTTTTTTGCAACTTTAGATTATAAATTAAATTTAACGTTGTTGAAGGATTTTTCAAACTCAAATCCTTGACTTATAGGTAAGTATGAGCCTGAATACCCATATCGCAAAAAATGGTTCACTTGACAAATGTTACCCCTGTTTTTGAAAAGGTTGGCAAAAGTTGCAGGGCTTATGTTCATTACAGGCCTTAAATTTAATTTGTAAGTTCACATGCAGCATTTATAAGTGCGAACCCACTCGTGTCTCCAGGGGGGCATGCATTGAATATGAATTATAAAAGTTATTGTATCTGTGCAACTTAGATTATATATTCTAATATTTAAAAAAAATCAAGCGCCACAACTATATGTTAGCGTGAAATGACATTTGCCAGTTTGTGGGCGTGCATTCAATTTGAATCATCAAATAACTTTTTTTGCAACTTTAGATTATAAATTAAGATTACCGTTGTTTAAGGATTTTTCAAACTCAAATTCCTTGACTTAAGGGTTAGTATGAGGCTTACCACCCATATCGCATAAATGGGTTCACTTAACAAATGTGTCCCCTGTTTCTGAAAAGGTCAGCAAAAGTTGCAGGGCTTATGGTCATGAGAGGCTGAAATTTTTATTTGTAAATACACATGCAGCATTTGTAAGCGCAAACTCACTCGTGTCTCCGTGCAGGAGTGCATTGAATATGAATTATAAATGTTAATGCGTCTATGCAACTTAGATTGAATATTGTAATAATACTTAAAAAAAATTAAATGCCGCAATAAGTATGGTTTCATATAAAAAGTTGACCTAATCGATCGTCATTGTTTCTAAAAAATACATGTTATAACTGGTTGAAGTATAATTTTGAAATGAATAAAAAATATAGGTAGGTAGGTACTCAACGGAATTCAACCGAAAAAGAATCGACTTGGCAATGGCAACGATGGCAACTTTGAAGCCTATGTTGAAGTGCTGGCAATTTATTTGAAATTCGAATGTCAAAATGAGTTTTGTTTCTCGCATAGGTTTTACATAAAAAGGTGTTGTGATTGATCATGTTTATTTATTTAAAAAACAACAATTTAAAATCTACTAATGATGAGGAAGCACATCCCAAGTCCTGACAATATTTGTTGTGAATATGACGTGCATCTGTTCAGGAGTTCTTCAGTTTGAATGCCATTAACGCACAATTATTTTGTATGGGGAGGCCGTTGAATTTTATATTATAGGGGATGTTATAAATTGTTTTTGTTCCATGACTTATACATAGGTTGGTATGAGGCTGACCATACTGTAAAAAATGGTTCATTTTGTTAATGCTACCCCTATTGCAGGGAAGGTCGGCAAGAGTTGCAGGGCGTATGTGCATTTGAGATTGGATTTTTATGTTGTAAATTCGCATGCAGCATGTGTTCCTGCAAACGCAATCTCTCTATTCCATACAAGTTTAGTTTTTCCTTTTTTTGTATACATCGTACTTAATTAAAATTTTCAACTTCAAAATCTAAATCTTCAACGTGTCTGTTTATGGGAATGCGTTAAATATAATTCTTAAATGTAATAATATATCTTTGCAACTTGTAAAATTCGTATAAAATGCAAGTCAACAAACATACATAATATGTAAGTTCGCGCTTACAAATGCTACATGTATACTAACAAATTAAAATTTAAACCTCAAATGAACATGAGTCCTGCAACTTTTTCCGAACTTCCCTGAAAAAGGGGTGACATTGACAAAGTGAACCATTTTTACAGTATGGGTGGTCAGCCTCATACCAACCTATTACTCATGGAAAATAGTATTCGTATTTAGTTCGTGGCATGTACCATTTGATTTAAATTCTTAACCGGAAAAAATGCGTTTTTTCCGGTATTCAAATTTTCGGACTCATTTTTGTCAGCCCTGCCCGTATGACGCTTGCTAACAATGTTCATACTTCAGCGGACACTAGAGCGCGAGAGAGGATACATTTAAAAATGGAACGTGTCGGATACAAAGCGTAGGATTCATTGTGTAGGATTCAGATATTGTAGAGTACACAATGCACAACCCTGTTTTTGAATACTGCAAAGTTAAAATGACTTTTCACGGATTTTAAAAGTTACATTTTTTGTTTTCTTTAAGGTTTATTAAAATTCAACGTCCCGTATTCTTGTTTTCTATTGCTACTACTATGGCAGACAGATCGACGATCTATAATCTAAGTTGCAAAACTACATATGTTAGCATTTAAGGTCTATATTAAGTGCATGCCTACAATCAGACATTTGTAAATTCACGCTTGAAAATGCTGCATGTGTACTTACAAATTAAAATCCAGACATCAAATCAACATAAGCCCTTCAATTTTTCCGATCTTTCCTGAAACACAAGTGACATTGGCAAAGTAAACCATTTTTTACAGTATCGCTGGTCAGCCTCATAAGATTGTTTTTTTCATCGTGGCTTTTTACTTGAGATGCTGCGGCTCTAAGCAAAACTGTTGCTTTTGTTACACGCAATGCAACTCGCAACTAAGCTACACATATAGTGTAACTACTTGCCTGCGTTTCCCCGAAGGGGTCGCATGTGGCGCTTCGGGACCTATTTATTTTTACAGGTAAGGGGGCCGGCCTCACACCAACCACTTTCAGCTGAAATGGGGGTATCCCAGCTCCCGAGGGGGCTGGTTCTCATTTCTTGTGAAGGCTGAGTAGATCGAACCCTTGCTCTCGGCATGAAATGCAAGCATTCTACCAATTAAGCTATCGACCTTTTTACGAACTTGGGTCGTCGCTACAAAGCGCCAATTCTCAAGCAAGACCCAGTTGCTGTAAGGCTGGATGGACCTTTGGTGACCGGTCATTGGGAAAGGTTGTATGAATTTTAAAACCCAGCGAAAAGCAAATTTGAAAATATAAATGATATATATTTTTTGTGCTCCGCCGGGAATCGAACCCACAACCTTCCCATTCAGAGTCCGAAGTGTTACCACTGAACTACGGACCGATTATTGTTTTAATAAAAAATCCAAATAAATAGGTTTCACTCGCCACAAGGAAATGCAGCAAGAAGTTGCGCTATATGTGTGGCTTAGTAGCGTCAAGGTTACAAAATTCACAATGAAAAAATATTTTTGAAATACTGCTATTTTATTTTCTGTCGTATACTTTATTTTTACGATTCTTTCAGCATTCTTCCTTGACAGCTTTATTCGCCTGAATTTTTATTTAATGTCAACATAACTTTTGTTTATTTCGCTTATGGAGTACATACCTCCTTAACTTTATAACAATAATAATATTAGGATGATTTATTTAGTGAGCGCTGTTTTTGTGCGAATCGCACCTTAAGAGCCCTCTGCGAGCTTGATCATCGCTATACGAGTATAAAGCGCCAATTCTCAAGCAACACCCAGCTGCTGTAGGGCTGGATGGCAGCTTTTTCAGGTGGCTTTTTTATCTAAAGAAAACATAAAAGCAATGTTTTATCTGTTCAATTATTTTCAATGTCATCAATTCCTTTTGCGTCACCTTCTTACGTGTCAAAGACCCCAATTTAAGCGCAAATTGCCAAAACAAAAAGCCAGATGCCAAACTCTGTCTTGTTTTGTATTTTCTGTGCTGTTGTTTTTTTTGGCACCTCCAATTTCTTTAAAAGGCGCCCTCGAATAAACAGACAAACATCGATTCCTCCCTCTCGGTAAATGGAAAAACCCCGATGTGTGTTGGGTAAACAAACGAGAGGGTGTTCACACCTAAGCGATGCCGGTAAACACGGTTCCACGACAAATCGGCCACAGATACTCCGTCCACAAATAACTCGGGATTGGACGAATCTGTCACACGTCAACTCGTTCTCTGACAAATCGGCCACAGATACCCCGTCCACAAATAACACGGCCTTAGACGAATCGGTCACACGATATTTCAGTCACACGACAACTCGTCCACTAACAAATCGGCCACAGATACCCCATCCACAAATAACTCGGCCTTAGACGAATCGGTCACACGATATTTCAGTCACACGACAACTCGTCCACTAACAAATCGGCCACAGATACCCCATCCACAAATAACTCGGCCTTAGACGAATCGGTCACACGATATTTCAGTCACACGACAACTCGTCCACTGACAAATTGGTCACGGATAATGCGGACACATGACAGTTCATCTACACGACTTTTCGGTCAATAGTGTTCGGTCACATACTGTAAATGGTCCGCAGACAGCTCGACAGATCCATTACAGAAAACAACAATTAGTTAAAACAACAGTTCCTTGACACATCTTGTTCTTATAGCAGGCGCGTGCGTAGGGTATAGGCAAACACATTTCAGAATTAATATTTTCTCCCGTTCCTTAAAAATAACTCATTTTAAATTGACTGAAGTGATAACGATGGCTCCAATCGAACTTAATTTTAAAATTATGCTACCTATGAGCGCTTGTGCCTGTATGGGATGCACGCCCCTGACTTAAAGGTTGGTATGAGACTGACCACCCATGCATTAAAATAATGTTTAACTTAGACAGTGTCACCCCCGTTTCAGGGAAGGTCGGCAAGAGTTTTAGAACTTATGTTCATTTGAGGCTTGGATTTTAATTTGTAAGTACACCTGCAGCATGTGTAAGCGTAAACTTATACGTGTCTGCTTATAGGAATGCATTCAATATGAAACTCAAATGTTTTATATCTTTGCAGCTTAGATTTTAGATTAGATTTACATTATCTTTGACTGAAAATACGTGTGGAAGAACTGTGGTGTGACCGATTTGTCCATGGACGAACTGTCTGTGTTATCTTTGACCGATTTGTTGTGATACGTGTAAACAGAACACGAGAGCAATCGTAACACCGTCAATAAATACATATATCCAATACAAATAAGCACATATTATGCTCCTCAAATTTCCTATACTTTTCCTTTTTAAAAATCTGTACCTCGAGTATACAGCATTGCCTAAACTCACCTCGATCGCGTAAATCGAAAAAATATAATATTGTTATGATTTGCGGGCTCAATGTAATAACAACTTTGCTTAATTTTTTCCACACAATTTATTTTAAAATATCGTTCAGTACCCTTAGTACGAGTTGCAAAACTTGAGTAAAGTAAAGTTTACGGAAAGTATTAAAGAGTGGTTTTCCCCAAAATCTGCCAATTTTGTTTCTTCAACTTTATGGTCTTAGCAAAAGAGTTACAGTGATGAAGAAAATCAAGTTAAAAAAAAAACAAAAACGACAGACTCTGGGGAAAACCACTCTTTAATACTTTCCGTAAACTTTACTAAACTCAAGTTCTGCAACTCGTACTCAGGGTACAGACTTGGTTCGAGCAGAGTTAATTTTTGCACCTGCTCGCCAGCTCCGATACAAGTCCACCGCTACATAAAGCTTTGGCTATGTTTATAGCATAGCATAAGGATGGTTGGTGGAAACAAAAACAAAATCTCGCATGCTCCAGCATGCGAGATTTTGAATATTTAAAATATATTTAACACTCACACCATTTAACAAATACAAGTACAATTGATTTAAATCTACCATTTGATTCAATGATGATCTCTAAATGAAGTTAT
Source organism: Agapetus fuscipes (assembly GCA_951799405.1). Classification (NCBI taxonomy): domain Eukaryota; kingdom Metazoa; phylum Arthropoda; class Insecta; order Trichoptera; family Glossosomatidae; genus Agapetus; species Agapetus fuscipes. Next base: position 5,125,739 of record OX637358.1, on the reverse strand, counting down.
CTTAAGAATCACATTCTACACAATCTGCGCTAAGAAAAAAATATATAAAACCCGATGATGTGAAAGCTATTTTTGATATTTTTAAAATCAATTTCCAGTTTTCATAAGACACATTATTCCAGAACACATACAAACATTGCTCATGTGAAATTACCTCTGTTGGAGATAAGACGAACAAGCACTTAGTCGAGGGATTGTTATTTCGGCCATTCGACCATAGAGGTATTATTTTTTCTGACACATTATTTATCGACTTAGGAAGGAAAAAACACTAACAGTATATTTTCGGTATCATTAAATATGATTAAGTTTTTCCTTGAGAAAATACAATGAACCTTTAATTACCTTTCTCAAGGCTCTTAAGAGTATAATAATTATAAGGCACACATATAGTATAGCTTTTCCAAAAGCGCTACCTTGAATTATTGATTGGTATGAGGCTGACCCCCCATACTGCAAATAATGGTTCACTGTACCAATGTCACCCTTGTTCTAGGAAAGTTCGGCAAAAGTTGCAGGGTTCATGTTAATTTTAGGTTTAGATTTTAATTTGTAAGTACACATTCAGCATTTGTAAGCGCGATCTTAGACTGCATTTGATATGAGCTTTGAATGTTTGCAACTAAGATTATAGATTACAGTTCCATGATAGAACGGTATAGTGACAACCACGTGACAACATAACACATGACATGACATCAAATGACAAAACATTACAAAGACAAAACAACACAGGAATTTCCATCACAATGACAAAAGACAAAAAGTCACATGACAAAACATTATATACCTAAAATAGAACATACCATAAACGGCCCAAGAAAAATTATCACATGTCAAAAAAACATCACAAAAGTACCTACTATAAACGGCATGACAAAAAAGAACATGAGAAAATGGAAGTCATGCATGTATTATTTGGTAAAATTTTTACAAAAATTTAGCACCACCGATTATACGCAACGCAAACGCAACTAAGCTACACATATAGTTTAACTTATTGCCGCGTTATCCCCAAAGGGGTCGCATGTGGCGATTTGAACCTATTTATTTTTACAGGTAAGGGGGCCGGCCTTACGCCAACCACTTCAGTTGAAGTGGGGGTTTTCCAGCTCCCGAAAGAGCTGGTACTCATTTCTTGTGAAGGCTGAGTAAACCTCGCCGGTATTTTATTTTGGGGTTTGAAATAAACAGCGAAAGGGGCAATCATTTCTGACACTTTCTGTTATCATTAGAAGATTAAAAAAACTTTACTAAGCTGCACATAAATAGCAACTTCTTATCGCGTTATCCCCGAAAGAGGCTCATGTGGCGTGTGAAAACTATTTACGTTTACAAGAAATTAAAGGCAGCTATCGACCGGACCATAAATACTTTCCAAATAGACGGCATTGTAATTTCACGGCTTTTGTTTAGTAGGAGGCTATGGCCAGATTGCAGACTGTGAGTGAGTGAGACATCAGATAACCGATATTGCGCTAATGAACGTCGGAGCGAGATGCAAGATAACCTTAATGAGCACTAGATTATGCCATATTTGCACCCATCATCGTCACCATCATCATTGTCTTATTAATTCTTCTTCTTCTTCTTCTTCTTCTCCTGTTACAATCCTAGGATTGGTTTGCAGCAATATCTTTTACTCTTGTTCTCCATTCCTCCCTGTCTTGTGCGGCTCTTTTTAGGTCTGCATATGTTGAGCAGCGCACGTCCACCAGCAGGTCCTCCAGGTACTCTTGGCGTGGGCGTCCCTTAGAGTTGGTCCCCTCGGTCATCCCCTCTATTATGGCATGCAAGAGACCTTCTTGTCGCATTACATGGCCGATCCATCTTGCACGCCTTTCGGACAAAGTCCTGAGCAGGTGCCTTCCTCCTTCGACTCTCTGGAGAACCTCCTCCTTTGTAGTGTGGTCTCTCCAGGAAATTCCTAGAAGCCTTCTATACGACCACATCTCGAAAGCCTCTAGTCTTCGTTTATCCCTTTTGGATAGGCACCATGTCTCGCAGCCGTACATCAAAATACTCCATACATATGTATGTTTTGATGAGGAGTAGTTTCAGTTTCAGGTCTATGTTGTTTGATTCTATTATTTTTGCTTTTTTATTAAATGCAAGTCTAGCCTGGTGTATACGTTTATGTAATTTTTCTATGAGGTTATTAATAATAATTTGTGTTCCTTGACTTGTTAGGTTGGTATGAGGCTGACCTCCCATGCTTTACAAACTTGGTTCTCTTTTTCCGATGCCACCCTGATTTCAGGGAAAAGCGTGCACATGAAGCATTTATAAGCGCAAACCTTCACGTGTCTGTATGGGGGCATTCATTTAATATGAGCCTATAATGCCAATTTTTCTTTGCAACTCAGGTTACAGATTATAGATTGTAAAACATGAATTTAATCTAAATTTATCTTTATCAATCAGAATGGTAAATAAATATAAATTTGAAATGGAAATTTATTGCTGTTGGTCGAAAATTACAAAACGCAAAATTTACAATTATTATTTATTCATTTATGTAAATCTCAACAGTACTATGAAAATCTTCAAACCTGTAAATTTCAATTTAAATTAATCGGACTTTGACCGCTTGTAGTGAACCTTTAATCTAAGTTGCAAAGATATATAAATATTTAAAATTTATATTAAGTGCATGCCCACAACATACACGTGTAAGTTCGCGCTTACAAATAATGAACGTGTACTTACAAATTAAAATTCAAGCCTTAAATGAACTTAAACCCTGCAACTTTGCCGACCTTTCTTGAAACAGAGGTGACATTGACAAAGTGACATTTTTTACAGTATGGATGACTTATAGGTTAGTATGCGGCTGACCACCCATGCTGTAGAAAATGGTTCACTTTGCCAATGTCACCCTTGTTTTCAGGGAAGGTCGGCAAGAGTTGCAGGGTGTGAGTCCATGTGAGATTCAGGTTTTTATATTGTAGGACCACATGCGGCATGTTTAAGCGCGAACTTGTGCATGTCTGTTTGTGAAAGTGCATATGATGTTAATTTTTAATGTTACATATATTTTGCAACTTAGATTAGATGGCCTCATTAGTCAAGAAATCGCTCTTAAAAGAATGGCATCGAATATTTTTCACAAAAATCTTATATAACTCGGACACCAACTCTCTAAGGGTGGTCAGATCCAATGCAAAGTAACGTCCATTTCTTCATAGTGTTATGATTCTACTGGGTTCTCTTTTAATTAAACTGCAATTATTTATTTAACACGGATTGGTTAACAATTTACAACAATTGATTTCTAGCTCTTGCTTTCGACTTCACGGCTCAATGTTTTAATCGACACTCTGCTGCTGCCCCATTGCAGTCCCTTTATACAGGTACAACAGAGATCTTTCTTGCATATTCTAGATTATTCGATCTCTGTTCTAGATTATACTAGACAGCTGTTCCACCTACATGATGGATTATACCAGACGGTTTTACACACACTATTGTACCTGTACAGGCGAACGAAGGTACTTCGAAGTTCGTAGTTCGTAACACTATCACCATCATACTAGTGCCAGACAGTCCAGTATGATCCATGATGGTAGTAGTAAGGTACATAGAACGGCGGTCTGTTAAAAAAAAAAATTGTAGTTTAATTAAAAGAGAACCCCAGCAAATATTTCACAATATAATAAAATTAATAATGGGAAGAGAAAAAAAGACCAAACACGGAGAAAATTGGAGGAGCCCTACGTCTAGGAGTAGACTGAGAAATGTCTAGGAAGAAAGGAATAATAGCTGATCTTCGAAAGAAGTGGCGCCAACAGAAGAAGATTTTCTTTCGGTGCGATATTTTATGCCTTAATTCCTGAAAATGCGGATAACATTTTCTTCGCAGCTTAAGTAATTATTTTCGGGTTTATTTTGAAATAAATGGCCGACAGGTTTAAGCCCTATTTTATAAAGACAAATGAATCCGATATTGGAGACCCGAGTGAAAACCGTTTACAAACAAAAATAGCTTCTGTCTCTGTTAGCCTTGTACTCTTTTTTTTTTTTTTTAAGAAATCCTGTGCGGGAGACTCCCTAGATTCTAAAGACTCTAGGGGTCTATGACACTTGTTGTAGTGCCGCAGAGGTGTACGAGCTTGGTCGTCGCTACAAAGCGCCAATACTCAAGCAAGACCCAGTTGCTGTAAGGCTGGATGGACCTTTGGTGACCGGTCATTGGTAAAGGTTTATGAATTTTTCAACCCAGCGAAGAGCACATTCGAAATATTAATGGTATATTTTTGTGCTCCGCCGGGATCCGAATCCACAACCTTCCATTTACGAGTCCGAAGTGTTGCCACTACGGACTACGGACCGGTCCACTCTTAAATCATTGTTCGAAATAAAAAATATAGGTGATAGTTTTTACCCATAGTAATGCATGTTCCACAGCGTGTAATGGATACGCAAAAAAGAGACATTAAAAACGATAGACAACTGCAGACATTTTTTAGAAATTAAACGATAAACAACAATGTAGTCTAAACAATATATTCTATTGTCTAAGTTGCAAACATAGTTTATGATTTAAGATTCAAATCAATATTTTTTTCGTCACGAGTTGATTTATTTCCTCGGGCGATTGCGGTGTTATCATATTTTGCAATTTAGATTAAAGATAGAAGACAGTCCGTGATGGATTCGGCCTCATTGCTCAACCGCTGGCAGCGCTGTCTATCCGAAGTCATCATGATTGATTAATGCTGCCTTATCGTCCCCTTAATGCTTGTTTGTCTTATGTCTATCAAAGGTAATTTCACATGAGCAATGTTTGCATATGTACTGGACCAATGTGTCTTATGAAAACTGGAAAATTGATTTGTCAAATATTTAAAACAACTCTCACATTATCGTGTTTTACGTTGTTTACTTACCTCGGATTGTGTAGAATGTTGCTATAGAAGAAAAAATCAGTTCATTCTCAGTCGTCGTGCAGAGAGGGACCTGAAGACGTTAGCTACGTCGCTAACAAAACGTCGAGAATAATGTAAGTTCTCTTATAACGGTTCGTGTAATATCCCATAAATAATTTTTAAGTGTGTAGTTATCTAAATCTAAAACTAAGTTGCAAAGATATGTATTAAGTGATTTAAGATTTTAAATTATGATTACGGTCGTTAGACATTTTTAAGAATGAAAAAAACGGATTTTACTAACCGTGCAAAAGAGAAGAACGATTTTCTCTACGTTTCGTCGGAGTCATATCCGACGTCCTCAGGAGACGTGTGTCCTCTATAACGAGGAACCACGAACACGAATGTATTATGTATTTGAGATTCATATTAAATGCATTCCCACAAGCAGACACGCATAATTTCGCGCTCACATAGGCCGCATGTGGACCTACAATAAAAAAACCCAATCTCAAATGACTATAAGCCCTGCAACTCTTGCGGACCTTCCCTGAAACAGGGGTGACATTGGCAAAGTGAACCATTTTTAACAGTATGGGTGGTCAGCCTCATAACAACCCATAAGTGAAGGAATACAAAATAAGGAATAGTTATAATTATTGTAAATGTGTAGAATGTGATTCTTATCTTTGAATCAAATGGTAGATAAGCCAATAAAGCACTGAGGAGACGTTATGTATATTTTGGATACATTAGCTCATGTACCGTAGGGATGCGGCACATATCCTAATATATCATTGACTAATCAGATAATAGAAACCGGGAAGCTTGACATCTCTGATGAATACACTTCAGCCAGTGGTTCTAAACCGCCGGGCATCGGTCGGTGTTTAACTAGTGGTCTGGTTGAGTCTCGAAAGTGGTCCGCAGGGGGGAAATGTAACATGGGAAGTAACATGTAACAAATAACTTGTTACAATGTAACATGGAAAAGGAAATGTAACAACAAAGTTATTAATAAATAAATCACTTTTGTGTTCTTTCGGGTTTGTCCATGTTCTACTTGCAGCTCCCACATCTGCCGACGTTTCGCTTTCACGAGTAGAAAGCATCCTCAAGGCGGACGCATATTGGCAAAAGTTATTGTTAATAAAACAAACTTATTGTTAATAAAAATGGACGGTACCTACTTAACCTATTTACTTTTATAGGTAAGGGCCTTACGCAATGCACTGCTTGAAGTGGGGGTTTCCCAGCTTCTGAGGGGGCTAATACTATTTTGTTATGAAGGCTGGGTAAACATTACCTATATTAATTTTGGGTTTGAAATAAACGCTAAAATAGGAAATTATTTTTAATTATCTGACTAGGACTCTAACCCGAGCTGTTGAAATGGAATTAAAGCACTCTAACAACTGAGCTTGGTGGTCGAAAGAAAGCAATAAAAAAGTCCGTGTCTAAAGAAAATTATAATAATATTAGTTTGATTTATTTGGTGAGCGCTGTTTTTGTGTGAATCACACCTCAAGAGCCCTCTGCGAGCTTGGTCATCGCTATAGAAAGCGCCAATTTTCTCAGTTTCTATAAGGCTTGATGAACCTCATAGTGAAAGTGGTGCGTGATCGAAAGAAACCCATTAAAGTCATCGATCGAAAGAAAGTAATCCTAATGGTCCTCGGTCGAAAGAAACCCATCTATGTGGTCCCTGGTCGAGTGCAAAGTGGTGCGTCGTCGAAAAAATGTTCAAAACCACTGGCTAAGACATACGAGTACATACTTACTATGCCCAGGTATGGTTAGGTTAGTACAAACCTAATTAGTCTAATGAGCAATCCATGTTTGGGTTTCGGTTTTGTATAAGAATAGAATGAACCTTGATATCACAATGCCTGAAAAGATCATTCAAGGAACTTCAAGTTAAGAAACCATTTTGAAACCCACTATTTATAATTATTATTACTTACCTTACTGTTACTTTGCCAATGTCACCCCTGTTTCAGAGAAGGTCGACAGCAGTTGTAGATATATATTTTTTAATAGATTTGTGAAGAGGAATGCAATTCACCAACCTATTCTGCCTGGCCAGAAACAGGTATTAATATCATTAATTAATAATTCATTATTGTTTATTTTAATGAATAATCAATTAATAATTACCCAAAAACATCTGTTAAATTAGGGTCACAGTTATGGTCAAATGACCCAATCGGGGATCGAACCAACGTTATTCCAATCCGGTCGGTCCCCTCGGCCATAACACCGACATGCATATGTTCGAGGTATATGTTCATTTGAGATTGGGTTTACTTACCTTATTGTTACTTTGCCCATGTCACCCCTGTTTTAGGGAAGGTCGACAGCAGATGTAGGACATATGTTCATTTGAGATTGGGTTTTATGTTGTAATTCTACATGTGGCATGTGTAAGCGCGAACTTATAAGTGGATGCTTATGGGAATGCATGTATTGTGAACGTTAAATGTAATATATTTTTGCTACTTTAATTATAATATTATATATTGTCAAAACAAGAGAAAATTACATTTTGGATGCTTTTCTAACTTAAAAGGGACCTTGATAATGTTGATTTTTATTTTCGACGCCATATTGGATGCCATCTTGGATTTCCCACTTGGGGTCAGATTGTCCGTGGTCATCTATATTTTCGGATCTATTTTGGTTCTGCCCCGCAGTCTTGATTGTTTACCAATCATATCGTTAGATAGCAAGCGAGAAAACATGGCCGCGCGTGCACAGCTAATCAATCTGTCAAATTTTCTTCATACAAACTGTATAAAAAATCGTATGGGGAACATTAGACCGGTCCGTAGTCTAGTGGTTAACACTTCTGACTCGTACATGGAAGGTTGTGGGTTTGAATCCCGGCGGAGCACAAAAAAAATCCATTTATGATTTCAAATATTCTCTTCGCTGGCTAAATAATTCGTAAACCTTTACCTGTCACTAAAGGCCCATCCAGCCTTACAGCAACTGGGTCTTGCTTGAGAATTGAAGCTTTCTACAGCGACGACCAAGCTCGAAGAGGGCTCTTGAGGTGTGATACACACAAAAACCGCGCTCACCAAATAAATCATCCTAATATTATTATTATTAGATCACAAAATCATCGGCACATCCTTTGTGATTGGCACGAAGTAGTAAGAAGCGCATCTCGATGGCATTGCACCGAGTCAGTAACCTCGGGTTTTGCTGTTTTCTCTAGTGGACCAACAGGTAAATCTAGAATTACTGCTGCGTCGGGTTACGACTATCGGGAAGGCCTTCCGCCACAAAAAAATATAACTTAGCATGCGCGTTCTGTGATACGCTTCCCCGGATGGAAGTGTATAAATGGAACGGGTAAGAGGCTGGGTTTTCGCAATGTTCGTAAGCAGCCAGGTTTTATTGCTTTCTATCTATCTATATTGACTATCTATGTATCTTGGACCGGTACGTAGTCCAGTGGCAACACTTCGGACTCGTAAATGGAAGGTTGTGGATTCGGATCCCGGTGGAGCACAAAAAATATAAAGGGTGTTTTTTTATAGAACTATGAAATGGAATAAAACAAGGATGAATTTTTAAAATTGACATGAAGTTGACTTTATTCGAAAGATAATCTTTTGGCATTATAATTTAAATATGATTTCTGGCATATGACTACCACTGCTGGCTCGGACGTAATCTACTCTGGAGGTCCAATTTTCAATAACTTTTTCCATCATTTGTGGCCGTATATCGGCAATAACGCGGCGAATGTTGTCCTCCAAGTGGTCGATCGTTTCGGGCTTATTGGCGTAGACTAGCGACTTCACATATCCCCACAGAAAATAATCTAGCGGTGTTAAATCACACGATCTCGGAGGCCAATTCACGGGTCCAGAACGTGAAATTACCAAACGTTTTCTTCAGTAAATCAATTATGGCACGAGCTGTGTGACATGTTGCGCCGTCTTGTTGAAACCACAGCTCCTGCACATCATGGTTGTTCAATTGAGGAACGAAAAAGTCAGTAATCATGGCTCTATAGCGGTCACCATTGACTGTAACGTTCTGTCCAGCATATTTTTTAAAGAAAAGCGGACCAATGATTCCACCAGCCCATTAAGCACACCAAACAGTCAGTTTTTCTGGATGTAACGGTGTCTCAACATACACTTGAGGATTATCTTCACTCCAAATACGGCAGTTTTGTTTATTGACGTAGCCATTCAACCAAAAGTGAGCTTCATCGCTAAACAAAATTCTCTTATGAAAATCGGGATCAACGGCAATCTTGTTTTGGACCCATTCACCGAATCTACGCCTTGCTAGGTGGTCGTGTGGCTTCAATTGTTGCACGAGTTGTCTATTCATGTTGAAATGCCAAACTAAACTAAACACAAATCACTTGACAGCTGACAAAATGGCCGCCAGTTAAAACAGTGTTGCCAACTTAAAGTTTTATACCTCTAAAAAAAACACCCTATACCATTTATATTTCGAATGTGCTCTTCGCTGAGTTGAAAAATTCATAAACCTTTACCAAAGACCGGTCACTGAAAGGTCCATCCAACCTTACAACAACTGGGTCTTGCTTGAGAGTTGGCGCTTTCTACAGTGACGACCAAGCTCGCAGAGAGCTCTTGAGGTGTTATACACACAAAAACAGCGCTCACCAAATAAATCATCCTAATATTATTATAATTATTATATATATTGAGATTTCTCACCCTGAGCGAAAGCGACACAGCGTAAATAGACAAATAAAACTATTTTTGTGAACCTGTTTACACAAGAAAATTGTTTTTCGCCGAAAACGAAAACATGGAAATGTTTTTCGCATTTAAGAAAACAAGGAACACATTAGTGTTTCTGTATTTTTTTAATCCTATTAAGAAGATTTAAGGCTTCAAATGATGTTTGCCTTAATTACTTAAGTCATTAAGGGGTTTTCCTGGCGTTGTTTTTTTCTTTAAGTATCTATTAATTAATTATCAATTATTAATAACGTTCCTAAGTGATCGGTCCTTAGTCCAGAGGTTAGTGATTTGAACTCGTAAATGGAAGGTTGTAAGTTCGAATTCCGGCGGAGCACAACAAAATATAGCATTTATATTTTCAGATTTGCTCTTCGCTGGGTTGAAAATTAATAAACCTATACCAAAGACCGGTCATCAAAGGTCCATCCAGCCTTACAGCAACTGGGTCTTACTTGAGAATTGGTGCTTTGTAGGGATAAGCAAGCTCGCAGAGGGTTCTTAATGTAATATAATATATTACGATGATTTGTTTGGTGAGCGCTGTTTTTGTGTATATCACACCTCAAGAGCCCTTTGCGAGCTTAGTCGTCGCTGTAGAAAGCACCAATTCTCAAGCAAGTGCCAGTTGCTCTAAGGCTGGATAGAACTTTAATGACCGATCTTTAGTAACGGTATATGAATTTTTCACCCAGCGAAAAGCATATTTGAAAATATAAATGGTATATTTATTGTGCTCCGCCGGGATTCGAACCCACAACCTTCCATTTACGAATCATAAGTGTTAACCACTAGACTACGGACCGGTCAAAAGGTTCTTGAGGTGTGATTCACACAAAATCAGCGCTCACCAAATAAATCATCATAATATTATTATTATTAAGGAAGGGGGTGCAGGACGGCTATGTGTCGAGTTTGTATCAACTGGATTATTTCTTAGAAATTGCTTTCTTGGGAATATGGTCAACAAAGTTGATGGATAGGGTACAAGGATGTTATTTATTAGTGTGTTTGTGGAATTTTATTAGCCACCTGATTCTTCGCGAGACCGGTCGTGGACTTAAAAATAATCCCATTAATCAGAAAGAAAGTTGTGTTGTTTTTTATCTAGTAAGATGAAAGATTCCAAAGTGAATGCCTCTCCAATCAATGATAAAACAAAGTCTACTTCACTTTAGGCGCACTTTTTTCATCTACTCGTCTTTCGCATGAGAACTCCAAGTATTGAGTTTCCCTTAATGCATTTTTTATCCTGCACCTTTTCCTCCTGTTCCTGTTCTGTGTTTCTTTTTCATTTATTTCGCACACGCGCACAGATACCCGCGTTGTGATGGATCACGTCTTGGCGGGCTATAAAAGAAAACCAAAAAGATCTAACCTGAAACACGGAGCTGACTGCAAAACATACCACCTTCGTATGTGCCATAATATAGTCTTGTTTTTAAACGAGAATTATGTATTTTCTCAACATCAAAAATACTAAAAAATGGTCATTATAAATTCTAACGGTCTGTTGTACCAACCTTCAATCAATATTTGATTGACACATCAAATATGATTCCTTAATTCTGGTAAGGACCTCGTTTAAATATTTCTCGGAAGTGGGTAATAATATGATGGAATTTGAACAGGAAAGATAATGTACACCAGTTGATTTCTGATACAACCAAATTCTTGATTAATTGCGAGATAGCACACTTAATTTATATTTTTGCCTTATTGGAGTTTGGTGTAACAGGCCCTAAGTAGGAGTAATCATGTCAATGTTTTAGTTGGTACAACGCTTGCGTTTATCTCTTACATGTCTTAAAAAAATCCGTATATTGTAACACTGGAGCTACAGCAATTTCCCGCTTTTTGACATCTAGGTGCACGTAATATGCAACTTACTTAGTATTCAAGAGTGTACCACAGGGATCACACTTCGGTCCAATCTTCATTGCAATCACTTTTTTTCATAAGTTAAATGAATAAAATGTACTCTACATATTATGTTACTGAACATGGAGGCTACAATATTTTACCTAAAGCTCTTTGACATATAATTGCACGTAATATGCAAATTACTTTAGTATTCTAGAGTGTATCGCAGGGATCATACTTAGATCCAATCTTTTTAACCATTATTTTTTTTCACAAGTTAAATTTATAAAATTTACTTTATGCTACTCGTATGAAACAAAGCAGCTACAACAATTTACCCAAAGCTTTTAGAGATCTAATTGCACGCAATATGCAACTTACTAAGTACCCTGCAATGTACCGCAGGGATCATTCTTAGGTCCAATCTTCATTATAATATTGTTTTTCCATAAGTTAAATTAATAAAATTCACTGCATGTTATTCAACAAAGCGGCTACAGCAATTTACCCAAAGCTTTTAGAGATGTAAGTGCACGTAATATGCAACTTACTATGTAAGTAGCCTGCAGTGTGCCACAGGGATCTCACTTTGGTCCGATCTTCATTACAATATTCATAAGTTTTTTAGCATACACAAAGCGTCAGTGGAGGAGCATCTTGTTTATGGTAATTTATTATAATGTTGCCTCACTGCCTGAGGTGCCGTTGAGCTGTTGACTTTGTTTTTAATTAAAATTGCAAGCTCAAGTAATGCTCAAAGAAAATTAAGCCGTTTTGATATTAAAACGCTTAAACGGACCACATGTTGAACAAAAGTTATTTCGGTTATTCAAATTGCTAATTCTATTAGTTTATTGATAAAGTAAAATTTGGTTTTATAACTTTTTAGAACATTTTGATATTATTCTTATTAATGATATGAACTTGCAGGTGTCTAAGATTTCTTTAAATAAAATGAAAATAAAAAGCTTATCATCAACATTGTACAAAACGTACAACAATTCACCTGTTGACGAATAGAGTTGCAAGGTTTTTTTTACTTTCAGATACAAATTTTCTTTGGTAAAAACTTATGCAACATGTGTAAACTGAAACATACACGTACTTGCCTGCTTTTTAAAATTGAATCTTAAATGGTATTTTATATTTGCAGCTTATTTTACACAATCGAAAGGTCATGGGATTTGATTCCCAGCGGAGGGCAAAAAATATATTAACATTTATTTATTTTTCACCATGTGGTCTTCACTGAGTTAAAAAATACTTGTATTTACCAACAACCGGTCATCAAAGGTCCAGCCAGGCTTACAGCAACTGGGTCATGCTTCCGTAAAAAGCGTTTTCTAAAGCAACCATCACGCTCACAGATTGGGAACTTGAGATGTGATTCACACAAAACAGCGCTCTCCAAATAAATCATCCAAACCTTTTATTATTATTTATGTTTGCTATTCCTTTACAAATAGGTTGGTATAAGGCTGACCCCATGCCGTAAAAACTTCCCGATTCCCGATTAAAAAAAACTAGCTAAAAACTCAACGTAACTAAGCTACAAATATGGTGTAACTTCTCCGAAAGGTTTCGCATATTGCGAGTGGAACCTGTTTATTTTTACAGGTAAGGGACTTACACCAACCACTTCAGTGTAATTGGGGGTTCCCAGCTCCCGAGGGTGCTGGTACTAATTTCTTGTAAAATTTGAGTAAAACTTGCCGGTATTTTATTTGTTGTTTTGAAATAAACACTGAAAAGAGTTTATATTATGTAAACAAAACTTTGAATCTTTCCTTGGCAGGATTATATCGCATCAAAAATGCAATTTCCATCAACAGCTTTCAGCATACGACCTATGCACCCGGCAAGGTTAACCCAGCGCTCTCTATCTATTATTCACGGAGGTAAATTTCATCTGTTCGTTGAACTTTTGATGAAATATTTCGTCCGAAAGTTTTATGGGATTTTCATCGCGTTAAGAGCGCTGTACACCCTAAACCTGTCGTTTTTCTTCCTTAAACTTATGTTCTTAGTAAAATGATGACTAATCTAATCGAATCTAAGTTGCAAATATATGTAACATTAGAGATTCGCATTATATGCATTTTCACAAACAGGCACGTATAAGTTCGCGCTAACACGTGCTGCATGTGGACCTACAGTATAAAAACCCGAATCTCAAATGAACATACACCCTTCAACTCCTGCCGACCTTCCCAGAAACAGGGGTGACATTGGCAAAGTGAACCATTTTCTACAGCATGGCTGGTCAGCCAAATACCAACCTATAAGTCAAGGAACATACACAACAAATTAAAATTTTCAAAACAATCAATTTGATGTTCATACATATTGTATGAACATCAAATTGATTGAAAAACTAAAACAGAAAACCAAATTCTAATTTTAAAAACCCTAATCCTAGCCGCCAACATTACAGATCAACCTCCATTTTTTCTCTCCTTACATACTTCTTTTATTTCATCCAGAGTTATAACCTTCGTTACAAAGGTTTAAAAAATATATTAAAACATGTTCAAATATGGAAAAACTATTTTCAACAAATTTGATTAATTGAGTACTCTCAGTTTTTCATATTTTCTCAAAAACTGTTCACATTATCATAAATCGGGTTCTTGCGAGACTAACTAAATAATGTGTAATTCTGTAAATAAAAAGTAAAAAACCTATTTCCAAAATATAGCGCATAAAAGATACGATTAAAAATGAGAAAAAAACGTATATTTACATAAGTATTTTTTCTGGTGACATTTTAATGTCATTTACTTTTTTTGTAACCTTTTTAATTTAGATAAATAATCAATAAACACGCTTAATTTTTTTTCATTACTGTAACTCTTTTACTAAGACCATAAGTTTCTGAAACAAAAACGACAGGAATAGAGTATAGAGCGCTCTTAAACACCGATTAAATTTGGGGTGTGAGGCTGCCCACCTTTATCGTAAAAAAACTTTATTTACGTTTTCATTACCACGTATTTATTATTGAAATTTCGTCAAATGAAAAAAAGATTAATTTTAAATTATTATTCTTCTTTTTATTGCTCTTTTGTCGAAGGTTGGATGATATTGCTTTTTTTTACAGTTAGGTATTTAAATCTAATCTAATCTAAGCTGCTAGGATAGGACCATTTAAGATTTATATTAAATGCATTCCCACAAGCAGACATGTATAATTTCGCGCTAACACATGCCGCATGTGGACCTACATTATAAGAACCCATCTCAAATGAACATAAGCCCTGCAACTCTTGCCGTCCTTCCCTGAGACAGGGGTGACATTGGCAAAGTGAACCATTTTTTCTCAGAATGGGTGGTCAGCCGCATACCAACCTATAAGTCAAGGAAAAAAAATTAAATTACGTTTTATTCAGATTCCTTGACTTATAGATTGATATTAGACTGACCAACTATACTGTAAAAAATGGTTTGCTTGACCAATCGCTGCCTCAGTTCTTGTTTATCGTATACGCCATTGAGAAAATTTTACATGAGCAATGTTTGCATGTGTACTGGACCAATGTGTCTTATGAAAACAAGAAATTTATTTAAAAAACATGTAAAAGAACTCTCACATTATCGAGTTTAACGGTTTTTCTTAGCTCAGATTGTGTAGAATTTGATTCATAAGACAACTGCATGAAAAAGTCATATTTGACAAGATTGGCGTATACGATAAACAAGAACTGAGGGAGCGCAATGTCTACCTCGTTGCAGAAGAGGTCGGCAAAAGTTGCAGGGTTCATGTTCATTTGAGGTTTGGATTTTTATTCGTTAGTACACATGCAGCATTTGTAAGCGCGAACTTACATGTATCTACTTGTGCATTCATTTAATAAGTATTTTAAATGTTGATCTATCGTTGCAACTTAGATTACAGATTAAAGAGATAATGGGCGTATTATGCACCTTTTCTATAGGAGCGTGTGCTGCGTAGAGGCATATAAATTTCAGTATTCGGTCGATAGCTGAGTTGGTAGAATGCTTGCATTTTATACAAGAAGGCTAGAGTTCAATCTCCACAAAGGATATCAAAAACGTATTTCCCGTTAAATATGAAATGAAAATACCGGCAAGGTTTACTCAGCCTTCACAATAAATAAAAACCAGCCCTCTTTGGAAGCTGGAAACCCCCTACTTCAACTGAAGTGGTTTACGTAAAGACGGCCTCCTTACCTGTTAAAATAAATAGGTTCCACATGAATTCTAAAAAGTCACAACGAAGTGGTGCTCGGTGTAGCTCATTTATAATTTTCAATACATGTTTCTGGCGAGGACAAAATATGTCGCACAAAAACGAAACGCAACTAAGCTGCGCATAAGTGAAACTTCTTGCATGCGTTATCCCCAAAGAGATCGCTTTTGGGGATTCGGTACCTATTTATTTTTACAGGTAAGAGCGCTTGCCAAAATGCATTCATAACAACGCCAGCCACTTCAGTTGGAGTGGGGTATCCCAGCTTCCGAGGGGGCTGGTACTCATTTCTAGTAAAGGCTGAGTAAACATTGCCGGTATATTGTTTTGCGTTTGAAATAAACGCCGTAACGGGAAATCACTTCTGACACCCTCGGTGGGATTCGAACCCGAGCTCTGGGCGTGGAATGCAAGCACTCTACCAAGCTGAGATATCGACCGAAGCGTTAACCACTAATCTGCACAACATTCGTAGCACCCGTTTCAGGAAACGGTGGCAAAAGTTACTCGGTAAAAGTAGTTTATTTTCAAGTGATTTTTCTTTTGTGTCAAAACCGTTTCAAATTACTTTCAAATTTTCGCACACAAAAAAAACCGAAGCAAACCTTCTTCATAAAGTTTTTCTATTGTAAAAACGTCCTCGGAGTTTGCTGTGATCCCCGAGTATATAACATTGTTTAAATACTTACCCATCGCGTAAATGGTAAAAATATATTAAAGATACAGGTCCGTAGTCTAGTGGTAACGCTTTGAATTCGTATATGGAAGGTCGCAGGTTCGAATTCCGGCAGAGCACAAAAATATAGCATATATATTTCCAGATATGCTACTCACTGGGTTGTTAAATTCATTACCTTCACCAAAGACTGGCCACAAAAGATCCATCCAGCTTACAGGAATTGGGTCTTGCTTGAGAATTGGCGCTTTGTAGTGACGACCAAGCTCGTAGAAAATTCGGTCGATGGCTCACTTGGTAGAATGTTTGCATTCCATACCGAGAGCATAGGGTTCGATTATCACCTTTAGGGTGTCAGAAATGATTTCCCGTTTCGTTGTCTATTTCAAGCCCAAAATTAATACCGGTAAGGTGTAGGTATTCAATCAGCCCCTTTGTGAGTCGGGAAACCCCCACTTGAACTGAAGGCTGGCTCCCTTACCCGTAAAAATAAAAAGCTCCCGAATCGCCACATGCGGAAATCGCCTCTTCGCGGAAAACACAGGCAAGAAGCTATACAATATGTGTAGCTCAGTTGCGTTTACACAACACTGTCTCTAGTGAGTGTTTAATTGTTAATGTGTATGTTCACTATATGTGTCGCTTAGTTGCGTTCACACAACACTGTCTCTAGTGAGAGTTTTAATGTGCTTTTTTTTTCTATTTTTACGCGATGGTTGAGTATTCACGTTTTGGCATTTTATTCTCTGGTTACAGGTATGTTTGCGAGAGTGTGTAGTTTGCAAATGGTTTCTATTCAAAATGTCTACGCTCCCCCATACCTGCGCGTACCTCGTTAATCTTTAAAAGTTTTGAGTGTAGGGATGTGAAAAAGCTTTAACTGTTACTCTGTCGTCATTCCGCTAGAGATGGTAATCACATTTTCTGTAGGGGCACCTCCATTACTTCGTATTGTTATGATTTACGGTTTCAATTTTATAAAAATTGCGGCTGTTTATTCTGCACAATTTATTTCAGATACGGGCTGCATTCGGTTCGTCACAGAGTTGCTTTTGAATCGTATAGCGCAAAGGCTTAGACACTAGTTTAGCTACTATTTTGGTCTCTTTTTGTAGGTGAGAATAAGGGTTATTCTCGAAACATTGAGAACTGTAACATGCGAATTTCCCCAGAACATTCTTCTTAGAATATTCGAGTAAATACTTACACAATATCAAACAAATACAATTATTAAGTACCCTCATCTAAAGACTTCACAGACTTACACAAAAACAAAATGGCACATTCACAACAGTATCCTTGTAAACCTGTTTAAATTTATTAATATTTAAATCTATCTACATATCTATAATCTATATTACAGAGATATATTACATTTAAGAGTCATATTACAAGAATTCCCACAAACAGACACGCACGAGTTCGCGCTTGCACATGCCGCATGTAGAATTACAACAACAAAAAACCCAATTTCAAATATATTAAACCCAACTAGTAAAGAAAAACGTAAGATATAGGTACTATCGCTCTTAAAATGAATCTTCACAATATCTCTGAAATCTAGGGAGTCTGCCGCACAGGATTTCTTAAGAAAACAAGAAATCAACGACCCCTATTTGATTTTCGTCTCATTTCTCTCCCAACCCTGCTTCGATCTTTCCCGATCTCTCACCTTCCCCTCACTTTGCTTGGTGAGGGTGAAATTGCGTGTGGCGTGGCGCGATTTCTCACATTGGCGCCGTAATACGTTTTCTTTCATATTAAAATCGATCTTTAGATAGGTAAGCGTGCGTGAAGCAACGGGCCCCGAGGATTCCCCTGAAATGGAGATTTTCTGATAGCGGGGAATGTCAGCGATTGATTCTAAATTATTATCCTGAAAATTTTTAAATTCATTTCTACTGAAATCTTTATTGAAATAAGTATTTATTCAAATACTAGCTGTACCGCGCTACGTATCGTCGTGTCTCTACAATCTATAATCAATAATCTAAGTTGCAAAGATATGTTAACTTTTGAAAATTATATCAAATGCATGCCCCCAAACTGGCACGTGTAGTTCGCGCTTACAAATGCTGAATGTGTACTTATAAATAAATATCCAAACCGCAAATGAACATATATTCTGCAACTTTTGCGATCTTCCCTGAAACAGGGGTGACATTGGCAAAGTGAACCATTTTTTACAGTATGGGTGGTCAACCTCATACCAAATAAGTATTTATTCAAATACTAGCGGTACCCTGCCACGCATTGGTGTGGCTCAGGGACTGTACCTCTGTCGCCACTCCGCTAGGGGTGGCCAGAGCCTCCGCAGAACTGCCGCTATTTCTTCCTATCCCTAATAACCTCTTTTAATGTATTCATATCCATCACCTTTATCATGAATTTTCTTCTTTTACATTCACTTTGTATATCATATTTACACCTACACAATACAACGGTCGGTTTGCTTCTCTTTTCACAGAGAGCTTTTATTCTTATTTTATAGCAAGAATAAGGATCATTCTCGAATCATTGAGAATTGGTACATGCAAGACTTTACTAGAAAATCCGACCGAACACTTGAGCAATCTCGAACAATACAAAACAATATCAAATACAAATAATCTTAGTGCCTAACATCTATTTATTTCTAGCGAAACTTCGCAGACTTTATTATCAACTCACACAAACAAACAAAACACACATTACATATTCGTAACAATACTTTATTCACTTCATTAAGAGTCATAATCTTTTTCATTACCGAATGTAAGTGTAATTGGAAGTAAAAAAAAATTGAAATGTAATGGATGTGTTGACTCGATAAGAACGAATATGAGTTTTTTTTGGGAACGGGGAAAATACCCGAAATCTCTTTACCGCCTGAAGCAGATAAATTCAATAAGGTTATAGATGGATAGATAATAACAGAGGAGGAAACCAACAGATAGAAAAACAGCGAGACATCTTACAAAAGAAATAAACACAGATGGTGTTAACATTGTTTCAGGGCTGCGAAATGGGGTCGAAAGAAATATTAAATTTTTAAATAAACTTTGGCAAAAATAATATTCTTTAATCTATGTTGCAAAGATAAAGATTCGCATTACAAGTATTTCCAAGAGCAGACACGTATAAGTTCGCGCTTACACATGCCGCATGTGGACTTGCAGCATTAAAAAACCAAATCACAAATGAACATGAGCCCCAGATAGCAACCCCGAAGGGTTCCTCACGTTGTCTGCCCACCGCATCCTGGGACGTCCGAGTGGTCCAACACCTGAGGGGGCACCATCCAAGACAGTTCTGATGATCCTGGAGTCCTCTGCACGTGTCCGGCCCACTGGAGTCTTCTTGATTTCATTACCGACACTATGTTTGGATCTAGAAACACGAACCTCCGGATACGCCACCTGTCACATTCAAATACAGGTCCGAGAATGCGACTAAGCATTTTGTTCTCCTCGACCTCGAGAGATTTCTCTTGTTTCTGAGTCAGACTCTAGGCTTCGCATCCATACAACTCAACTGGCCGAACAATGGAAGTGTACATCTTGAATTTTGTGGAGATTTTTTTGCCATTTTGAGCACAATAGCTAAGGCCAAAAAAAAAGCATTATTGCCGGAGTGAATTCTAGCTTGCAATTCCGAAGATTGGATATTCTTGTCTCATAAATATGAGGGTACTTAAGTATTTGAATGAATTGCAGTTCTTTAACTTTTAATTATCTACATTCAAATCTTCTTCAATATTCCGTCGCGTGCATATGCAATGCATTTAATATTCGTCTTAAATGTAATACGTACATCTTTGCAACATAGATTATACTTAAATTTCTCATTAAAAGAAATGGACAACCCTGTTTCCGTCGAAGCAAGAAGTATTATTTTTATGGGGCATGTTTGCACAGAAGGCAGCTGTATTTTCTGTGTGTGCGCTCCCCGACTCAGGGTCTGGTCTTCCGCTTCCGGAAACTCCCCAAGCCTGGGAGGTCTGAACAGCGCGGTGGAAAAAGAATGGCAAAAAATATGAGAAAAGAATGAAAAAAAATATGAGAAAAGAATGACAAAAATATGAGAAAAGAATGGCGCGAAAGATGAAAAAATAACCGAGCTAGGAGTGGATACGCTTCCGTGACAGATAAAAAAATTCCATGTTGTTAGCGTGTAACAATATTTTTTTTAATAAATTACCATAATAATAGGATGATGTTTCTTGACTTATAGGTTAGTATGAGGCTGACCACCCATGCTGTAGAAACACTTTGCCAATGTCACCTCTTTTTCAGGGAAGGTAGGCAAGAGTTGCAGGGCTTATGCTCATTTGAGATTTAGGTTTTTATATTGTTAATCCACATGTAGCATGTGATCACTTAATGTTACATACATATCTTGGCAACTTAAATAAGATTATATTTTTTATGGTGTGTGTATTAACACTGTGAAAATTCAAGTTTATTGAATTGTTTTTCAAAAAACTTTTCTTTTTATTCAAACACTGTTTTATAAAATAATAAAAATCATCAAATCAAAAAAATATTATTTTTTTCCTACCTGATGATGACTGACTCGAAGTCGAAAACGTTTGTATTATAATTTTAAAAATTTTAAATATAGTATATGTGTGAATTAAAAAACAGTGTTTGAATCAAAAGAAAAGTTTTTTGAGAAACAAACCAATAAATAAGATTAGATTAGATAGTCCGGTAAATAGCTCAGTTGGTAGAGTGCTTGCATTCCATGCCGAGAGCTCGGGTTCGAACCCCACCGAGGTTGTCAGAAATGACTTCCCGTTTCGGTTTGGAATCATGTCTCTGAGCTTAAACATTTTATACTTGGATTTCAGTGAGCAAAAAGTGCCGCCCTTCCAGGTATGTACAATATTCAATTCTGTCGAAGTGGCCTCCCATTGAAAATCTGAAATGAGAAAATCTCTTTTTTACCGGTAGAGAGAGAGAAAGGCAGGATAATCTCTTTTCAAAGAGAGATTTTCTCTGTACCAATAAGCCGGCAGAGATTGGCTTATTAAACTCTTTAAAACGACTTAATACTTTTATTGCAAAGTATCAAAGGCGGCTCGAGGTGATTTACAATAAAAAAGGTTTACACAATCATCAAGAAATAATTAATTTAATTTTACTTTCTGTGAGTTAGTTCAAATTATGTCCGCACGTGAATTGACGTAGAAAATATTGTGACGTCACGTGGCCGGTTTGCAAGGGGAAAGACAAACATATACTTGATTATAGGTTGCTAAGGACGGCAGTAGGTACCATTCAAGACTGTTGTTTGCTCATCGAGAAAAATAGCTCTAAATTCGAAAATGTTTCTTGTATTTCCCTCATCACACACAAGAGCTTTGCCTCTTTTTGGTGAGGTACAGCTTATAAAACTATTGAATTATTATGTAATAGATATAAGTTTAAAAAAATATATATGTATTCAAAATGTGTTCTATTAAATACTAATAATAAAAAAAAAAAATAGGATCCTTGACTATTAGATTGTTAGGCTGACCTCCCATGCTGCAAAAAACTATATTCACTTCTGCCAATGTCACCCCGGTTTCATGCAAAGGTGGGAGGAGTTGCAAAGTTTATGTTCCCGTGAGGTTTGGTTTATTTTGTATGTTCACATGCAGCGTGTGTTTGCGTGAACTTAGATAGGCAGGCATTCAATATGAGCCCTAAAGTTTGTCAATATATTGTTGCAAACGTGTAAGTGTGCGTCTGTGTGAGTTGGTGTGAGTTGTGTCTGTTTGAGTACAAGGCCGTACGTATCTCTAGTATGGCCTTGGTTTGAGTACATGAAGTCTCTAGATGTAGGTAATTAAATAATTATATTTCTATTTGTTCGAGATTGTGTGGGTTTTTACTCGAATATTCTAAGTAGAATGCACTGGCGAAATCTCGCATGTGCCAGTTCTCAATGTTTCGAGAATAACCTTTATTATCACCTAAAAATAGAGACTGAGATGCTCTGTAGCGAGACTAGTATCCAAGCCGTCGAACTTTACACTATACAGTGCAAAAGCAACTCTATGTACAAACCGAATGTAGCCTGTATCCGAAATATTTTTTTGCAAAATAAATAACAGAATTTTTTTTTAATTTTAAATCAAAACTATATCTTTGCAACTTAGGTTATAGATTATAGTGACGTAGGAAAAAAAAGATAATCAAGCAACCGAAATTACCAGAAGGATAGCATGGGCAGCTTTCGAAAATCTAAACTACATCTCAAATGACACAAAAATGCCTGTTAATCTGAAACGTAGGGTATTTGAGTCATGCGTGCTTCCAGTATCCACCTATGGCTTGGAAACAAAAGGGTTCACTCAGTATAGCGCCTACAGACTGAGAACATATCAATGAGCCATTGAAAGGAGGATGCTGGGAATCAGCCTGAGAGACAGGGTTCCAAACCAGGAGATCCGTAGACGCACTGTGGTTACTGATGCCATACAGCTAGTGGCCTGCTGGCTGGTCACGTCGCAAGGCAGGACCATGACAGGTGGCCGAAAAAGGATTGTCCGATATCTAATCTAATCTAATCTAAGTTGCAAAGATATGTTACATTAGAGATTCACATTACATGCATTCTCACAACCAGACACGTACAAGTTCGCGCTTGCACATGCCTCATGTGAACCTACAACATAAAAACCAAATCTCAAATGGACATACACCCTGCAACTCTTGCCGTCCTTCCCTGAGACAGGGGTGACATTGGCAAAGTGAACCATTTTTACAGCATGGGTGGTCAGCCGCATACCAACCTATAAGTCAAGGAACACACACACACGACAAATTACATTTTATACATCACTAAATAATAATATCCAAATACAAAATATCCATTTACAAATAAAAACAAATTCCAATTTAATAAACCCTAGCCGCCAACATTACAGATCAACCGCCATTTCTTTCTGTCCTTACATACTTCTTTCATTTCCTCCAGAGTCATAATTTTCTTCACACAGGCTCTTCTTTTATTATGACTCTGGATATTCCATTCATTCGCAATTTCGGATATTTGGTCCATCCATACCTTTCTCGGTCTTCCTCTACCACGACATCCATCTATTCTACCAACATATACTTTCTTCGTCAGTCTTTCCTCATTCATTCTCTCCATATGCCCAAACCATCTTAACAAACTTCTTTTAATCTTCACTTTCACACTTTCTCTTGCACCACATTCTTCTCTTACAAAATCATTCCTCACCCTGTCACTCCGTTTTTTCCCAATCATACTTCTTAGAAAGTCCATTTCAACAGTATGGACTTTACTAATTTCACTTTCATTCACCGTCCAGGCCTCGCTTCCATACATCAAGGTGGGTAAAAGTATGCCACTGCGTACCGCCAATCGAGCATTTTTAGATATGTTTTGATTTTTGGCGATACAAGCTGTGGCACCCAGTACACACCTGCCCTTCATTACTCTTCTTTCAAATTCACCGGTCATTCTTCCATCTTTTTCAAACTTACTTCCCGATAGCAACCCAGAATGCCCAAGTGGGGAGCGGGGAAATCCCAACTGAGGTGGCTGGACGACATCAAGAGAACTGCAGACAAAGATTGGCTAAACACAACAGCCGATAGACAGGAATGGAGAGCAGGAGGCCTACGTCCAGGAGTGGACTGAGAAAGGCTGAGGAAGAATAAGAAGAAAAAGGAACGAAAAGAAGAAAGATTACGTTATATATATTCAATTTGAAGGCAGCAGATATATTATATTTACCCCAAGGGATGTTCCCTCCCTTTCAAGCGTACACTCTGTGTAATACAAAAAGTGAAACGGAGGATACTCTTTTGATGCTTGTGGTTAATACAGAATGACAGTAATCGAAAACCTTTTCGGCAAGTCAGCACAACTAAGCTGCACAAGAAGGATTACTTCTTGCCGCGTTCTCGCCGAAGGAGTCGCATGTCTTTATAATTACAATATTTTTATCTAAGTAGCAGCGATGTATTAAGCCCAAAACCAGACACGTGTAAGTTCGCGCCGTTTACAGATGCTACATCTATACTTACAAATTAAAATTCAAACCTCAAATGAACATGAACCCCGCAACTTTTACCAAACTTCTCTAAAACAGGACGACATTGACAAAGTGAACCATTTTTTACGATATGGGAGATCAGCCTCATACCAAGCTATAAGTCAAGGAATGTATCGAGTGAAAACTACTTATTTTTATAAATAAGGGGGACGAACGGCCTTACGCCAAGTTGAAGTCGGGGCTCTTCGTTCCCGAGAGGGCTAGTAGGTACTCATTCTTTTGTAGTAGGTTGAGTAAACCTTTCCGCTATTACGTTTTGAGTTTGAAATAAACACCGAAACGTGTAATCATTTCTGACACGCAAGAAGTCATCTAGTGTAACTCTATTCGTGAACAAATAAAAGAAAATCCTCCGGATCAGAGGCTACTGCATGCAAATCAAGTATGCTATTGTTAATTTTATAAATGCAAAATATAAGTTCAGCGTGATTCTACTGAAAAAAGTTCTCAAGCCTATGGTTCGCCGCAACTGCAGAGTGGTAGGCACATTGTAAGTCGGCACATTACATGAAGCGCAGATTTATGACGTCATCATCATCCCAGCAGACACTCCATCAGCATCATCATTCCTCCGTACCCCCATGAGTCATCTGCATCTGAAGGGAACCAAGAATGAAAAAAATCATTTTTTTTACACGGTGAAAATAGTCGCTGCTATAGTCGAGCGGATGAAGTGTTGACACTCAAATCTGCGTTATTTAAAAAAAATACAAGTTCAAACCCCGCCTGCGCCGTGTCCAATCGACCATAGCTTTTACTATGATTCAACAGAAGTCATTAATAATTATTTATTCACTTTGACTGATAGGTTGGTATGAGGCTGAACCCCGTGCTGTAAAAATTGGTTCACTTTTGCCAATGCTACCCCGGTTTCAGGGAAACGCGACAGGAGTTGTAAGTTCGTCTTCTCACATGTATGTTTATGTGATGTTTAGTTTAATTTTATGCACACATGCAGCATGTGTAGGCGCGAACCTACGTGTGCCTGTCTGTGGGCCTGCATTTAATATGAGCCTTAAATGTTAACATATCCTTGCAGCTTAGACTCTAGATTATTAAAGATTCAATAAATCTTACAAAGATACATCTTCTATCATGGGAGGATACACTTTGTATTTTGGGGAGATACAGCTTGTATCTTGCAAAGTTATAATTTATATCTTGGAAAGAAACATCTTGTATCTTTTAAAGATAAAACTTTTGATGAAAATGCCATTTGTATCTTAGAAAGATTCAGATTGTATCTTCGGAAGATACAGCTTGTGTCTTGAGAATGTAGAGCTTGTATTCGCGGATGATGAAGCTTGTATTTTGGGAACAAGCAGCTTGCATCTTGTGGATATACTACTTGTATCTTGTGAATATACAGCTTGTATCATGATAAGATATAGCTTGTATCTTGGGAAGACACAGCTTGTATCTTGTAGCGCCCATCTTTATCCTCAGCTTTCTTTTGTATCCTTAAATTCACAGCGTAATCCGCGTTTAGAGGCGTTCCTTATCTCTGGGTTAAAAATTACTCTGACAAAGAGTCATTTCTCTCCACGCTGTGAAAAATGACTCTAAACTGTGAAAAATGAGTGATGCGATGTTTTTCTTTACGAGCGTAAAATATCTCATTGTACTCTGTTTTACTTCTTGTTGTATCTTTAAATGTGAAATAACCATTCTTTTGCAAAAAATTCATATAACTGAGATTAAATAAGTATATTTAAAACGTAAATAAGCTTCGCATAAAGAGTAATATCTTGTTTAAGGGGTTGCATGTGGCGAATATGTCTAATGATAACTGGAAATTAATTTTGAAATATTTTAAAACAACTTTCACTTTTGTCGTGTTTGTACGTATGTTTCTTAGCTCAGATTGTGTTAAATCAAATGATAGATAAGCCAAACAAGCACTGGGGTGACGAAAGGAAATACAGTCTTATCCGAAAGAATTCCAATGGAATTTGTCAATGAAACTAAAATGTAAAGACTTTCTTGTTTCTTGAGAAAAAAAATGGTAATTTTTTTTTTAATGTAAAATTTAAAATTATTCTTACAGAAGCTTTTTTTCTTATTTACATATTTCAACATGAAATGATAATCCCCTTACCTGGCCATCTAAATTTTCACTTTCTCCTCGTCTCACCTTTTTTTGCTATTAGCATAACAAGTGGCATACTCGGGTGAAACGATTCCATGCTAGAACGGAAAAAAACAAAACTACGAAACTAGGAAACAATGGATTGATCAGATAAATGACATTGCGAATGAATGGAATTTACGGAGTGGAAACAAGAGAAGAGCATGCATGAAAAGAGTGATGAAATTAGATGAGATGAAAGAAGTATCCAAGGACAGAGTCAAGTGGAGGCACTTGTGTGGAGGTACCGGCCACCCCTTGAGGAATGGTGGCAGGATACAAGACAAGACAAGACGCATGACCCAACGACACGTGACAGAACGACACATCACAGAACGACACATGACACAGCACAATGGCAAAACATTACAATGACAAAACATTTAAGGAAAGTACATCTCAATGACAAAAAATTACATACCTTAAACAAAACATAAAACACCATAAACGGCATGACAATATAGTGGGACATGAGAAACATGAGAAAATGGAAGTCATGTAAAACATGAAAAAAAATGTTTGTGATGTTTTGTCATGTGATAGTTTTTATGTGCCGTTTACAGTATGTTATTTTTTCGGTATGTGATGTTGTGTCCTTGTGTTGTTTTGTCATAGTGATTTATTTTTTGTGTCGTTTTGTCATGTATCGTTGTGTCACTGTGCCGTTCTATTCTGTCACCGAGTGAAACACTCTGTACATCACATTACATATTCTTGAATTTATCCGGCTTGTTGAAACCGGATAAAAAAATATGCTGATATTTTTATCATTTTAATGTGCCATTTTTTTTCACATTTTTTTTTTTTTTGAAAAATAGTTTTGTGGAAAGAAATGCAATCCACCAACCTATTTTGCCTGGCCAAATGTCTTCATGCGAAAGCAGAAGCTTGTGGCATGCAACGGCATCTGTTAAACCAGGGTCGAAGTTATCGTCGCGGGATTCGAACCAACGTTATCCGGTTCCAAATAACCCGGCTTGATCCCCGCGGCCATAACATCGACAAGTTTTCAATTTTATTCCATTTATTTATTTTTTGACAAAAGGACTGGGTTTTGAATCCATTTTTGTTGATGATCGATCCGTAGCCTATTGGTTAGCGCTTTGGACTCGCAAATGTAAGGTTGTGGGTTCGAGAAATGAATACCAGCCCCTTCGAAAGCTTAGAAACCTCCACTTTAACTGAAGAGGTCGTAAGGTGGCCCTCTTACCTGTAAAAATAAATCAGTTCCACTTGCCACATCC
Source organism: Agapetus fuscipes (assembly GCA_951799405.1). Taxonomy (NCBI): domain Eukaryota; kingdom Metazoa; phylum Arthropoda; class Insecta; order Trichoptera; family Glossosomatidae; genus Agapetus; species Agapetus fuscipes. Next base: position 5,097,955 of record OX637358.1, on the reverse strand, counting down.
AACTCCTTCGGGAAGAACGTAGCAAGAAGTTACGCTAGATGTGTAGCGTAATCATGTCACCATTTAAGTGTCACAAAAGCCTTAAGGCTAAAATTCGTATTCTCTCTCTTTTTTTGCACCAATTTTCCGACACAATGAAACATGTTTTTAGTCCTCTTTTGTTAATTCAATTTGTTACGAAATCACGTGAGAGTTTTAGTATTCCACGTGTCGTACGGACGTACACTGCAGCCTCAACAATGCACGTGCAATGCGCATCCAACAAAAGATGCGGCACGTGCAAATTTCGCGCGCAGAAAATTTGACACGTGGCATGCATGCATAATAAACCGTCGAAACTATGCTTTTGTATCTGAAAAAGTAAAAAACAGATTTAACCTAAACTTGCACTAAAATACTTGTAAGAATTTCCTGTTTGTGACCTCTGTATTATTTATTTTTTAAGCTACGTAAAAAACGCACTGTACTGCAATTGTATCTATGTCGCCATTCAGCGAAAGGTGGCCAGAGCCTCTGCAGATTTGTCTTCATTTTTTCCTATCCTTGCATACCTCTTTGAGTTCATTCATATCCGTCACTTTTTTCATACATTTCGTTCCTTAACATTCACTTTGTATATCCCATTCTTTCACAATTTCACCAATCTGATACAGCCATAATTTTCTCGGTCTTTTTTTCCTCAATTACCTTTCACATTTCTTCTTTATATTAAACTTTGCAAAAGTCTTTTATCATCCATTATTAATTCTAGTCTATGTCCAAGCCCACTCACACTCTTTTGCACCTTTACTTTCACATCCTCTCTCACCTTGCATTGCATATTACACTGTATTTACATTGAAATTATCAAAATAAAATACTTTTTAAAAATAATTTGATAGTTGTATCATAAACATAACAATAAAGTTACATCAAACAAATCTTATAATTTAATTTCAAAACCCATTTGAACACGCTCGAGTTGATGCCCGTTCGAATGTAATTAGCAGACTGATTTTAGAACGCTGAGCGGACGGTTTATATACCCGATGAGTGCTGCTGACTTTCTCTTTGTGGGTTCAACTCTCAACGGGATAAATGCAGATGCACGATCTCTTGGGGAAAGCTTGGTTTTGTATTCGCTCAGTAAACATTTATTTAGATTGCACATGAATTATGAATGTGTTGTTTTGTATTTTTTTGTTTTTTTTTTGTCTCTTTGGTGTGAAAAAAGAGGGGGCTGAAGGCAGAAACGTTACGCTTCACTCATTGCGCGGTTTTATACAATTTTCAGTCTGATTTTGTAAACTAAGCGGCCGGTTTATACGCGTGTTAGGTTCCATTGACTGATTTGATGAATCAAATATACAATTTTTTCCAGATTCACATCATTGCCCCGCCTCTTATGCACTTTATCCTTAACGCCTATTGTCTAATCTAATCTAATCTAAGCTGCAAAGATATATATCATTTAATATTTATATTAAATGCATTTCCACAAGCAGACATGTATAATTTCGCGCTAACACATGCCGCATGTGGACCTACAAAATAAAAACCCTATCTCAAATGAACATCAGCCCTGCAACTCTTGCCGTCCTTCCCTGAAACAGGGGTGACATTGGCAAAGTGAACCATTTTTTACAGTATGGGTGGTCAACCTCATACCAACCTATCTGTCAAGGAATTCAATTTAATAAAAACTTCGGTTAATTTATTTCACACAATTTATTTTGAGGTACAAAATTAACAAGACCTCACATGAACATAAACTTTAACAAGTCCTGCCGCCCTTCCCTGTAACCGGGATGGCATCGGCAAAAGTGAACCAAATTTTACAGCATGGTGAATCAGCCCCATACCAGCCTATCTCAAATGAACATAAACCTTGCAACTCTTGCCGTCCTTCCCTGAAACAGGGGTGACATTGGCAAAGTGAACCAATTTTTCTTACAGTATGGGTGGTCAGCCGCATACCAACCTATAAGTCAAGGAATATACATGACAAATTACATTTTTTAAATCAAGAATTAATAATATGTACATGGACATTAAAAAAAAACTAAATCTTAAAACCAATTTCACTTTAATAAACCCTAGCCGCCAACATTACAGATCAACCGCCATTACTTTCTATCCTTACATACATACTTCTTTCATTTCCTCCAGAGTCATAACCTTCTTCATACAAGCTCTTCTTTTATTATGACTCTGGATGACTATGACTATTGTAGTTCTTAAATATTACTCTTCCCTCACGTGATCATAGCTCGGCCACCGTTATTAAAGATCTGTCAATAATTCTCTTCATAATGGTTTAATAGCATCAAAAGCGCTTGAGCAAATAAAGCAACTCGTTGGAGAAAAACTTGATGTTTTATTTTTTCATTATTAATTTGTTAATATATCTGTGCAACTTAGAGTATAGATTAATATAGATGAAAAACACGTCTTAAGATCGAATGTTAAATAAATATTGTGTTATTTCTGTATACTTCGTGGAAGAGGAAGCGACTGATTGGCAAGACTGTGCTCCTGCCTACTTGGATGCAACTCACAGACTGATTTTTAAAAACTGAGCTGCTGCTTTATATAACTGTTGGGCGCCGCTAACTTTCTCTTTTTCAAATTTGTGCAGGCACTCGGTGAAAGTATTTTACTTATCCTTTTGCTTGGAAATCATGTATTTTAATTGAGTATAAATATGTAACGCCTTGTTTCAGGTGATTGTGTCTCCTCGGCGCGATGGGAGAGGGGGCGAGAGGGCGGCAGGGCTGCGCCCCCGTCCTGCGCCCTCCGCCTGCAGTTAGAGGGGAGACTACGCCCCTGTAACGTACCACGCTAAGACCTGACAACAAAACAACAGCAGTGAGTATCATCTAGCAAATGAATCTGTTCTACTCCATGGCATATAATACACTTGTTTGTAGACCAAAAAGACTGAAAAGTTGAGGATATTTATGTCACTTTATTTTTCAAACAGTTTTAACTTATTTACGAATAAAATATAACATATTTTACGGAAGGGCATAGAAAACAAACCAAAGAAGAAAAAAATATAATTACATTAGAACTAAGTCAAAAATAAAATAAATACTTATAGATTTGTATCAGTGCAAAAAAAATATACAAAAAATAAAAATTTAAGAATTATCCATTAGGAAACCAAGACAATGTTAACATTAAAAACAACAATAAAAAATAAGGCAGTAACAATAAATGAATAAATTGTTTCACAATCTATCGATGTTAGCGTCCATTTAAGCGACGTAACTCAACTAAGCTGCACATACAGTTAAACATCTGTGGAAACTCTTTGTTTCTTCAATAAGGTGGCCGGTCTTATACTAACCAATGCGGTTGATGTTCCCAACTCTCGAGGGTGCTGGTTCTCATTTATTGTGAACGTTTTATAAACCTTCCTGATATTTCAATTTTGTTCTTGTAATAATCTCTAAAACGGGTAATCATTTCTGACACCTTCAGTGAGGATCGACTCTAGCTCTTTGGTATGGAAAGCAAGCCTTCCAACCAACTGAGCTATCGGCCGCAATTTTTCAGTTTTCTGTTTTTGTTTTAGCAATCTCGCAATTTAACCTTTCAAACTTGGTTGATAAATGGAGTTTGCACGCTTTCTAGGTTGTTTTCATAATGGTGACGATGCTGATGATTGTTAAATTGCTTATTAGTATGGTAAAATGGAATCAATATTTTCGGGCCTTTGTTTCGAGACAAAAGGAACGAGTTTCGGAGTTGGCCGAAGCTTATCGACCATAAAGTTATGCGTAAATACGCGGTAATTAATGATTTAAGTCAAGAAAATGAAAGGCGACCCGTTTTATCTTCAAACTGGGGTCGAAGTCTTGACGGCCATTGGTACATCTTACCGCACATATTTGAAGATAGGACGGAATGACACATAACAGCTGATTGCTGTTCCATATGAAATGATACTCCTTGTTTTATTTCGTCCTATTTTCAAATAAATACGGTTAGATCTATCAACGATTGTTGAAAGACATCTAAAACCATATTTCTTCAATGTAATACCTCACTTTGCTCAGCATATCTGTGGTAACTTATATATTTGGCAATCATCTGGAAAATGGATCTGGAAAAGGCTTTTGACTCAGTGGACAGAGGTATGTTGTGGGATGTTTTGAAAGCATACGGAGTGAATGGAGCTCTACTCAATGCGGTGCATGCGAACTATGAGAATAGTATGGCCTGCATTCGTATTGATGGTGAGTATAGTGAATGGTTTGAAGTTTTTAAGGGTGTAAGGCAAGGATGTGTGATGAGCCCATGGCTATTTAACATAGTCATGGACAAGTGTGTTCGAGATGCTAGACTTGATGATTGTGGATTAATGATAGGAGAGAGCAAAGTAAGCGTTCTACTGTATGCGGATGATGCAGTCCTTGTATCTGATTCAGCAGTGGAATTGCAAATGATGCTCTCTAGATTGAACGAAGCTTTGAAAGGTAATAATTTGAAGTTGAATGCAAGAAAGACGAAAGTTTTGATTTTTGAAAGAGATGATGAAAATATGAATTATGAATTTAAAATTAATGGAATGAATGTTGATGTTGTAAATGAGTTTGTATATTTGGGATGTAAGTTTGAAAAAGATGGAAGAATGGCCGGTGAATTTGAAAGAAGAATAATGAAAGGCAGGTGTGTACTGGGTGCGACCGCTTGCATCGCCAGGAACCAAAATCTCTCAAAAAATGTTAGATTGGCGGTGCACGGTGGTATACTAGTGCCAACCTTGATGTATGGAAGTGAAGCCTGGACGGTGAGTGAAAGGGAAATTAGTAAAGTCCATACAGTAGAAATGGACTATCTAAGAAGTATGATTGGGAAAAAACGAAGTGACAGGGTGAGGAATGATTTTGTAAGAGAAGAATGTGGTGTAAGGGAAAGTGTGAAAGTGAAGATTAAAAGAAGTATGTTAAGATGGTTCGGGCACTTGGAGAGAATGAGTGATGAAAGATTGACGAAGAAAGTATATGTTGCTACAATAGATGGATGTCGTGGTAGAGGAAGACCGAGAAAAGTATGGAAGGATCAAATCTCTGAAATAGCGAATGAATGGGATATCCAGAGTCATAATAAAAGGAGGACTTGTATGAAAAAGGTTATGACTCTGGATGAAATGAAAGAAGTATGCAAGGACAGGAAGAAGTGGCGGCTAATCTGCAATGTTGATTTCTAATGTTGGTGTATTCATTTGCTACATTTTTTGCATAGGAAATTTTTGACTTTTTTTGTATAGATTTCTTTGTAAGGTTTTGTTCTTTTTTATATTTAAATGTAATTTATTATTCATATTCCTTGACTTATAGGTTGGTATGAGGCTGACCACCCATACTGTAAAAAATGGTTCACTTTGCCAATGTCACCCCTGTTTCAGGGAAGGTCGGCAAAAGTTGTGGGGCTTATGTTCATTTGAGGTTTGGATTTTATTTGTAAGTACACATTCAGCATTTGTAAGCGCGAACTACACTTGTTGGTTTGTGGGCATACATCTGAGAGCTTTAAATGAATATATCTTTGCAACTTAGATTATAGATTATAGATCTGCATACTTATGCATTTAAACTTCCCACTTCTGTGCAAAGCCTTCCAATTCCCCAATGTCAGAGTAATCAATCGGTGTTATGGCTGAGTGATCAAGTCGCTGTTCTTGACTAGCGTATTTGGAACAGAATATCGTTGGTTCGAAACACGCCTGGCCCTTTGACAATTACTTTGACCCTGGTTCAACATATGCTTCTGCACAAGCTTTTTCTAATGTATGAAGACAACTGGCCAGGCAAAATAGTTTGATGAATTGCATTCTTCTCCACAAATCTTTTTTTTTCTTCAAATGTACATTACGAAGAATAGCGGTCCCAAGATTGAGCCCTGTCGAACACTTGTATTCAAGATTGTAATGATTAGAGTACTAGGCGCTTTTTATTTTATCTCTATTTTCAGGCCACTGTTGCTATCCGCTTTTAAGCAGTGGAAGCACATACCATATGGCAGTATAAACATTATGTAAATTCTAATTATTGACAAGTGACTGGCTTCTTTCGAGCCTAATGAGACGTCGAAAAGCTTACGGAGCAGAAATTCTGCGGTGCGACAAACATAAATAGATGGAAGAAATTATAAATAACCGATGTAAATAAAGTCAGTACATCCGATATTTAAAATCGAACGGATAATAAATAATACGCTACTAAGCTACACATATAGAGTAACTTCTTGCCGCGTTCTCCTCGAAGGGGTCACATGTAGTGATTGGAACTCATTTATTTTTACAGCTAAAGGGGGCGACCTCATGCCACTTCAGTAATGAAGTGGGGGTTTCCCAGCTCCCGAGTAGAATGGTACTCATTTCTTGTGAAAGCTGTGTAAACCTTGCTCGTAATCCCGTGAAGTAAAAGCTACGGCACGACCAAACAAAAACCTCTTGATTATAGGCGTGCTCATGGCTCTAAAAGTCATTTAGGCTCTAAAAGTTCAAAAGTCAATCAGCATTTGTAAGCGCGAACTTACACGTGTCTCTTGGTGGGCATGCATTTGATATGAGTTTTGAATGTTAACATATCTTATCAACTTCAATTGTAGATAGATTATAGTTATGAGGTGGGTTTTCGAAATGTAGCTGTGGTTCATTTCTACGAAGAAGTTTATCGAAGCCCTGGCGAAACTTCCGGAAGCTGAAGTTCCCACAGACCATGGCAACAGATCCGGGAAAACATCAGTCCAACGTTTATCATCTTTGCAGCTTAGATCAAAGATTATCTGTGGTACATCCCGGCATTAATTCCACATTTAAATGAAATTTTATTCATTAGTTTTCAGGGCATGTCCAATCCGTGTCCCGGCTACCCTATTTGCAAGGCAAAGCACTTAGCATACTACAAGATAATTAAACAGGTCAAATACGGGTTCCGGCACCCCAAACCTAGCTACTCCATAGGGAAGTCTACTCCCTTAATAGTCCCGAAGCAAAAGAAGTTTCTAAAAGACACACTTGTACTTTCGAGGTCAAATATAAACTGGAGTTACGGTCGTTTGATATTGCTGTGAATATTTAGTTGTGTGTTTATCCTGAAGGATAGAGTTAGGAATTAATGGGTAAAGAGAGAATGTAAGTTGAAAGACGATGTGAAAGTTAAGGTACAAAAGAATGTGATGAGATGGTTTGGGCATGTAGAAAGAATGAATCATGATAGACTGACAGAGTATACATACAGAGAAAGTGTAAAAGGAAAAAGAGGTAAGGGACGACCCGAGAAAAGTATAGAGTGATCAGATTGAGAAGAATGGGATGTAAAAAGTGATCGTAAAAGAAGAAATGCATGGAAAAGGTGATGGATATGAATGAATTGAAAGAAGTATGTAAGGATAGTAAGAAATGGAGGCAGTTCTGCAGAGACTTTGGCCACCCCTAGTGGAATGGCGACAGAGAGTTACAGTTTACAGTACAGTGTTATTGCTTGTCTGTGAATTTATATAATTTGTATTTGATATTTGCATTATTCGATATTATGTTTAATGTTCTAGTAAAATCTCGCATGTTCAAGTTTCAATGATTCGAGAATTATCTTTAGTCTTACTTTAAATAAGGACCAAAACTCTCTGTGGGGAGAATATTCAAGTGATCGTTGCATTGTGTAGGTGTAAAGTTTACTCTGTATGTGAACCGAATCTGAAACAAATTGTAAATAATAAATAACGTCAATTTTTTTTTAATTCACCCCGGTAATATCATAACAATATGCTTACAAAGTGACCGGTCTATGGTCTAGACCAGGGCTTCCCAAACTTATTTGTACTGTGACGCCCCTGGAACAATGATGTCGCGACGCAGAGTTTGGGAAGCCCTGGTCCAGAGGTTAGCGCTTAAAACTCGAAATCGTAGGTCGTAGGTTCGATTCCAGGCGGAATACAAAAATACACCGTGTATGTTTTCTAATTATACTCTTCGTTGGGTTGAATAATTCATATACCGGTCACCAAAGGTCCTTTCAGCTATTGCAGCAGCTCCAAGCTTGACGAAGGCTCTTGAGGTGTGGTTCATGCAAAAGCAGCGCTTACCAAATAAATCATCTTTACGTATACTTAATGATCAGGATTCTATAATCTATAATCTAAGTTGCAAGGATATATTCATTTAAAGCTCTCAGATGTATGCCCACAAACCAACAAGTGTAGTTCGCGCTTACAAATGCTGAATGTGTACTTACAAATAAAATCCAAACCTCAAATGAACATAAGCCCCACAACTTTTGCCGATCTTCCCTGAAACAGGGGTGACATTGGCAAAGTGAACCATTTTTTACAGTATGGGTGGTCAGCCTCATACCAGCCTTTAAGTCAAGGAATACAAGGATTCATTATTGAAAAAAAACAATGCACTTTTCGGATACGAAACTAACCGTTATTGGAGAAGTTACCAATTCCTCCTTAGTCGTCATGCAGAAAAGAAGCCTCAAAACGTCGGAAAGAATGTAATGGGGCTTCCACACGCTTGCCAACCCATCACAAGTCAAGCGCACAGTGTGTCGTCTAGAACATGCTAGCTGGACAAAATGAGTCCATTAGACAAAATTTTGTCCAGCTAGCATGTTCTAGACGACACACTGTGCGCTTGACTTGTGATGGGTTGGCAAGCGTGTGGAAGCCCCATAAGAATTTTTCGGGAGACGACCTTTAGTCAAAGATCAAAAAATATCGGAATAAGGGAATGTGTAATCTGAAATCCTCCACATGGCCTTCTTGAAGTTGCTTCACTGCATCTGTACTCACACCGCTATAAACCTTTGCTTGACCGTTTCTTCTTGCTTTCTTCCAGAGATGAACCTGATCAACATGGACGCGGAGAACCGCGTGGTGCTGAACGTGGGCGGCATCAGGCACGAGACCTACAAGGCGACCCTGAAGAAGATCCCCGCCACCAGGCTGTCCCGCCTGACAGAGGCTCTGGCCAACTATGATCCCATCCTCAACGAGTACTTCTTCGACAGACATCCGGGGGTCTTCGCGCAGGTCCTCAACTACTACAGGTACTGATATCATATATGAGACCTACAAGGCGACCCTGAAGAAGATCCCCGCCACCAGGCTGTCCCGCCTGACAGAGGCTCTGGCCAACTATGATCCCATCCTCAACGAGTACTTCTTCGACAGACATCCGGGGGTCTTCGCGCAGGTCCTCAACTACTACAGGTACTGATATCATATATGAGACCTACAAGGCGACCCTGAAGAAGATCCCCGCCACCAGGCTGTCCCGCCTGACAGAGGCTCTGGCCAACTATGATCCCATCCTCAACGAGTACTTCTTCGACAGACATCCGGGGGTCTTCGCGCAGGTCCTCAACTACTACAAGTATTGACATCATAAATGAGACCTACAAGACTGGATAGACCTTTGATTATCGGTGCTTGGTAAAGGTACATGAATGGTTCAACCCTGCAAAGAGCATATTTCATAATTTCATAAGCTCTTTATTGTTTTTATCAATATGTACAAAAAATTACAATAAAAATAAATTATGAAACAATAAATACTCCCCAAAGCAAGCCTAGCTTGTGTTTTGGGGAGGATTCCAACTTATCTTAACTTAAAATGAATCACTTAATAGATAAAAATCGTAAAAAAAAAACAATGTGTATACGAAAATTAGAAATTAAAATATGAAATGGTGCTCCGCCGGGATTGGAAACCACAACCTTCTTTTTACGTGTCAAAAGTGTTACCACTAGACTATGGAACGGCACGGATGATAACCCATAGTTAAATAAAACAACAACAACAAACAAACAAACAAACAAACAAACAAACAAAACAAAAGATAGCACAGTGTACAATGTACATGGCATTAAATTTCTTTTGAACTCTCAAAAGAAATACAAACTTGCATGGTCATTTGTAGGAAATGTAAAAAGTCCTGTAAAATTCAAAAATGAGAAAACCACAAGAAAATACGTAAAGCAATGTACGGTGGAAATGAAAATAGAAAATGCAGACTCTAAAGGAAACTGCGAGAGAGTAATCTAATTTTTTTTGCATACATACCCCTAAAGGAAGCGAAAATATGATTTGTAAAATTTTCAAAGCTTTCGTGTAATGAAAATAAAATATAACGTATTGTTGCTAATGTGTATGTAATTGTGAATCTGTGAAATCTGTAGATGTACTTATATAATGATACTTGTTGGAAATTGTGTGAGTGTTTACTCGAATATTCCAAGTAGAATGTTCTCGCGAGATCTCGCATTTGCCAGTCCTCAAATGTTTCGATAATAAATCTTAGTCTCACTTATAGATAGAAACCGAGATGCACTGCAGCCAGACTTGTATCTGAGCCGTCGAGCTATACAGTTCAAAAGCAACACTGTGTACCAACCATATCATAAAATAAATTGTGCATAATAAATAACCAGTTGGTATGCGGCTGACCACCCATGCTGTAAAAATGGTTCACTTTGCCAATGTCATCCCGGTTTCAGGGAAGGACGGCAAGAATTGCAGGGTGTATGCCCATTTGAGATTTGGTTTTTATGTTGTAGGTTTGCATGCGACATGTGCAAGCGCGAACTAGTACGTGTCTGCTTGTGAGAATGCATATAATGTGAATCTCCAATGTAACATATCTTTGCACTTAGATTAGATTATTAAATTTAACCCGGGAAAATAATAGCGATACATTCGTAGATCAACGCCACTTTGGTTGTTTAAATTTCCTACTTAAGCCTAAGCGACACTATCTTAATTTACCCTTTCTGAGCTGCCTATCTGATCTGATACACAGTCGTATATCCTTCCTGTTACCAGATTCCAGGCAGGTGAATCGGCTGCTCAATTAATCCTCAGATCCTAGATACGAACTAACTACCGCCACCAAGTATACGGTGGCCCAAGAAGGGCGCAATGATTAAATTTTGTGTCATTTTTTCCCGTGACAGTGACTGTATCTTTTGTATTGTTACAATTTACTTGGGTTAAATTTAATAAAACTTGTATCCAATTTATTTCAATATCCAGAGTCTTAATTAGCGTGAAATTATACATATCTGCTTGTGGGAATGCATTTAGTATAAATCTTAAATGATATATATCTTTGCAGCTTAGATTAGATTAGATTAGATTAATTAAAGGAGAGCTTGTATGACGACGGTTATGACTCTGGATGAAATGAAAGAAGTATGTAAGGACAGAAATAAATGGCGGTTGATCTGTAATGTTGGTGAGTAGGGTATTTTAAATTAGAATTTTGTTTTCTGTTTTAGTTTTGATGTTCATACATATTATTATTTATTGATTTGAATTTTTTTTATTTGTTGTGTATGTTCCTTGACTTATAGGTTGGTATCTGGCTGACCACCCATGCTGTAGAAAATGGTTCATGTCATCCCTGATTCAGGGAAGGTCGTTAAGAGTTGCAGGATTTATATCCATTTGAGATTTGGTTTTTGTGCTGTAGGTTCACATGCGGCATACGCAAGCGCGAACTTGTACGTGTCTGCTTGTGAGAATGCATATAATGTCAATCCCCAATGTTACATATCTTTGCAACTTAGATTAGATTAGATTAGTTCACTCGCATTTGGTTCACATATAAACTTTCGTACTATCTCGCTTAAAGGCTCTGATACCAATGCCGTAACAAAGCATCGTCATCTCTGTATATAGATATATAAGGGTTACTCTAGCATATGCCAGACCATGCGAAAATCTCCTCAATCAGAAGCTTCGAGCAAACACTATACGAATACTTTAATAAGGTCGGCAAGAGTTGCAGGGATTTTTTATTTGAGATGGGGTTTTTAAGCTTTAAGTCCACGTGCAGCGTGTGTGAACAACTTATACGTGTCTGCTTATGGGAATACATTTAATATAAATCTTAAATACAATATACAGACACACTTCTTGAGACACCCATTACAAAATTTTACTCTTAACTCAATCGTTGCGTTTACCAAAAGATATATCAAAACTATGACAGTGTGCGTTTTAGTTACCATACATTTTACGTAAAACGTTTTGGATAAGTTGACGCGTAGTGTTTTATACTTGGGTTTCAGTTCCAATGGTGACACGTTAGAACGGCACAGTGACAAAACGACACATGATAGAACGACACACGACAGAACATCACAATGACAGTCCATCACAAAACAGGATATCACAATGACAAAACAACACAGAAAATACATCACTATAACAATGTTTTTTCATGTGCCATTTATGGTATGTTCTGTTTTTGGTATGTTATGTTTTGTCATGGTGACGTTTTGTCATGTGATGTACTGTCACTGTGATGTTCTGTCATTTGTCATTCTGTCATATGTAGTTCTGTCATGTGTCATTCTGTCATATGTCGTTCTGTCATGTGTCATTCTGTCATGTGTCATTCTGTCATGTGTCATTCTGTCATGTGTCATTTTGTCATGTGTCATGCTGTCATGTGTCATTCTGCAATGTGTCATGCTGTCATGTGTCATTCTATCATGTGTCATTCTGTCATCTGTCATTCTGTCATGTGTCATGCTGTCCTGTGTCATTCTGTCATGTGTCATTCTGTCATGTGTCATTCTGTCATGTGTCATTCTGTCATGTGTCATTCTGTCATGTGTCATGCTGTTATTTGTCATTCTGTCATATGTCATTCTGTCATGTGTCGTTATGTCATGTGTTGTTTTGTCACTGTGTCGTTCTACATGGAACCCAGATCCAATATTTACTCAGTAACTGTGGAAATAGTCGGTCACGGAAAAGGGCATTTTGCTCGTTGAGCTCTCCCTTGATTAAGGGCAGATTAGCAGGCATCTGTCACGCAGAATGCAAAGTAGTTCTAAGGGCGATTTGAAACAAAAGGGGGTTCGGCCTTAATTGATAGGAGATGTCGATTGTTTTAATGATATTGTTACAAATGTATAAGTTCATGTCTATGTGTTTTTCATAGACATACATTTGTAAGAATATCATTAAAACAATCAGCATCTCATGTGTGTCTGGACGTAAGTATTTGGATGGTTGTACCTACTCGTGTTTACTCGAAACTTCTGCTCGAGATGATTCTGGCACGGTCTGGTATTAAAAAAAAAAGGCTGACTTATTTGGTGAGCGCTGTTTTTGTGTGTATCACACCTCAAGAGCCCTCTCCGGTATATGCTAGAATAGCCCTTAGTCACCTAAAAATACGGGTTGTGGGCCTTTGAAGGTCATTAGTACCCGAACCGATGAGCGAGATATTAGTGAAGTTTAAACTGTGAACCAAATGTAAACAAATCTAATCTAATCTAATCTATGTTGCAAAGATATGTTACATTGGAGATTCACATTACATGCATTCTCACAACCAGGCACGTACAAGTTCGCGCTTGCACATGCCTCATGTAACCTACAACATAAAAACCAAATCTCAAATGGGCATACACCCTGCAACTCTTGCCGTCCTTCCCTGTAACAGGGGTGACATTGGCAAAGTGAACCATTCTTACAGCATGAGTGGTTAGCCGCATACCAACCTATAAGTCAAGGAACATACACGACAAATTACCTACATTTTATAAATCAGTAAATAATAATATCATCAAAAAAAGCAAATCCTAAAATAGATTGTGGAAAATAAATTTTATCGAAGTTGTATTAAATTTAACCCAAGTAAATCGTGACAACATTGTTTTTATAATAACTAAATGTTGGTCGGAATCTGTAGGGTTAAAGGAAAGTAGGAAAGACGAGGAATCCTGGATAAAACTGTAGATGACTACAACCCGCAGAAATAAAAACTCGATGTTTTTACGACCTAGCTCGTAGAGGGCTCTTATGTGATTCACACAAAAACTGCGCTCACCAAATATTTCATCCTAATATTATTACGAACGTATGAGTTCGTGGGGTTTGGTTGTGTGTGTGTGTCCGCCTCTAGTATAGTCTACTGTGAGTTTTTTTGTGTATATGTACCTAGGCACGTAGTTTGTTAGTATGTTACTGGAATAGTATCGAATCTAATCTAATCTAAGTTTCAAATATGTAAATCATTTAAGATTCATATTAAACGCATTCCCACAAGCAGACACGTATAAGTTCGCGCTTAAACATGCCGCATGTGGACCTGCAATATAAAAACCCGAATCTCAAATGAACATACACCCTGCAACTCCTGCCGACCTTCCCTGAAGCAGGGGTGACATTGGCAAAGTGAACCATTTTCTACAGCATACCTATACCCGGTCAGCCGCATACCAACCTATACGTGAAGGAACATACACAACAAATTACAATTTTTAAAATCAACAAATAACAGTATGTTCTTAAAAAAAAATTTTTTTTTTTAAATAAATATTTATTTTTTTATTTTTATTATTTAAAAAAAGAGGAAGAGGAAAACAACATGAAAGAGCCATCTTACTTTCAATAACCTGACATCATAATTTTGCAATTAGCGGGTATATTTTTTTTTTTTTGATTCCCGATAATGAAGTCGGCATCACAATCTCATTAATTAATTAGCTTTTTGTGGTTCGGCAGCTCTTTGATCCTCCCTCTCTCACTCTTTCCTTTGCCACTCCTTCCAGCGACTTTATCTCCACTTTCACTTTTCGTTCCTACCTCATTATACAAATTTCCTTTAATATTATTTCAAAACAGTGGCGACAAACCATTTTTATGAAATCAATTCCTTTCCTTGACTTATAGGTTGGTATGAGGCTGGCCACTCATACTGTAAAAAATGGTTCACTTTACCAATGTCACCCCTGTGTCAGGGAAGGTCGGCAAAAGTTGTAAGGCTTATGTTCATTTGAGGTTTGGATTTTATTTGTAAGTACACATTTAGCATTTGCAAGCGCGAACTCCACGTGTTTGTTTGTGGGCATACATCTGAGAGCTTTCAATTATTAATATATCCTTGCAACTTAGATTATAGATTATAGAATACACTTCAACTGAAGTGGTTGGCTAAAAGCCAGCCCCCTTATAAACAAATAGGTTGCATTCGCCACATGCGAAATCCTTCGGGAATAGCGCGGCAAGTCGTTACACTATATGTGTAGCTTAGTTGCGTTAGAAGACACCACATTGTTTCAGTACACATACAAACATTGCTAATGTGAAATAACCTCTGTTGAAGATAAAACAAACAAGCACTAACGGGACGGAATAACGTGTGGTTTGAAGGTACTAAATAAAATAGATTTCTTTTTAAGGTTATGTTGTTCTTATACTCCTAAATGTTATTTTTTATTTGGATTCCTTGGTTCAAATCCCACCGATGGCGAAATAATTTCCCGTTTCTGTGTTTATTTCAAACCCAAAATAGATACCGTCGAGGTTTACTCAGCCTTCACAAGAAATGAGTACCAGCCCCTTCGGGAGATGGGAAACCCCAATTTAACTGAAGAGGTAAGCGTGAGGCCGCCCCCCACATCTGTAAAGATAAATAGATTTCACTCGTCATGTACGATCCTTTGAGGACAACCCGCCAAGAAGTTACATTCTGACACCCTCGGTGGGATTCGAGCCCGAGCTCTTGTCATGGAATTCAAGCACTCTACCAACTGAGCTATCGACCGGCAATATACAGTAATAATAAACTCTTCACCTAACAATTCGTTTATTTACATTATTTCGGGTTAAAATTAAAAGGTTTGCCATAACTTTAACCCTTTAAGTCCCGCATAAATTTTTCCCCTAACGTAATCAGTTTTATTATCTTAATAATTTGAAAGAAACCCCGTTTTCTCAATACTTGCGAAAGCCATAGAAATACTCTCTCATTCAATTTTCTAAAATAATAATAAAAATGGTAAAATTGAATTTCAAATAATAACACCAATTGAAGGTTAAATCTTACTGACCTTTCGATGATGATGATGAGTTGATGATTTCTTTATAGCGCCTTTTATTGATGTAGTCACTCCAAGGGCGCTTGTGCATGTGATGCCAGAAATTTGCTTGTTTTCAGTGCATTTCGTAACTTCCCATGGTCCTCTAGCTCTCTCACATGATGAAGCAGGCGGTTCTAGTTCAAAGGATCAGCAACTGCAAATGCACGCTCTCCAAACACTGTTTTAACTCTACTTATCGGCGACTCAATAGGTACGTGACTTGGCTCTGTTTTCTGCCGAGCGTAGGGTGAGGCTTTTCTTGCCGAGGGCGACGGGTTTGATTAAATTAGCGAAATTTTTACGTGTCTTTTCAAATAAAGCTTGTCATCTTCTCTGACTGGTTAAGCATAAGGATATTTATCTATGATCTAAGTAGCAAAGATACATAGACATTTAGGGCTTATACTTGATGAATGCCCACAAGCAGGCAGATGCAACATTGCGCTTACACATGCCGTATATGCCGTATGTATATACAAAATATACCAAACCTCACTTGAACATAAACCTTGCAACTTCTACCACCTTTCCCTGAAACCAGGGTGGTAGTTCCCTGAAGCAATGATATTAAATTGATAGTAATAAAATAAAAACAAAGTTTTTCTTCGCGAGTTGTCTTAAATATCTCGAGCGCTTTCGACGTGTTAAAACACACATTTGTACACTTTATTTGTTAAGTAAGTTTACATTATAAGTACGCACGTGTAATCCTGAACTTACACCTGTATGCTTGTAGCGTGCATAAATTATGAATCATTAATATTAATACATCTTTGCAACCTAATTATAATTTTACATATATCCTGGGAAAAGCAACTTTCAAGTAATTAGACTTATCGTCACCTTAGCCCTTGTTTGTCGTATCTCCAACAAAGGTAATTTCACATGAGCAGTATGTGTAGTGAACCAATGTGTCTTATGAAGGCTGGAATTGTATTTTGAAAATAAAAAAAAATAAAACTCTCACACTATCATGTTTAATGTTTTTTTCTTAGCTCAGATCGTGAAGAATGTGATTTTTAAAACAATTTCACATATAAAGTTCATCTAAATCTAAATCTAAGCTGCAAAGATATGTATTATTTAAGATTTATATTAAATGCATTCTCATAAGCAGACATGTATAAGTTCGCGCTAACACATGCCGCCTGTGGACCTACAATATAAAAACCCAATTTAAAATTAACATAAGCCCTGCAATTCTTGCCGACCTTCCCTGAAACAGGGGTGACATTGGCAAAGTGAACCATTTTTTACACTATGGGTGGTCAGCCTCATACCAACCTATAAGTCAAGGAGTAAGTCATCGTTCTATTAAATGGCAGGTAAGCCAAACAAACACTGTGGGGACGTTATGTGTAAAACAATTATCCAACCTTTGATACGAGAGGAATATCAAGAAGCACAAAGTTGAATTTCATTTCACCTTTGTTCCCTTTTGATCACGTACGTCACCGCGAGTATAAACCATTTATGAAAATTCCCTTCGACCGCGTAAATCGAAAATGTATGCAATATAATATGATAGCATTCCTCAGTGAGTGATTTTTTTTTTTTTTTAAGAAAGCCTTTGCGGGAGACTCCCTAGATTCGAGAGACTCTAAGGGTCTATGACACTTGTTATAGTGCCGCAGAGGTGTTGGTGATGTGGCAGTTGTCCATGTCCGGTTGCAGGGCCGTTAGCTGCGCAGTGCTGTGGTGTGTGTGGCGTTACTTTGTTCTGAGACACTGAGAGGAAATGGCGATTGATATTGGATTTGAAAAGGGCAAGGTTAAATTGGGATGGAAACACAGATACCGGTAACTCATTCCATAAGCGGGCAGTTTGGCAAAGGAATGAGTTGGGAAAACACCAAGTTCTCATAGTTTTGATATCGACTGCAAATGGTTGAATGTGAGCCGTTCTACGGGTTGCCCTTGTTGTGACGAGAGGAGGGGGTATAAGTGAGGATATTTCATCAGAGCAGACGCCATTGTAGTACCTATAGAAGAGACTGATCATTCCAACTTTCCTTCTGTGCTCAAGAGAATGTAGGTTGGCTGTGAGAATGGGATCATCAATAAGCTTCACCGCTCTTCTTTGCACAGAGTCAAGTTGGTCATACAGCCTCTTTGGTATACCGGACCAGAGGTGGTTGTTATACTCTATAATTGGACGGATTTGAGATTTATATAGAGTCAGCAGTTGAGCTGAAGTAAAAAATCTACGAGCTCTTTATAGTACGCCTAGTCGCCGGAAGGCCGAAGTGGTTCGAGATGAGATGGCGTCTTGGTATTTCAGCTCTGATGAAAGAGAAACACCGAGAAGATCTAAGTGGTTTTGGTTGGGTAAGGGGACGTTGTCAAAAGTTGGGAAATTGGGGTTTGGAGCCCTTTTTAGGGATATCTGACATGCCTGCGTTTTTTTAACATTAAATTCAACGAGATTGTCAGCTCCCCAGTGGCTGACAGCTTTGAGGTCGCGTGATGAAGTTTTCATACATTTTTTCGATTTACGCCATCGAGGTGAGTTTTCGCATTGAGTAATACTCGGGGTCGGTATGTTCAAATAATATCAAATTATACTTTCGTAACTTTTTACTTTTCGGAGTCGATTTTGTTATCTGCCGTAAAAGATGACCCTACGTGACCATCTCTATCTTTTACCTTGAATTCCTGTAACTGTAACTCTGTCGCCATTCCGCTAGCGGTGGCCAGAGCCTCTGCAAAATACTTGGATCTCTTGACACAATATGAGACAGAACGAGAGAGCCGGATCGTCGTCCCAGTGCTTGTTTGGCTTATCTACCATTCAATTCAAATATGACTTTCCAATGAGAGTGTCTTAAGAATCACATTCGACACAATTAGAGCTAAGAAAAAAACGTAAAACGAAGACAGTATATGTTGCAAGAATAGATGGATGTTGTGGTAGAGGAAGACCAAAAAGGGTATGGATTAACCAAAGTTCCGAAATAGCGAATGAATGGGATATCCAGAGTCATAATAAAAGGAGAGCTTGTATGAAAAAGGTTATGACTCTGGATGAAATGAAAGCAGTATGCAAGGACCGAAAAAAATGACGGTTGATCTGTAATGCTGGCGTTTAAGGCTAAGGCTTTAAAAAATACACTTTTTACAGAATATCTTTTAATTTTTACAGTTGAATTGTTTAGTGTTTGTTTGTTATGTAATTCATTGTTTGTCTTCCTTGACTTATAGGTTGGTATGCGGCTGACCACCCATACTATAAAATATAGTTCACTTTGCCAATGTCACCCCTGTTTCAGGGAAGGTCGGCCAGAGTTGCAGGGCTTATGTTCATTTGAGATTGGGTTTTTATATTGTAGGTCCACATGCAACATGTGTTAGCGCGAACTTATACGTGTCTGCTTGTGGAAATGCTTTTAATATGAACCTTGAACGATATATATCTTTGCAGCTTAGATTTAGATCGCCGATCTTCGATAGAAGTGGCACGAAAAGAAGAAGAAGAAGGAGATAAGACAAACAAGCAGCACTAAGAGGACGCAATAGCGTGTGGTTTGACGTAGCTGGATCCTGAGTACGAGTTTTACACTTTACTCGAAGTATTGAGTATTCGAGAAAAATAATTGTGAACTTGTAAAGCACGCCTGGCAAAAAAGATTTCGAAACTTGTTTTGCCAGAGGTGCTTTACAAGTCCACATACATTTTTCTCGAATACTCATTACTTCGAGTAAAGTGAACAACTCGTACTCAGGGTACTGAATAAAATAGGAGCCCGTTGCGTATGGAGTCGTATAATTGTATGTAAATTCCTGCAAATTGCCCGACACTTTGTGCAAATTTTGCAGCCACGACTTTGCGAAACTCCTTTGTTAAACAAAATGATTAATGAATTAAAATTTCGACACAAATTTAAGCGCATAAACCTTAATATTAATTTATTTATATTTAAAAACAATTAAATAACCTTAACCTTCAGGGAAGGTCGGCAAAAATTGTAGAGCTTATGTTCAATTGAGGTTTGGATTTAATTTGCAAGTACGCATTCAGCATTTGTAAGCGCAAACTGCACGTGTTTGTTTTTGGGCATGCATTTGATATGAGCTTTACATGTTAATATATCTTTGCAACTTAGATTATTAAAATAGAATGCATTTGACCGGTCAGTAGCCTAGTGATAATGCTTTACACTCATAAAATGGAAGATTGTGGGTTCGAATCCCGGCGGAGCACAAAAAATATACCATTTATAGTTTCAAGTATGCTCTGCTCTGTGTTGAAAAATTCATAAACCTTTACAAATGACCGGTCACCAAAGGTCCATCCAGCCTTACAGCGACTGGGTCTTGATTGAGAATTGGCGCTTTTCATAGCGACAACCAAGCTCGCCGTACGCTCTTGAGGTGTGATTCACACAAAAACAGCGCTCACCAAACAAATCATCCTAATATTATTAATGCATTGAAATACATCGATAAATACGAATAGGTTGGTATAAGGCTGACCCCCCTGCTGCAAAAACTTTTTAAAATATCTCTGCAGCTTAGTTTATAGATTAGAGAACACTTTATTGCAGCATTTTCCCGCGGAGAGTGCAGTTTGTGACCATCCATACAAATATACACTTTAAAACGGTCGATAGCTCAGTTGGTAGAGCGCTTGCATTCCATGCCGAGAACTCGGATTCGAATCTCACCACGTGTGTCGATGATTTCCCGTTTCGATGTTCAAATACCGGCAAGGTTTACTCAGCCTTCACAAGAAATGAGTACCAGCTCCCTGGGGATCTTGGAAACTACCAATTCAATTCAAATGGTCGGTGTAAGGCCGGCCATCTTACCTGTAAAATAAATAGGTTTCACTCGCCACGTGCGACCCCTTCGGGAAGATCGTGACAAGAAGTTGCGCTAAATGTGTAGCTGAATCACGTTTATGCTTTCACATGGATATTCAAAATAAAAACTTATTCCAAAGTTGCCCCGTTTCAGAAAAAGGCGTCAATATTTTCAGAGACTATGTAAATTTTAGTTCCATGATAGAACAACACTTTGACAAAACGACACCTGATTTAACGACACATGACATATTAATAAGACTATATTTATTGTGCCGTTTTGTGATAAATCACTGCAAGGGCACTATTAAACTGTAGCATCTCCGAAACAAACATGTTTACAATCCCGACTTAAATGGACTTGCACTCTCTACCGCTGAATAGACAGGGATTTGGTATGGCTCCCCATTCTTGACAAAGACCGCACTAGAGTAGACCCTAGCACGACAATGTCGTCTTACCATTTTACCGAACGCCACTGAACATTCTTAGATAAAGATAATGAGAGTGTAGTGTATAACAAAAAAAAAAAAAATGTATGTATAATTGTTATTTTGTAAAATTTTATTTAAAGTGTGGTATACTATTATAAGTGGTACACACGAATAAACTCCCCCCCATTAGGGTTACTAATGGGGGGAATGAAAAAAATAAAAAAATAAAAAATAAAACTCTCTACCGCTCTTAGCTCATGGGGTAGGGCATTCCACAGCACAGAGCCGGCTATGCAAAAAGCACGATCCAAGTATTTTGCTTATTAGATCGTTTTGGAACTTTCAATTTATTCCCAGCAGTACTACTTGCAGATCTTATGCTAGCCGCTTACCATTCACTGAGTCCCTCCCACAAGGCTCTGAAATATACTGCGGGGCAACACACTGTGTCGATTTAAAGACAGTTAAACAGATTTTGTACTATAAACTACAGATTATATACAGATGACTTATACACATGACATAACGACACATGACAGAATGACACATGAAAGAACGACACATGACAGAACGACACATGACAGAACGACAGATGACAGAACGACACATAACAGGATGACAGGATGACACATGACAGAACGACACATAAAATATCAACACATGACATAACGACACATGTCAGAACGACACATGACAGAACGACAGATGATAGGACGAAACATTACAGAACATCAAAGTGACAGTACATCACAAGACAAATCATCACATGACAAGATATTAAATATCTAAAACAGAACATACCATATACGGAACATGAAAAAACATTGTTACAGTGTTAGATTTTCTTTGTTGTTTTCTCATAGTGATGTTCTGTCATATGTCGTTTTGTCACTGTGCCGTTCTAACCTGTCACTGAAAATTTATACACCCCTACAAAAAAAACTTTTTTTTACATTCCAGAAGCTTCAGAAATCCGTCCGACATTATGCCAGCGAAACGAA
Organism: Agapetus fuscipes; assembly: GCA_951799405.1. Classification (NCBI taxonomy): domain Eukaryota; kingdom Metazoa; phylum Arthropoda; class Insecta; order Trichoptera; family Glossosomatidae; genus Agapetus; species Agapetus fuscipes. The sequence continues at coordinate 5,075,839 of OX637358.1, read as the reverse complement.
TGAATAATTTATCAAGTTTCTTTTATGAATCATTCAGGTTTACGCTCCCTTCTCTACTGGGAAGCCTGTCAGGACAAATCTGTCAAAGACAACTCGTCCACAGACAACTCGTCCACAGATAGCTTGTCCACAGACAACTCGTCCACAGACATCTCGTCCACAGACAACTCGTCCACAGACAACTCGTCCACAGACAACTCGTCCACAGACATCTCGTCCACAGACAACTCGTCCACAGACATCTCGTCCACAGACAACTCGTCCACAGACAACTCGTCCACAGACAACTCGTCCACAGACAACTCGTCCACAGACATCTCGTCCACAGACAACTCGTCCACAGACATCTCGTCCACAGACAACTCGTCCACAGACAACTCGTCCACAGACAACTCGTCCACAGACAACTCGTCCACAGACAACTCGTCCACAGACAACTCGTCCACAGACAACTCGTCCACAGACAACTCGTCCACAGACAACTCGTCCACAGACAACTCGTCCACAGACAACTCGTTCACAGACAACTCTTCCACAGACAACTCGTCCACAGACAACTCGTTCATTGACAAATCAGTCACACGACAGTTTGTACACACGACTTTTCGTTAAACGACATCTCGCGGTCACAGATAACTCGTCCACACGACTCATATATAAAATAATCTATAATTAAGTTGCAAATATATCTAAACATTCAAAAGTCATATCAAATGCATGCCTACAAACAGACACGTGTAAGTTCGCGATTTTACAAATGCTGAATGTGTACTTAGAAATTAAAACCAAACCTCAAATGCACATAAACTCTGCAATTTTTGACGACCTACCCTGAAACAGGGGTGACGTTGGAAAAAAGAACCATTTTGTACAGTATGGGTTCTCAGCCTCATACCAACCTATACGTCAAGGAATACAAATAAGAAATAACATTCAGGTATAAACAGGTAAACAACAAAATCTTAATCTTAAAAAGAAACTCTTAGGCCAACGATATTTCGGTCACAGGGAACTCGGTCACAAAATGCTCGTCCACGCGACTCTTAGGTCAACTATCTGACCAAAAAGTCACGTGAACGAACTGTCGTGTGATAAAATTTTCCATGATCGATGTGTCTGTGGGCGGGCTGTCTGTGACCGAAATGCGTGTTTACGAACTGTCGTGTGATCGATTTGTCCAAGGTGAGCCGTTTGTGGACGGGTTGTCTGTGACCAATTTAAATTGGAACCTTTAGGAAGGTGTCGGAACGCTAAAATGAGATCCATCAAAAAGTCAAAACAGCCACGGGGAGGGCTGGGCATTCAAAAAGGGGACCTTGGAAGGATATAAAAAGCTGTAACGATAGCAATTCAAAATATGGACCTTACAAATTAATAATTCAAATAAATATAAAAAGGGAAACGGATGATTTTATAATAAACTAGCTTTACCCTGCTATAAAGTTATTGTATCATGCCACTATTTTGTTGAGGGTGGCCAGTATATCTGTTGAAGTGTTTCCACTGTGAGATCTCTTTGCATCATTCTTTAGACTCTAGCGGTCTATAACACTTGTTTTAGTGCCGCAGAAGTATTGTTTTCGAACTTAGTCGTTGCTACAAAGCACCAATACTCAAGTAAGACCCAGTTGCTCTAAGTCTGGATGGATCTATAGTAACTAGTCATGGGCAAAAGTTTTATGAAAGCTGAAAATAGTTTAAGCATATTTCTGCTCTCATTTCCTTCATTGCTCAAGTTTTTCATTCACAGAAGACTAAGTGGGCGTGTAAACAACAACTCGTGCAAGTTTCATCACAATCTGTTCAACAGTCTAGCAGTCCATACAGGACAAACATACACACATCCGTTCGATTTTACATATTAGATTAGAGCTTGAAAGTGAATGCGAATAAGACAAAAATATTAGTTTTTGACAGGAATGAAGTATGTGAGGAACTTACAGTTAATTTGAATGGAAAAAAGTTGAAGTAGTGAATGAGTTTGACTATTTAGGAAGCAAGTTTGAGGCGAATGGTAAGATGACGAAGGAATTAGAGAAGCGTGCCAGCAAAGGAAGATGCGTGATAGGAGCGTTTGGTAGAATAGCGAAGAATAAATATAAAAGGATACCAAAGAAAATGAAAATGGCGGTACACAATTGTATATTGTTGCCGACCCTGATGTATGGAAGCGAGTCATGGACGGTGAATGAAAGAGAAGTAAATAAGGTATGCACCGTAGAAATGGCTCATTTGAGAAGTATGACAGGAAAAACACTGAAAGATAGAGTGAGAAACGAATGGGTTCTGAATGAATGCGGAGTAAAAGAAAGCGTGAAAGTGAAAGTTCAAAGAAGTGTGATGCGATGGTTTGGACATATTGAAAGGATGAATGAAGACCGACTGACAAAAAGAGTGTATAAAGGGAATGTAATAGGTAAGCGTGGAAGGGGAAGACCTAGAAAAGAATGGATTGATCAGATAAGTGAGATTGCGAATGAATGGAATTTACAGAGTGGAAACAAGAGAAGAGCATGCATGAAAAGAGTGATGAAATTAGATGAGATGAAAGAAGTATGCAGGGACAGAGTCAAGTGGAGGCACTTGTGTGGAGGTACCGGCCACCCCTAGAGGAATGGCGGCAGGATACAAGACAAGACAAGACAAGATTCGTGAAGAGCCATGTGATTCACAAGCATATTTTGCCTGGCCAGAAACAGGTATTAACATCATCAATTAATAAGTCATTCTCACCCATACTGTAAAAAAATGGTTCACTTTGCCAATGTCACCCCTGTTTCAGGGAAGGACGGCAAGAGTTGCAGGGCTAATGTTCATTTGAGATTGGGTTTTTATATTGTAGGTACACATGCGGCATGTGTTAGCGCGAAATTATACATGTCTGCTTGTGGGAATGCATTTAATATAAATCTTAAATGATATATATATTTGCAGCTTAGATTAGATTAGATTAGAATGAGGAGCTATGCGCGTCTGCAAGCTTGAACCCCATCCTGAAACTTGAAAATACCGGACCCAAAAGATCCAAGACTCCTTCGGGAAAACGCGGCATAAAGTTACACTGTATGTGTAGCTTAGTAGCTTTAGCGTTAAGTACCTACCTTCTTTGAATTTTTTATGCATAACTTTAGCGCTCACTTTTTCTTTGACAAGAAAAAAACACAAAATTGAATAGGTTTCTGAAAAGCTGAAAGTCCTTGAAATGGCTGATTGAATTATCAACAAAAAAAATACCCAAGGTTTTAATTACAGTAAATAAAAATTACATTTTTGGTGGGAAATCGGAAAAACTCTACGATGTGAGGTCAAATGGAGGTCAGAGAAAAGGTCTCAAGGGACAAAAAATAAAATTCAATTACAGGATTCAAAGAAGAAAGCGTTTTTTTTTTTGCATTTTGTATTTTGCTTTTTTTCCTCAAAAGTTATCTACTAATTAACTATACATTCTATAATAAAACTTCTTGGACCGGTCCGTAGTCCAGTGGTAACACGGACAACGGACTCGTAAATGGAAGGTTGTGGATTCGAATACCGGCGGAGCACAAAAAATACCATTTATATAATATTTCCAAATGTGCTCTTCGCTGGGTTGAAAATTCATAAACCTTTACCAAAGACCGGTCACTGAAAAGTCCATCCAGCCTTACAGCAACTGGGTCTTTTTTGAGAATTGGCGCTTTCTATAGCGACGACCAAATCTCTTCAGGTGTGATTCACATAAAAACAGCGCTCACCAAATAAATCATCCCAATATTATTAGGGGCATAGTTCCTTGACTTATAGGTTGATATGCGGCTGACCACCCATGCTGTAAAAATTGTTCACTTTGCCAATGTTACTCCTGTCTCAGAGAAAGCTTATACGTGTATGTTTTGTGAAAACACATGTAATGTGAATCTCTAATGTAACATATCTTTGCAACTTAGAATAGATTAATTAATCAAATAAATATACTGTTTTAATTCACTTTTTTATTATTTTATTTTAAATATGTCTAACAGTTTTCGCCTAAAAAGGCATCCTCATATACAATGGACTTTCACCGTGTAAACCACCAAACCCTGAAAAATATAGAATAGATTAGATTATATTAGATATAGCGACGACCAAACTCTTCAGGTGTGATTCACATAAAAACAGCGCTCACCAAATAAATCATCCCAATACTATTAGAGACATCAATTTTTCAACCACACGAGAATAGAGTTAGTAACTTTTTTAAAGTACTCTCAGTTGTGGCCGCAAATGCTCCATATTTTTACTATTTCAGTTTCAGTTTTGGAAAACTATCTTTTCAAACCTGAAACTTCAATATTTGTGCATTGTCGTCGATGTCAGGAAAAGTTAGGGGAAAGCGGCAACAATTGCAAAGTTTATAATATTGCGCTGTCTATCAAAAAACTCTTGGATATTTTCTTATTAAGAATCTATCTATTATCTAAGTTGCAAAGATATATTGACATGTACGGCTCATATTCAATACCATGTCCACAAGCGGACACATGTAGGTTTGCATTTACAATAATACAAATAATACTTATGAAAGAAGGGTTCCTTGACTTATAGGTTGGTATGAGGCTAACCACCTATACTGTAAAAAATGGTTCACTTTGACAATGTCACCCCTGTGTCAGGGAAGGTCGGAAAAAGTTGTAGGGTGTATGTTCATTTGAGGATTAGATTTTATTTGTATGATCACATTCAGCATTTGTAAGCGCGAACTACACGTGTTTGTTTGTGGACATGCATTTGATATGAGCTTTAAATGTTAATATGTCTTTGCAACTTAGATTTTAGATTGAACTTATTTTCTATACTGCTTTTTTGTATGAATCACATCTCAAGAGCCCTCTGCAATCTTGATTGACAGTACAAAGCGCCAATTCTAAAGCAAGAACCAGTTGCTGTAAGGCTGCATAAACTTTTGGTGACCATTCTTTCGTAAAGGTACCTATATAATTTTTTTAACCAGCGAAGTGCATTTCTGAAAATATAAATGGTATATATTTTGTCTCCGCCGGGATTCGAACCCACGACTTTCCATTTACAAGTCTGATGCGCTAACGTCTAGACTAGATACCGTTCATATGCACGCCCACAAGCAGACACGTGTAAGTTCGCGAGATCTAAATATTCTGTCTGTGAACATACAAAATGAAAACACAAACCTCAAACGGATATAAGCCTGCGTCTTCTACCGCCCTTCCATAAAACAGGGGTACAATTGACAAAATGTTCCTTGACTAATAGGTTGGTATGCGGCTGGCCATCAACACTGTAAAAAATGGTTAACTTTGTCAATGTCACCTCTGTTTCGGGGAAGGTCGGCAAAATTGCAGAGCTTATGTTCATTTGAGATTGGGGCCACATGCGGCATGTGAATGCGCAAACTTATACTTGTCTGCGTATGGTAATTCATGTTATATGAATCCTCAAATGTATCTCACTTAGAATATTTATTATAGAATCAATTTATACAGTATGTGTGGTCAGCCACATTCCCAACTATAATTCAAGTAATTAGTTGTACTTCAAGTCGTTCGAATATCAAATCGTTCGCACACCGAGTTTCATGAGTATTATTCAAGTTTTTGTTACTCAAGATAAAGTTTCAGACAAACGGGTTGCCAACTTTGCGAAATTGTTTGCCAAATTGCATTGAAAGTTCGACATCTAAAGTAACCACACTCTCGACTATATTCGGATTAATAATTCACTGAAAATACTAAAGATTCGAGATGAATCAAGTGTGAAAGATTTCGTATTGTTATGATTTACGGGTTCTAAATCTAAATCTAAGCTGCAAAGATATGTATCTTTTAAGATTCATATCAAATGCATTCCCACAAGCAGACACGCATAATTTCGCGCTCACACATGCCGCATGTGGACCTACAATGTATAAAACCCAATCTAAAATGAACATAAGCCCTGCAACTCTTGCCGACCTTCCCTGAAACAAAGGTGACATTGGCAAAGTGAACCATTTTTTACAGTATGGGTGGTCAACCTCATACCAACCTATCTGTCAAGGAATTCAATTTAATAAAAACTTCGGTTAATTTATTTCACACAATTTATTTTGAGGTACCGGTCACATTTGGTTCTAACAGAGTTAACTTTTGTACTGTACTGCTCGCCAGCTCCGATACAAGTCTCTCTTCAAAGCATCGCGATTTCTATTTATGGGTGTATAAGGGTTATTCTGTACATGTCAGACCACGCTAGAATATTCTCAATTAGAAGATTCGAGCGAATGGTCACACTATTATCTATAATCGAAGCTGCAAAGATATGTCAACATTTAAGGCTCATATTAAATGCATGCCCACAGACAGGCACATGTAGGTTCGCGCCTACACATTCTGCATGTGTGCATACAAATAAGAAAACCTCACATGAACATAAACCTTGCAACTCCTGCCGCCGTTCCCTGAACCGGGGTGGCATTGGTAAAAGTGAACCGATTTTTACAGCACGGGTGTTCAGCTTCATACCAACCTCATAACACCATCGAACAAATACAAGTACAATTATTTGAACACCTACATCTAGAGACACAGACACACTCACACAAGTAAAAACACAAAGACACACATTCGTAACAGTATGATGGTATTGAAGATTTTATATTTTTTATATTCCTTGACTGACAGGAGTTGCAAGGTATATGTTCATGTGAGATTTTGTTTATTTGTATGCACGCATGCAGAATGTGTAGGCGCGAACCGACATGTGTGAGCACATATTATGAGCCTTTAATGTTAACATATTATCTTTGCAGCTTAGATTATAGATTATAGATATAGATACTGCCAAGCATGACTCCACGCACGCAACGTAACTAAGCGACACATAAAGCGTAACTTCTTGCTGCGTCATCCCCGAAGGGGTCGCATGTGGGGATTCAGAACCTACATATTTATATTTACGAGTAAGGGGCCGGCCTCTCGCCAACCACTTCAGTAGAAGAGGGCTGGTTTTCATTTCTTGTGAAGGCTGAGTACCTACACATTGCCGGTATTTATTTTGGGTTTGAAATAAACGCCAAAACGTAAAATCATTTCTGACACCTTCGGTGGGGGTCGAACCCTTGCTCTCGGTATGGAATGCAAATATTCTACTAACTGAGCTATCGACCGAATAGCACAGTCAAATTAAGGTATACACTTTCCTCAACCGGACACTTTTTTTTAATCTAAAATTTTAATCTATTTTTGCAGTTTATATTATTGATATACCTACCTTTATTTATTAATGAATGAATTAATGGAATCTACAGAGTGGTAACAAGAAAAGAGCGTGCATGAATAGAGTTATGAAACTAGATGAGATGAAAGAAGTATGCAAGGACAAAGTCAAGTGGAGGCACTTGTGTTGAGGTACCGGCCACCCCTAGAGGAATGGCGGCAGGATACAAGACAAGACAAGACTACCTTATACCATCACCTGACTTCTTTTTTGATGATTATTTTGATTTTTCTTTTCAGGACCGGCAAGCTTCACTACCCAACAGACGTATGTGGACCTCTTTTTGAGGAAGAGCTGGAGTTCTGGGGTCTGGACGCCAATCAGGTGGAGCCGTGTTGCTGGATGACATACACGCAGGTCAGGAATCCATCATGACTACTTCCTCGTGTTACCATCACTTTGTAGTCTCACCACCATCCTCCGGGACTCTCTGCCTTGTGCACCCACTGACACCTAGAACTTCAGCGTCATATTGTGTTGTATTGTCACTTATTTACTTGCTTGGTGTAATCACTCTCAATTCTTCTCTAAATCTAAATCAAGGCTGCAAAGATAGGAATATATCATCTAAGATTCATTTAAAATGCATTTCCACAAGCAGACACGTATAAGTTCGCGCTAAAACATGCCGCATGTGGACCTACAACATATAAATCCAATCTCAAATGAACATAGGCCCTGCAACTTTTGCCGAACTTTCTGGCATCGGTAACGTGAACCATTTTTACAGTATGGGTAATCAGCCTTATACCAACCTATAAGTCAAGGGAAGATGGCGACTGAATTTTGCTTGAGAAAAAAAAACATAAACTAATTTCATGCAAAAAAAAAACATTCGAAATGTATTTTTTAGTGTACATTTTTTTCCCATCACTAGTCAATTATCATTCGAATGAGCACTCAATGAAACATCATGAATACTATCTCTGCCATGACCGTTTCATTATGCGAAATGTGCCCGCGAATGTAGATTCGAATACTTACCGCAATCTCGGCGAGATTCGCAAGTAAAAGACTAGAGTTGGCGCGACGCCCAATTGCCAAAGTTTAAGAATCGCTTTTGCAAAGATCTTTACAGTGATGGGGCGAGAGTGACGAAAGATATTCGAATTTCCTGAATTCGAAATAATTAATTATGCCATATCAAATGAGTATAAACCCTACAGCTCTTGCCAACCTTCCCTGAAACAGGGGTGACATTAGCAAAGTAAACCATTATTTTGTAGCATGGGTGGTCAGCCTCATACTACTAGAGGCGCCTGTATAAAATATACTTACGTCAAAAGGAAGGATCTGATTTTCGCTACCTGACGGCAAAATTTCCTATTTAAAAAAAAATAACCCGAAACACTGCTTTTTCTTGTAATATTGTTATTTGTCGAATAAAATATAATGAGTACAACTTGTTTCGGCATTTTGGTAATCCTACTTGTTATTTGTTAATTTGAAAATTAAAAAATAAATATTTAGAATTTAGAATTTAGGTGTTTTCTGTCCATTGTTTTTAATTAAATTGGAGTATATGCCTACAAGCAGACACATATAGGTTTGTGCTTACACATGTTGCATATGTGCATACAAAATAAACAAGACCTCACATGAACATAAACTTTAACAAGTCCTGCCGCCCTTCCCTGTAACCGGGATGGCATCGGCAAAAGTGAACCAAATTTTACAGCATGGTGAATCAGCCCCATACCAGCCTATCTCAAATGAACATAAACCTTGCAACTCTTGCCGTCCTTCCCTGAAACAGGGGTGACATTGGCAAAGTGAACCAATTTTTTACAGTATGGGTGGTCAGCCGCATAACAACCTATAAGTCAAGGAACATACATGACAAATTACATTTTTTTTTAAATCAATAAATAACAATATATACATGGACATAAAAAACTAAATCATAAAGCCAATTTCACTTAAACAAACCCTAGCCGCCAACATCACAGATCAACCGCCATTTCTTTTTATCCTTGCATACTTCTTTCGTTTCCTCCAGAGTCATAACCTTTTTCATACAAGCTCTTCTTTTATTATGACTCTGGATATTCCATTCATTCGCAGTTTCGGATATTTGGTCCATACATACCTTTCTCGGTCTTCCTCTACCACGACATCCATCTATTCTACCAACATATACTTTCTTCGTCAGTCTTTCCTCATTCATTCTCTCCATATGCCCAAATAAATTAGCTTCTGTTTCAAAATCAACCTTTCATTCATAGATGAAACCTAACAAATGTGTCGATACACAAAATCTGTTTATTCGAATTGAAGAAATCGAAAATTCGAAATATAAATTCGATTTTTTTTTTTTGAATTAACGAATTCGAATATTCGAATAAAATATTAAAAAATGATAACAAACTTTGTTTAGTTCTACTTTATTTATTTTTATTTAGTTACAAACAAAAATAACGAGTTGTGACCGGTTTCGGCCTCTTGGCCATCCTCAGAGAAACTGTTTCTCTGAGGATGGCCAAGAGGCCGAAACCGGTCACAACTCGTTATTTTTGTTTGTAACTAAATAAAAATAAATAAAGTAGAACTAAACAAAGTTTGTTATCATTTTTTAATAATTAAAATGGAGTTCTACAATGTTTCCGCTAAAACTTTTCAAAAATTGTCGAATAAAATAATTCGAAACACAATTTCATCGCCCTCTTCGATGCCTACATGTTCGACGGCCTTACGGTCAACGGCACAGTTGCTGACATCACGTTTCCCATCACTAATTCTCATTTATTTTCCCCATATTCTGTGTGTTTACATCCCTACAACATGTTTTCCGTTCACCATCTTATCTATTCCTTTTAATAGCGTAACTTTTCTGATTATCTTGTTTTCGATTCACACTTCCAGCGTATTTTTACCTCTGACAAAATAATAGAAACAAGAAAGTAAAAAAACATCAATAAAAACATTCATATAATACATTAGTACTATAACTTAAGTTGCAAAGATATATAAACAAATGCTGCTACATACATATATGTTGGTATGAGGCTGACCACACATACTGTAAAAAAAAGATTCACGTTGCCAATGTCACCCCTGTTTCAGGGAAGGTCGGCAAAAGTTGCAGGGCTTATGTTCATTTGAGGTTTGAATTTTACTTTGTAAGTACACATTCAACATTTTTAAGCGCGAACTTACACGTGTCTGTTTGGGGGCATGCATTTGATATGATTTTCAAATGTTAACATATTATCTCTGCAACTTAGATTATTGATTATAGATTGTAAAGCCACGACAATACGTGGCGGGGTACAGCTAGTATTTGAATAAATACTTATTTCAATAAAGATTTCAGTAAAAATGAATTTCAAAATTTTCAATTTAATAATTTAGAATCAATCGTTGGCATTCCAAGCTATCAGAAAATCTCCATTTCAGGGGAATCCTTGTGGGCATGCATTTTTAACTTAGATTACTATAGTACCCGTAAATCATAACAATATTGATGATAGGACCTCGGACCGTACTTTTGAAACCCCTGCATTATTCTTTAAAAAAAATAATACCGTAACTGCTTTATGTTTCGAGAGTTCTTTCGCTTATTTATATTTAGCTCTCAGCCGTGCGGTCAACACTTGATGTGACAGCAAATAAATACAGCCTTAGAGTAAGGCGGTCAGTGCCTGTATACTATATATGAACACTTCACTTAGTGCCACACTAGCAAAGTGACACTCACAAGTGATCTAGATTATAATGGCATCTCCAAGTGAAGGAATAAAAAAAATATTTATTAAATAAATTTGTTTATTATAATAATATTAGGATTATTTATGTGGTGAGCGCTGTTTTGTGTGTATCACACCTCAAAAGCCTTCTGCGAGCTTGGTCATCGCTGTAGAAAGCGCCAATTCTCAAGCAAGACCCAGTTGTTGTAAGGTTGGGTGGACCTTTCAGTGGCCGGTCTTTGGTAAAGGTTTATGAATTTTTCAACCCAGCGAAGAGCACATTTGGAAATATAAATGGTATACTTTTTTTGCTCCGCCGGGATTCGAATCCACAACCTTCCATTTAAGAGTCAGAAGTGTTGCCACTGGACTACGGACCCGTCCAAAAAATGCCAACACGCGGTGTACCTGAGCGGTCACCCATACAAGCACTATCCGCCCCCAATGTTGCTTAACTTCGGTGATCTGATGAGAACCGGTGCTTTCAACATGGTATCGTCGTTGACAATATTCGATACATTCAAAAACGCAAACACAACTAAGCTAAACATATAGTGCAACTTCTTGCCTACGTTATCCCCGAAGGGGTCGCATGTGGCGATTCGGGACGTATTATTTTTACGGGTAAGGGGTCCGGCCTCACACCAATCACTTCAGTTGAATTGTAGGTTTCCCAGCTCCCGAGGGGGCTGGTTCTCATTTCTTATGAAGGCTGAGTACACCTTGACGGTATTTGGGTTTAAAATAAACACTGGAACGGGAAATCATTTCTGACACCCACGGTGGGATTCAGACCCAAGCTCTCGGCATGGAATGCCAGCACTCTACCTACTGAGGTGTGGACCGGACAATGAGAATCCCCTTTTATTTATTTTTGTAAAAAAACATAGTTTCAGTTCACTTTTTATTATTTATTTTTTAAGAACCCTCTTTGTTTATAATATATGTGTTTTTAAAGGCAAATGCAAAAATATTTAGTCGAAATTCAATTTGCCTTTATCTTTTGCTATTTTTATTCAAAGTACATTAAGAAGAAGTCTGAAAGAATGAAATAAAAAAAATGATTTCTTCTTTTTCTCACAGCTTCCTCTATTCTACTTCGCTCTGAAGTTCTCCGTGGAAGTATTTGACCTGCTTCTCAGATCTTGGCGCCTGCAGTTATTAGTAGTACGGTGCGGGAATGCTCATCTTAATCTATCTAGCTATAATCTGAGTTGCAGGGATGTGCTTAAGGTGTGCCTGGTCCGCAGTTTAATGGTAAAGCTTTGGTCTGATAAATGGAAGGTCATGGGTTTGGATACCGGCGGAGCACAAAAATAATACCATTTATATTTTCAAATGTGCTCTTCGAGGGGTTAAAAATTTAATACTCCTTTCCCAAAGACCTGTCACCAAAGGCCCATCCAGACTTACAGCAATTGGGTATTGCTTGAGAATTGTAAATATTTGTATTTTCTTTTAAATGGTACCACGACAAAATGTCCATTGACAAAATGTCCACCGACATAACGTCCTCCGACATAATGTTCTCCAACAAAACGTCCATCGACAAAATGTCCACTGACTAATGTCCATGCGACAAAATGTCCACCCGACCAAATGTCCACGTGACAAAATGTCTACGCTACAAAATTTCAAAACCAGACAAAATGTCCACCAACATTAATTATTTCTTTTAAAATGATTTACGATTTATTTGTACGACTTCCTTGACTTATAGGTTGGTATGAAGCTGACCCCCCATACTGTAAAAAGACGGCTCACTTAGCCAATGTCACCCCTGTTTCAGGGAAAGTCGGCAAGAGTTACAAGGCTTATGTTCATTTGGGATTGGGCTTTTATATTGTATAGTAGCGCGAACTTATACGTGTCTGCTTGTGGGAAAGCATTTTATACGAATCTCAAATGATTTATATCTTTGCAACTTGTATTTAGATTTTAGATTTATATGATCCATAATTTTGTACATTTTTCGGTGGACATTCAGTGGGTGGACATTCAATGGGTGAACGTTTTGTCGGTGGACATTCAGTGAGTGAACATTTTGTCTCGTGGACATTTTGTCACGTGGACATTCTGTAAATGTGCATTTTGTCGTGACACGTTTAAAAATGCGTTGAAAAGCAATAAATGTTTTTTCTGCAGTGTTCACGAGTGACGGTTTCATATTGTTCGCACGGCGCGGCGTCCACTCCAAACTCGATTATGGTCCGAGTGCATTATCCCCGTACAGACATCAAGGGTGCACCATGGGGGTGATTCCCCTGGCATGTGTTTTTTCAGCCATCTGTCGGCAAAGTGAGCCGCGCTAGTAGCCATGAAAAGCAAGAGCTCGTAAAGTCATCATGTTAAAATCATAAAATAATTCCATCTGGAAATACCACATTCCTGCTGATTGAATCTACTTTTATTCTTGCTTAGCTAATCTATAATCTAACGCAACGCAACTAAGCTACACATAAATTGTAACTTCTTGCCGCGTTATCTCCGAAGGAGTCGCATGTGGCGAGTTGAACCTATTTATTTTTACAGGTAAGGGGGCTGGCCTTACGTCAACCACTTCAGTTGAAGTGGGGGTTTCCCAGCTCCCGATAGGACTGGTACTCATTTCTTGTGAAAGCTGAGTAAGCCTTGCCGGTATTTTATTTTGGGGTTTGAAATAAACACCGAAACGAGAAATCATCGAACCCGAGCTCACGGCATGGAATGCAAGCACTCTACCAACTGAGCTATCGATCGGACTTGTGGAGATTAGATTTGTGAAAAGGAATACAATTCACGAACCATTTTTTCTTGGCCAGTTGTCTTCATTCGAAAGCATGAAGACAACTGGTGCAAACGGCTTGTGAGAATGCATGTAATATGAATACTAAATGTAATACTTTTTTGCTTTTGGCTACTTAGATTATGGATTGACAGATTCTTGTGATTAATAAATGTTCTCTATGTATATAGTTTTATATTTTATAAGTTGGTTTGCAGCTGACCACCCATGCTGTAGAAAATGGTTCACTTTGCAAGAGTTGCAGGGTGTGTGTTCATTTGAGATTTGTTTTTTTTATGTTTTACGTTCACATGCGGCATGTGCAAGAGCGAACTTAAACGCATACGATTGCATATAATGTGAATCCCCAATGTGTGACATATCTTCGCAACTTAGATTAGAGATTATGTAAGTAACCAAAAGTTGATACTTAAATAGTAGGACACTCCAGAGTTTCACATCATTCTTCCTCTTTTTCCTCTTCTTATTCCTCATCTCGCATTCGTCTCACATCTCACTGTCTGGACCTAATGGCGTGCAAGTATCGGCGCTCCTTGGTTATGAAACTAAATTGCGATACTCTACCTTACACCTCCCGCAAACAGTCATTCAGCATCCAACATTCAAAGTTTTGGAATCCCCACACTCAAATTGGGGAAAAATGTAGTGTCGCTTCGCTGGGTTGCGTTTTGACAATCAATGTATGAAAAGAGACGATGTGCAATCCTTTAGCAAGACCCATTTGCTGTAAGGATGGATGGACCTTTGGTAACCGGTCTTTGATAAAGGTACTTGTATTTTTCAACCCAGCAAAGAGCATATTTAAACACATAAATGGTTTATTTGTTGTGCTCCGCTGGGATTTGAACCCACGACCTTCCATTTACGAATCCGAAGCGTTACCACTAGACTACGGGCCGGTCAACATGGCCAGAAACAGGTATTCAAATCATCAATTAATAATTATTAATCATCAATAACTACCCAGTGACATCTGTTGAACCAGGGTCAAAGTTATCGTCAATAGTACAAGACGGGTTCCAAACATGTGCTATTTTCAAAAACGTGAATTTGAGTGTCAACACCTTATTAGCTTGACCATAGCGACAACATTTGCAACTATCGCAACTAAGCTGCACATATATGCAACCTCCTCCTGTTTCGTCCCGTGTGGTTTGCGAAACCTATTTATTTTACCAGGTAAGGAGTCCATCCCAGGCCCTTACTAGAACGTATCTCTAGTAGGCTTTGGGTCCAGCCTTACTTCAATCACTTCAGTTTTGGTTTTCCAGTTCCCAATGGAGATAGTTCTCATTTCTCGTGAAGGCTGAGTAAACCTTGACGACATTTTTAGTTTGCGTTTTTTCCCTTGGCTTATAGGTTGGTATGCGGCTGACCACCCATGCTGTAGAAAATGGTTCACTTTGCCAATGTCATCCCTGTTTTCAGGGAAGGTCGGCAAGAGTTGCAGGGTGTTCATGTGAAATTCGGGTTTTTATATTGTAGGACCACATGCGGCATGTTTAAGCGTGAATTTTGTGCATGTCTGTTTGTGAAAGTGCATATAATGTGAATCTTTAATGTTACATATATTTTGCAACTTAGATTAGATTAGATTAGTTTGACAAAAACAAAGGAAACGGTACACGGTAGTCATTCAAAAATGACATACAAGATATCACGCGAAATTGCAGAATGCTAAGTGGCAGTTTATGGGGGATGTAAAGTTACGACATTCGGAAGTTTCGGCGACAGTGATGAAAGATATCCATTCAAATTTAAGATGGCGGAACGTGTCTTCAAAATATTGCCATTAATATCGTTAAATAATATCCCGCTATTTATTATTTCAGACATGGCAATCTTAGCTGAATGGGGAACATCGCTACATTTTAATATCATTCCTTGACGAATAGGCTGGTATGAGGCTGACCCTTCATGCCAATGCGATGTCAGTTTCTGGAAAAAATGGCAGGGGTTGCAAAGATTATGTTCATGTAAGGTTTGGTTTATTTTGTATGTTTTTTTTTTTTAATTCTTTATTGAAATAGTATAACAAATTATATTTCCCAGAAGTTACATAAACTTATTTGGGACTTGGGACTTATGCTCTTAAACTAGCCAAAACTAGCCGTACAATATAATTAAACAAATATTAATAAAATAACAACTTCTGAAACAAACAAAGACAGAAGAGAATTAGCGTCTCATACCCAAAATAAAACAAAATCATCTCACTGGTACAGCATCATTGTAAAAGGACTCTAAGAAATAAGCCTTTATTGCATCATTTTGATCCCTCTTTATTTTTATCGGAAGTCCATTGTATAGGGACTGTGCAACATTTGAAAGAGACCTCCTTCCAAACTTTGTCAAATGTAAACGAGAACTTACCGCAGCCTATATTCATATGTGACTAAGGGCTATTCTCGCATGCTCGAGACCAGACGAGACGCCTTTAGAATGGATATTTCAAGAGAGTACCAAAAGTATCAACAGTTCAAAGTGTCAAACACACACACACATACACAGCAAGTAAACACGCCTAGGCACACAATCACAAAAACACGGAGGCATGAACCAATACATTTGTAGCACTATAATATATTTTGAAATATGATATTTTTGTAAAATCTTAAGTGTTGTTAGGTTTCCTATCAGTCTTTCTTCTTGACTTACAATCAGACAAACATCTTGTCCTTGTTTTTGTAAATTTGTGCATCGAATACAACCAAGTGAATCATCGGAAAACAGGTTTTATTTCACCAACCACCGGTGCCGGAATCCACAAAAACAAAGTCCTCAAGCTGAATTCCAAACACGATTTTTGTTTAGAAATAATTTATCATCGTTCACAATTACTTTGACTGTCAACCATGTGGTCCAGAATCCCGTACCAAAATCATTTGATGAATTGTATTTTAATAAAATAAACCTCACTTTTCGAAATCAATTCGATCCATATTATTGTTCGTTCTCCAAAACAACTATTGTTTCAAATATTTTATAAATCTACACTTTCTGTTTTTGTTTTTATTTTAAAAAATCCCCAAGTAAGTAAGATTGAGTGGTGAGAAAATGAATTTTAAAATGTTGCAAATATCCATCAGATATTTGTACAAAAATCAACTGAATGAATTGCTTATACTGCTCATATCACACCGTTATCTCCAGGTGCGTGCATAGGGTATAGGCAAATATATTTCAGAATAAGTATTTCCTCCTATTTCTTTAAAATAACTCATTTGAAATCGACTGAAGTGCTAACGATGGCTCCAATCGTACTTAATCGTACTCTTGGACCGGTCCGTAGTCCAGTGGCAACACTTCGGACTAGTAAATGGAAGGTTGTGGATTCGAATCCCGGCGGAGCACAAAAAATATACCATTGTTATTTCCAAATGTGCTCTTCGCTGGGTTGAAAAATTCATAAACCTTTACCAAAGACCGGTCACTGAAAGGTGCATCCAACCTTACAGCAACTGGGTATTGCTTGAGAATTGGCGCTTTCTATAGTGACAACCAAGCTCGCAGAGGGCTCTTGAGGTGTGGTACACACAAAAACAGCGCTCACCAAATAAATTATCCTAATAACATTATTATTATTAAATTTTGTATTTAAAATCTTAATAAATGCTTTTTTTACCACAAATTGCCTACCTAGTAGGCGGATGTGCCTGTATGGAATTTTTCATTTCTGGTATACTTATTTACACACGATAAGAATATTCGTCTCAACACATTTTTTTTATGTAAATACTCGTTTTCCAAAGCGCCTGAATACTGAGACATAACTGTATTAATTATTAATCAATTCTGATTTGGTGCTGTCAGCTGATTCACAGTTGATTGATGTATTAGGAGGTGTACCAACTGCCGATTGTTCAAAAAACAATTGATTTTGAAAAAAACAAAATCTGCGTTGTTCTGTTTTGAAATTTTAAAAAATGTGGGGGGATATTTTTAAAAAATCTAACACCCACGGCAAACAAAGGGCTAAAATTATGAACATTGTTCGGCATTCAAAATACAATGAACAAGGCACAAATTCCATAGAATTAAAATTGTGACGTCAATCAGAGGAGTTGCTAAGAAATACGTCAACGAATGTATTGGTATTGGTTGCTAAGGACCCTAGTCACATGCACCTGTGACGTTTGCCGACCGTGAAAATGTCTATCCAACTTGTGTCGCTCCTTTGTTCTTCTTTTCTACAATTTGTGTCTGATTGTGAGCATGGCGGTTGATTCACAATTTTGGCGGCTATGGGTTTTTGTAAATTATTTATAATTTTTTGTACCCCTTGACTGATAATTATAAATATTGGTTCACTTTGGCCAATGCCACCCCAGTTTCAGGGAAAGGTGGCAGGAGTTGCAAGTTTTATGTTCATGTGAGGTTTTGTTTATTTGTATGCACACATTCGGAATGTGTAGGCGCGAACCTACATGTGCCTGTCAATTTGTTGGTGAAATCGGTCATTTAGTCTCAAAACATGGCAACTTCATGGCAATGACCGGTGCGTAGTCTAGTGGTTAACACTTCGGACTCGTAAATGGAAGATTGTGTGTTCGAATCCCGGCGGAGCACAAAAAAATATACCATTTTTATTTTCCAATATAGCTGGGTTGAAAAGTTCGTAAAAACCTTTACCAAAGACTGGTCACTAAAAAGTCCATCCAGCCTTACCGCAACTGTGTCTTGCTTGAGTATTGACGCTTTGTAGCGACGCCTAAGCTCGTAAACACCTCTGCTACACTACAACAAGTGTCATAGACACCTAGAGTCTCTGAAATCTAGGGAGTCTCCCGCACAGGATTTCTTTAAAAAATAATATATGTCACGTTGAATATTCTTGCATTTTGCAGCATCGCGACACGCAAGAGACCTTGGCAGTTCTGGATCGTCTGGACCTGGACACGGAGAAGCCGTCTGACGAGGAGGTGGCCAGGAAGTTTGGCTTCGAGGAGGACTACTTCAAGGGCACGGTGTCGTGGTGGCAGCAGCTGAAGCCCCAGATGTGGAGTCTCTTCGACGAACCCTACAGCTCCAACGCGGCCAAGGTAAGGTCTTTTTTTTACTGCAAAAACATGCAACTAAGCTACACATATAGTGCAACTTCTTGTCGCGTTATCCCCGAAGGGTTTTGCATGTGGTGAGTGGAACCTTTTTATTTTTACAGGTAAGGGGGCCGGCCTTACGCCCAACCACTTCAGTTTGAGTGGGAGTTTCCCAGCTCCCGATGGGGCTGGTACTCATTTCTTGTAAAGGCTGGTTCAGTTTATCAATGTCACCTCTGTTTAAAGCAAGGTCAGCAAGAGTTGCAGGGCTTATTTTCATGTGGGATTTGGGTTTTTTTATTGTATGTCCACATGTGGCATCTTTGAGCGCGAACTTTTACGTTTCTACTTATGGGAATGCTGTAACTGTAACTCTGTCACCATTCCGCTAGGGGTGGCCAGAGCCTCTGCGAAGCTGCCTTAATTTTTTCCTATTCTTACATACATCTTTCAATTCATTCATGCCCATCACATTTTTCATACATTTTCTTCTTTTACGCTCACTTTGTACATCCCATTCTTTCACAATCTCCTCAATCTGATCACTCCATACTTTTCTCGGTCGTCCCTTCCCTCTTTTCCTTTCACGCCCATCACATTTTTCATACATTTTCTTCTTTTACGCTCACTTTGTACATCCCATTCTTTCACAATCTCCTCAATCTGATCACTCCATACTTTTCTCGGTCGTCCCTTCCCTCTTTTCCTTTCACACTTTCTTTGTATATATACTTTGTCAGTCTATCATCTTTCATTCTTTCCACATGCCAAAACCATCTCATCGTATTCTTTTGTTTTTATTTATACATTTAATATTAATCTTAAATGTAGCATATCATTGCAATTTATAATACAGATGTTATTTTGTTGTTTTCGATACAAAAATTAAATCATAAAAATGTATTTCCAAGCAATATAAGCACCGCCATAGTGTAGAGAAAACATTTAAAATAAATATGTTTATCGCGCTGGGAAATAGAGTATGGGACCTCCATTGGCGTTATCCTAATGAAAAACTCAACGAACTGCGAAGCGTTCGTAAACCGAGACACTAAGCTTAATCAGCGTCACTTTGCTGTTAAAAATCTGCTTTGGTTTCGCTTTCCTGAGAAGATGGCCTATCGGGCTCCACGAAAAATCAGTCACATATAATATATCGCGAAATAAATACTGATTCACTGATTTGAGAAATCATGGATAAATCATTTTATTGGGAGTAACTTCTCATAAATAAGTGAACTAATTATAAGGAAGTGCTCATGACAAACTTCTAAACTACAGGATTTTCACACTTATGTAGTGTAGTCTCGCGTAGAAAATAGGAAAAAAGATGCATTTATCTGAGAAAACCATGTTAGCTTAATATGATATGTTACACATTAAGTTTTACTTTTAATGGATAGATATAATACATAGAGAGTACCATCACAGAAAACTACAATTAATGAAACTCCAGTAATTACAAAGGTTTTTGGAAGGAAAGTTTTCTGTGAATATTTACCTATATTGTATCTGACTGAAAAGTCGTTGAGCAAAAGTGTGGACGAACTGACGTATGACCAGACTATTTGTGACCGAGGTTACTGTGGACAAGCTATATGTGGCCGAGTTTTCTGTGACCGAAAAGTTGTGTGGATGAACTGGCGTCTGACCGTTTAATCCATGGACGAGCTGTTACCATTTTTCGCGACACGATTAAACTGCCACGATTGAAGTATACGAAAATCAAAGCATTCGGGTATCGAGGTTTTCAGTGTATTGACGTGAAAAGGCGGCTCGGCTCGCATGTGCTCCGGCAGCTTTGGTTACCGAGCACGCCACACACCCACGTACGTACGCCGAGTACAAAGTTATCGATCACGAATTTTAAATGCGGAAACTCCCGATACGGGGAAACAAACGCTGGCATGCCCGTGACGTCATAGAAAGGAAAAGGTGCAAGCCAACCAACTGATGATTGAGTACAACGGGGAAGTCGGAGCAGAGTTCCAAATTTTTCATTTCTCTCGAAATGTGGTGTCACATGTCTTAGTGATTAGATTGGACTCAATTACTTATTTATTTTATTTAAAATTAAATATTTTTTTCAAAACGTAGTTTTATTTTCACAATAATTTTATCTACCTCAAGCACATTCGACCTTCAATATTCAGGTCATTTATCAAGAGTCTTTATTTTTTTGATTGGAACTTTTTTCTAATCTAATCTAATCTAATCTAAGCTGCAAAGATGTATATCATTTAAGATTTAAATTAAATGCATTCCCACAAGCAGATATGTATACGTCTGTATATGGATACGTTCTCGTCGCATAAACTTCAGTCTTGTATGAGACTGCTGTCCTCAGCAACCAATAACAAAATATTTTATTGCCTTTTCAGTAGTTTTAATAAATATGAAACATAGTTTATTCTTATATTACCGCAGGAAATTTGTAAGCTCTTTCGGGGCTATTCTTAGGCATTTTAGTCGTCGGTTGAGCCCACGCTTTGACAAACTAATGGTGCCTGAGCTGGAAGTTTCATCAGCACGGACATTCTTACCTACTGAATTTGGTAAAATTCGTGTGAAGACAAATCAGCTGTTCACTTGGATTGACAGGTCTTCATACAAATTCATCATTAGTTAGTCAAAGCGTGGGCTCAACCGACGACTAAAATGTCTAAAAATAGCCCCGTTTGAATTTTGCATTTTAACGACGCACAAACAAAAATTTCAGAGTAAAATGGCTTTGCATGAATAAGAGACCAGCGTCTCTGGTGGTCAGATTTGGAAGCAAATAGACCAATAAATGACATCATTTTCTTCCCGGTTTGAAATCCATTATAAACAATCTTTGTTTTTCCAAGAATCGGAAAAATCCTTATGCTTGCCTACCCACACTCGAAACGCTGCGCACGTCCCTGCCATCCATCCATCGAGCTTGGAAACCACCAACTCTTTTTCATTCTTCCTTCTTTTTATGCCTCATTAGCGGACAAGGTTTTTGCTCTCGAGCGCTCGAGTGTTTCTTCACGATATCTCGAGAGCCATCAGTCGTTTAGTCGAGTATTGTCGTTGGTGGAGAAAGCACTTGAGTAACGAGCGAAAAAGTCGAGTATTAGGATGGCAAGATAGCTTTCACTTACTGTCAGTGTATTCTTTATGTAAAAACAAAAATAATACTGTCAAAATTGTTTTTGTATTTTTTCGGGTTAGACCATGGTATATTTGAAGCTTTTATATCTGTCAACGCTTTCTCGAGCAGAAAGCATTCTCAAGGCAATTATCATATCTCGTCGCTGCTTTCGACGTTGTTTTCGTGGTCGTTTGTTGATGAAAAAGTGAACAACAACGTAGACCACCACGGCGCTTTGATAACTCGCCTTGAGAATGCTTTCTGCTCGAGAGAGCGAAACATCGGCAGATAAAAAACGCTGCAAATAGACCATGGGCTAACCTGAATAAAAACCAAAACAATTTTTTATGTAACAGCGACCATGAAAATGAAATTGAAAGCTTACAACATTATTTAAAAACTCGAATTAGTAAACTCAGCTCGTGACGAAAGTTCTGTTTATATTTTTTCCTTTTTTTATTTAAAAATATATACACTTTCAGTTTTTTAAGAAATCCTGAGCGGGAGACTAGATTTCAGAGACTCTAGCGGGGCTATTCTTAGACATTTTAGTCGTCGGTTGAGCCCACGCTTTGACAAACTAATGATGCATTTGTATGAAGACCTGTCAATCCAAGCTGGCCGCAAGTGAACAGCTGATTTGTTTTCATACTAATATTACAAAATTCGGTAGGTATGAATGACCGTGCTGATGAAACTTCCAGCGCAGGCACCATTAGTTTGTCAAAGCGTGGGCTCAACCGACGACTAAAATGTCTAAGAATAGCCCCGTAGGGGTCTATGACTCTTGTTATTTTAATTTTAATTTTATTTTATTCAGGAAAAAAACAACAAATTTCTTCGGATAATTACAATAAAATCAGTAGATTAATAAATAATTGAAAAAATTGTCTCTACATTTTCCGTTGATAACAATAATATTAATATTAATAATAACAATAACAAAATCATTGAATCTTCAAAAAGCAATTGACACTTTCATAAATAAAAATATCAACATACATGCACACATACACACCTCCATACATCCACACATCATGAGCACATTTTATTAAATACGTGTTTAAACAATTAAATATTATTATCATACACAGCAATAAAGAAATCCTCATAGTAGCACTTACCCACGAGAACAATACAAGCCCCGCTTTCAAATATCAAATTTAGTTGGATAACTGTAAAAACTATGGTAGTGACACTGTAAACAAGATGGTAATTCCATTACCACAAACTCAGCAATGCTTTTTTGAATTCATTAAAATCAAGGTTAAATATATCAGCATGGTCAGAGAGTACGGTATTGTAATATTTACAGGCCCTATAATAAAAATCATTTTTCCTATAATTGGTGTTAGGGATGGGTAGATGAAACGTAGATTGAAGTGTCGTTCTACTTGGTATAGTGTAATAGAGACCTGATATCAAGTCTGGACAATCAATCACATTGTTGACCAATTTATACAAGAACAATTGGTCAGCAATAATCCTCCTGAATTCAAGTGACTGCATTGAGTACTGAAAGTGACCAAATCTGAAATTGATAAAAGACAAAAACTTAAACTGAATCCGTTCAACATTATTTATGTAAACTTTGCAATGGGGGTTCCAAATTATAGAAGCATAATAATCCAAATAAAGTTCCAAATTATAGAAGCATTATATTACAGCAAAGGTGTTGTTGATGTGGTGGTTGATGTCCTGATCCTTTGTAGCAGGGCTTTTACCTGCGAAGTGTTGTGTTGTGTGTTGCGTTAGCTTTGTTTTGAGACACTGAAAGGAAGTAGCGATAGATAATGGTTTTGAATGGGACAAGGTTAAATTAGGGTGGTAACACAGATACCGGTAACTCGTTTGGCAAAGGAATGAGTCGTGAAAAGTTCTCATAGTTTTGATATCGACTACAAAGGGTTGGATGTGAGCCGTTCTACGAGTTGCCCTTGTTGTGACAAGAGGAGGAGGTATAGGTGAGGATATTTCATCAGTACAGACACCATTGTAGTACCTGTTAGTTAGATTTGAATGCGTATGAGAATGCTTTTAATTTTGAGTCGGGTTCCGGTAATCGACTTTTAAAAGCCAAACAGTTGTCAATTTCAGGATAATTGTATTTGTTGGTTTCATGATAGAACGACACATGACATCACGACACATGACAGAACGACACATTACTGAATGACTCAGTGACTAAACGACACATGACATCACGACACATGACATCACGACACATGACAGAACGACACATTACTGAATGACTCAGTGACTAAACGACACATGACATCACGACACATGACATCACGACACATGACAGAACGACACATTACTGAATGACTCAGTGACTAAACGACACATGACAGAACGACACATGATAGAACGACACATGACAGAACGACACATGACAGAACAACACATTACTGAATGACTCAGTGACTAAACGACACATGACATCACGATACATGACAGAACGACACATGACAGAACGACACATGACAGAACGATACATTACTGAATGACTCAGTGACTAAACGACACATGACAGAACGACACATTACTGAATGACTCAGTGACTAAACGACACATGACAGAACGACACATGACAGAACGACACATGACAGAACGACCCATGACAGAATGACACATGAAAGAACTACACAATACAGAACGACACATGACAGAAAATCACAATGACAGCACATCATATAGCTAAACATCGCTATGACAAAACATCACAAGAAAATTACATCACAATGTCAAAACACGACAAGACAAATGTGTTCTGTGACAAAGTATTTTCTGTTTAAGTATGTGATATTCTGTCATGTGTTGTTCTGGCATGTGTCGCTCTCTCATGCATCGTTTTGTCACTGTGCCGTTCTATCCTGTCACGGTGTTTGTTAGTGCACAGTTATGAGAGCGGAGCATGCAGAGGACCCATTACCTAGGACTCGCCATCACGAGGGAAACCTTTTGTTTGAAAGCGGTGAATGGGAGCATCATGGGAATCAATTTAAAGTTACAACGACGCCATCAGAGCTGAGGGACTTTTTGTGTAATGTCTAAAAGCTCCTCGTGTTTGACGCAAAACCTGAGTGGTTTGAGTTATAATATAGAAGAGTAGAAAACTATTTAGGGGCTGTCCATATATTACGTCATTCGTATTAAGTGGGGGGGGGGGGGGAGTCTAGTCTGCGGATGATGGCAAATGATGTACGAGTACCAAAAGTGACGTCGTTCTTGTAAATACCAATTTTTACAAAATATACAAAATATTATGTAAGTAATATAACATTATTAATTATTTAACTCAGCCATTATTACAGCAAGAGGGGGGGGGGGGTCATTAGATAATGACTATAGGATGATTGTAAGGGGGGGAAGGGGGGGGGGTCGAAAATCGGCCAAAATCGATGACGTAATTTATGGACGGCCCCTTACGACATTGATACATACTATGGATAAAAGCTCCATCCAGCCTTACAGCTTGTCTTGCTTGAGAATTGGCGCTTTCTACAGCGACGACCAAGCTCGCAGAGGATTCTTGAGTTGTGGTACACACAAAAACAGCGCTCACCAAATAAATCATCCTAATATTATTTTTTTGGAGCACAGAAGTCCCCAGCCCTGTCAAACACAGCAGTAGTACAGTCTTAAAAAACATGTTCTTACCTGTGAAATCCTATAATAATTAGGGATGGGCCGAATGTGGTTTGAACCGGATACGAACTTCGGCCGAACATTCGTTTAAAATAAAAAAAATCGGCCGAACTTCGGTTCGGTAAAAAAAGGTAAAAAAGTTACACATTATAGTTTCTAGTTACTGTTATTTGTTTGAAGAATACTGTTTTTTTTTTCAATCTGATGTCTATGTAACGGAGTAGAAGAAGCTTTAAATTTATCATTTTTGTAAGTTAATGATAGATAGCCATCGAAATTCACTCTTTATTTTTCATTTCTGCTGACTTTACTGCCATCTTTTGTCGCAAACAATAAAGCTGCGCCAAGTAACAGAATTTACGAATTCAAATTATGGGAGACAGTTAAAGAACGGGGGCCGCCCGCGTTAAGTGAAGAATTTATGAAGTTTTTCTTATATTGAGCTGGTTTTACGTTCACGTATGAAAAAATACCATGTCACATTGTTATGATTTGACTTGTTGTTATTTTTTAAATAGATTTTTAAAGAACAAACTTTTCCTGGCGAGTTGTCTTTATGCGAAAGCAGGAGCTTGTGTGCATGCAATCGCATCTGTAGAATCAGGGTTGAAGTTATGGTCAATTACGATTTAAATTTATTGCACAAGATGTATTTTTCACAAAATTGTTGACAATATACTGTACGGTGTTCGCGTTACGATGATCAAAGTGACTTTGTTTCCCCTTAGAATCTTTGCTCGTATTTATATGTGCCTCAGAGACAATTTTTGCATATTTGAGATACTTCCATAATGGATGGTACTAGAACATTGCCAGAACAACTATACCAGAGACGTACACACACCAGCAAGCTACGTGTTCAGGCTCTCATCCCCATGAACTCATACGCTCGTATCAATACAAACGCTACTACGCAACTAAGCTACACATGTAGTGTATCTTCTTTGCCGCGTTTTTGCCCAATAGATTGCATGTGACGAGTGAATTAATTTATTTTTACAGGAAAGGGGGCATCGCCTTTACAATCTATCTATACGCAAAAACGCAACTAAGCTACACATATAGTGTAACTTCTTGCCGCGTTATCCCCGAAGGGGTCGCATGTGGCGAGTTGAACCTATTTATTTTTACAGGTAAGGGGGCCGGCCTTACGCCAACCACTTCAGATGAAGTGGGGGTTTCCCAGCTCCCGAGAGAACTGGTACTCATTTCTTGTGAAGGCTGAGTAAACCTTGCCGGCATTTTTATTTTGGGGTTTGAAACAAACACCGAAACGGGAAATCATTTCTGACACCCTCGCCTCGGCGGGATTCGAACCCGAGCTCACGGCATGGAATGCAAGCACTCTACCAACTGAGCTATCGACCGGTCTTATATCTATAATATCTAAAATCTAAGTTGCAAGGATATATTCATTTAAAGCTCTCAGATGTATGCCCACAAACCAACACGTGTAGTTCGCGCTTACAAATGCTGAATGCGTACTTACAAATAAAATCCAAACCTCAAATGAACATAAGCCCCACAACTTTTGCCGACCTTCCCTGAAACAGGGGTGACATTGGCAAAGTGAACCATTTTTTACAGTATGGGTGGTCAGCCTCATACTAACCTATAAGTCAAGGACAATCAATCTGTGAAAAGGGAAGATGTGATTTTTAGTATCTGGCCATGAAAATTCCTATTTTTTTTTGTTATTTTTAATAAACGACCAACCCAGTAAGAGTCTTCTTTATTATTAAATGATTTATGTGAAAAAGGAAACTCTATTGAGTATATTTTTAAATGTAACATACAAAACTGTTTTCATACAATTCCTTTGAATTGCGCTTTTCACATAAATCATTTAATAATCAAGAAGATTTTTCTTCGTTTACTCATTTAATTAAAGTAAAAAAGACTTACTCCAAAAAAATATTATGGCCAGATAGCGAAAATCACATCCTTTTTTACCACTTTGATTGTAAAGGCGCAAGAAGAGACTGATCATTCCAACTTTCCTTCTGTGCTCGAGAGAAAAACAGACTTTTAAAGTTGACCTTCCCTTACATTCCATAACAAAAGGAAACGAATAATCTTCATCTGTTTTCGTATTATCTCAATTTATCTAGAATAATTCATTAATACAAATTGAATTTCCAATCCTTGATTATATTCTCAAGTCTAAGGCTCCTCAAATTCATAACACCCTCCTGATAATTATGACGTGGCAAATATAAATTTTGGCAGTTACAGTTTCAAATTTCATTTTCGAAATTTATTTTCTAGCTTTATTCGTTTTGCTTTGGAAGCGTTTAAGAGGAGGACCAATGAAAGAATTAATTGATCAAATAAGCAAGATGGCATGTCGTTCATCCAGTGCTTGTTTGGCTTATCTACCATTTAATTCAAAATTTACCTTTCAATTCAATTGTCTTAAGAATCACATCCTACACAATCTGAGCTAAGAAAAAAACGTAAAACGCGTTAATGT
Organism: Agapetus fuscipes; assembly: GCA_951799405.1. Lineage (NCBI taxonomy): Eukaryota > Metazoa > Arthropoda > Insecta > Trichoptera > Glossosomatidae > Agapetus > Agapetus fuscipes. Next base: position 5,047,836 of record OX637358.1, on the reverse strand, counting down.
AAGAGTTTTAGGCTTACACGGCCGGCTGATAACGCTGGAGTGATGTTTTCCGGGATCTGTTGCCGTGGACTGGGGGAGCTGGAGCTTCCGGACGTTCACGCTGAAGAAGCCCATCGTAGAAATGGGCGAAACGTCCGGAAGCTCCAGCTCCCACAGATCACGGCAACAGATCCCGGAAAACATCACTCCAGCTATGCAATATAATAATAATAATAATAATATTAGAATGAGTTATTTGGTGAGCGCTGTTTCTGTGTGTATCACACCTCAAGAGCCCTCTGCGAGCTTGGTCATCGCTGTAGAAAGCGCCAATTCTCAAGCAAGACCCAGTTGTTGTAAGGTTGGATGGACCTTTCAGTGACCGGTCTTTGGTAAAGGTTTATGAATTTTTCAACTCAGCGAAGAGCACATTCGAAATATAAATGGTATTTTTTTTTGCTCCGCCGGGATTCGAATCCACAACCTTCTATTTACGAGTTCGAAGTGTTGCCACTAGACTACGGACCGGTCCAAGATTTGTTATGCAAGAGTTGTTTCAAATATTTTTTAAATCAATTTCCAGTTTTCATAAGACACATTTTAACGGTTGGTACGCATAACATTGGTCATGTGAAGACTTAGTTACGTTTTTTAGTAGATGTACAATTTACTGCCGTGGAATTTCATTTCGCAAACATCGCATTAATCAAAAATTTAGCAAATTACATTTTAATTAATACACGTGTCATGTTTTGCGAATTCCCGCTGGATTTCAACCTTTTCGCTTTTTATTTGCAGCCTCAATATGCGAACGCTTCGCCGTACGAGCTTTCAGTTCGAGCTTTTCAAACGCAACCAAAACCATGTATAGTGTAACTTCTGACGGCGTTATCCCCGAAAGGTTTCGCATGTGGCAAGTGCAATCTATTTATTTTTACACGTAAGGGGGCCGGCCTTATGCCAACCACTACAGTTGTAGGGGGGGTTTCCCAGCTCGCGAGGGGGTTCGTACTCATTTCTTGTGAAGGCTGATTAAACCTTGCCGGTATTTTATTTTAGTTTCTTGAAATTTATTCACCGAAACGGGAAATCATTTCTGACACTCTCGGTAGGATTCGAACCTAAGCTCTCGGCATGGAATGCAAGCACTCTTAACAACTGAGCTGTCGATCAAACTTGTCACCAAAAAATCTTAAATTTCTAGAGACGCATGATTTTGGACAAAAAATATTATTAATCAAATATATTATCTATATATTGTTATAATTAACGGACTTAATTTAATAAAAACTTCAATTCATTTATTTTACACAATTTCTTTTAAGATTCCGAGAGGGCTTTTTAAGTTTTCAGCTTGACGGCTGTGATACAAATCTCCCTGCAAATCATTTCGGTCCCTATTTATAGGTGTATAAGAGTTATTCTGGCACTTTCGAGACCACGCCAGAATGTTTAATTTAGAATATTTGAGCATGTACTCGCACAATATTGATCAAATACACATACAATCATACAATTATTTACATCTAGAGACACAGACACTCACTCACACAAATAATAACACAATCACACATTCGTAAAAATATCGATACCTTAAAAGTACAATTGAATAAGTGGTATATGAAGCTAAGGTGGGTTTCTCCGATAAATCCACCTTTATCCTATTTAAAGTACTAAAAATAATTTTCCTACTAGGAATTATCCTGAACAGATTCGTCGATAGTTTAATTGGTAAAGCATCCGCTCTCTCATTGGAAATCCAAGGTTTGAATCCGGCCGGTGCGCTTCAGACAGGATTTCCTGTTTCGACACTTTCTTTCTTACTTTAGTTTAACTTACTAAGTCAGCCATTCTCGTCCACTGCTGAACATAGGTCTCCCCCATATCTCTCCAGGCATCTCTATCCAAGGCCTTCTGCATCCAGTCACCATCAATGTCTTGCTAAGTTGTTTTTTACGTCATTTTGAAGATGACACTTTGCGTTTTTTTTTAAAAACCAAATATACCTTCTGATAAAAATGAATTTTCACTGAGTGAATACACACACTCTAAAAAGTGTAACTGTATCTGTAACTCTGTCGCCATTCCGTTAGGTGTGGCCAGATCCTCTGCAGAGTTACTTCCATTTCTTCCTATATTTACATACCTCTTTCAATTCATTCGTATCCATCACTTTTTCATGCATTTTCTTATTTTACGCTCGCTTTGTAAATCCCATTCTTTCACAATCTCCTCAATCTGATAACTCCATACTTTTCTCGGTCTCAGATAAATCAATTCACATTTTCAAGTTACTTTAGTTTACGAACAAAAGTTATGCAACGGATATTGAGGTATTATACACCACATTCGTTTTTACATGTTTGTAAAAATGGCCATCTGTCATTGTTAGACTCTTGTATTTAATTTAATATAACGAATATTTATTCTCGTCTTTTCCATGCAAAACCGCGTGCTAACTCGCCTAAATATCGGTCAACTTTTGACCGTGTCATCCCTGTTTCAAGAAACGGCGGCAAAAAAAGATAAATATTTCTTTCACGGCCGGCTTTAGATGCTTTAAATCGTTCTTATGAACATAAACCCTGCAACTTATGCCGCCTTTCACTGAATCTTTACAGTATCAGTGATCAGCATCATGCCAATTTATAAGTCAAGGTACTACCATACGTAAAATTTTCATGTGAATACATCAACACTCGAATTTGCATTAATGAAATAAGCGCAAGTTCGAACCCCGTCTTCCCCGTGTCCTAATTATTAATGAATAATACAATAAAAGTTTTTAGGCTTTCACGGCCGGATCTAGATGCTTAATTTTCTGGTTCCGGGTTTTGACCGTGGTCCATGTTTTTGCTTGTCTTCTTCTTTTTTCTTTTTATTCTTTCTTGAAGATTTTCTTGAAGACTTTCAGCTTACGTTTCTTACTGGTACTCAGTAGCGAACAGAACTCCGAAGAAGTCGCCCACAGAGGAGACGAAACGTAAGCTGAAAGTCTTCAAGAAAATCTTCAAGAAAGAATAAAAAGAAAAAAGAAGAAGACAAGCAAAAACATGGACCACGGTCAAAACCCGGAACCAGAAAATCAAGCATCTATACAATAAAACATTAAATAATGAGTTATTAATTGAAAATGCTAATACCTGTTTCTGGCCAGGCAAAATAAGTTGGTGAATCGCATTTTTCTTCACAAATCTATTTTCTTAAAATCGAGAGAGAAAAATTCCGTAACTTACAGGCTGGTATTAGGCTAACCCCCCATACTGTAAATAGAGGGTTCACTTTGCCAATATCAACCTTGTTTCAGGGAAGGTCGGCAAGAGTTGCAGGATTTATGTTCATTTGAGATTGAGTTTTTATATTGAAGGTCCACATTGGGCATGTGCTAGCTCGAACTTATACGTGTCTGCTTGTGAGAATGCATTTTTTTTTTTAATAGATTTGTGGAAAGGAATGCAATCCTCCAACCTATTTTGCCCGGCCAGTTGTCTTCATGCGAAAGCAGAAGCTTGTGTGCATGCAACGGCATCTGTCGAACCAGGGTCGAAGTTATCGTCGCGGGATTCGAACCAACGTTATCCGGTTCCAAATAACCTGACTTGATCCCCGCGGCCATAACACCGGCACCGCATTTAATATGAATCTCAAATGATGTACTTCTTTGCAACTTAGATTTAGGTTTAGAGTCCTAAAAATGTGAAGTCTTCATGTGAAGACATATTTCAGTATAACCAGTGGTAGAGCACCTTTAAAAAAAAAAAATTCAACTTATGGAACTTTCAATTTTCATTGTGATAACTTTTTAATCGGTTGTGAGTGGGTGTGTTTAATATGGTAATTAGCCAACTTTTAGTTTAATCATTGCTCCACCCGCTAATGAACAAACTTTTACCCGGGCGTCAGTGAAAGAGGGCGAGATGTAATTAGGGGTATGGCAAGATGAATTCATGTTTTTGGAAAGTTTTTTTTTTCATTTATTGTACAGTTTCCTGCGTGTTTTTGTGATAGTGTGCCTAGGCGTGTTTACTTGCTGTGCATGTGTGTGTGTAGACGTGAGTATTTGACACTTTGAACTGTTGATACTTCTGGTACTCTCTGGAAACACTCATTTTTTCCTTCAGTATAAATTTGTTATCACAAATCACAAATCTATTAAAAAAAAAAATCCTAACCTCAAATGAACATAAACCCAACAACTTTTACCGACCTTCCCTGACACAGGGGTGAGATTGGCAAAGTGCACCATTTTTTACAGTATGGGCGGTCAGCCTCATATCAACCTATAAGTCAAGGAATAATAGCTACTTCCAATAAAATGTTTCAATTCACGAGTTCTCAAATCAGTGAATCAGTACTTATACAGTTTTAACTTTTAAGATGCCGATATGAATTATTTAGTAACCCGTCTACCAAACATCATAATTATAAAAAATCACTACAATGCTACCACTGCTTTAAATAAACATATTGTTACGTATATGTGATTGTGTGTCTGTGTGTTTTTACTTTTGTGAGTGTGTCTGTGTCTTTAGATGTAGATACTTGTATGATTGTACTTGTATTTGTTCGATTTTGTGCGGGTATTTGCTCGAATATTCTAAATGGTCTCGCACGTACCAAAATAACACTTATACACCTATAAATAGAGACCGAGACTAAATCTTAATCTAAAATGCTAAGATATATATCAGTTGAGATTCATATAAAACGCATTCCCACAAGCAGACACGTATAAATTCACGCTAACACATGCCGCATGTGCACCTACTATATAAAAACCCAATCTCAAATAAACACAAGCCCTGCAACTCTTGCCGACCTTCCCTGAAACAGGGGTTTGACGCTTTGCAAAAAGAGACTAATTGGATCAGAGCCGTCGAGCTTATGAGTAGGCAAGCGATCGTGGTATAAATTCAACTCTGTGAACGAACCAAATGTGAACGGAATCTAAGAATTAATTAACCGAAGTTTTTATTAAATTGAACCCGTATAACATAACAATATTGTATTATCTAGTTACGTGTCTACCGAACATAATAATTATAACGATTCACTTCAATTTTACGTTCCGACTTCATTCATATCTGAATTGATTACATCACATAAAGCAGAGAAAGCTCAGCAGTCTTCCAATATACGAGGAATAGTAGGTATAAAAGCTCTCACTGTGGTGAATAGTATAACTTATACAATAGCATAAACGAATAGTATAAGCTCGGAACACTGTTGCGTCTTCGCACGATATATTATACCGGGTGATAAGGGCGGGTACAAACACTTGCGAATGTACTCGAAGGTACTCGAAGGTGCCCGAATGTACTCGAAATGTATGGGTACCTACTGACAAAATAAAATCTCAAATGAAGAAACCCTGCAAATCTTGCCGCCCTTGCCTAGAAGAGAGGTGGTATTAGCGTAGTGAAACATTTTTTAAGGTATGGGTTAGTGAGCCTCATAACAACCCATAGTTCAACAATCACGGCAAACAATCGTAGAACCTGTTCTCACAACCTTTTTAGAACCAATAATCACTGAGCCAATCCACAACAAATATACTGTCAATGCCAATCCACAACAAATATACTGTCAATGCCAATCCACAATAAAGATACCTTTTTAGAACCAATAATCACTATGCCAATCCACAAAAAAGATACCATCAGCTCAGTATGTGCCATCTCTCCAGTACCCGATTCCAGCATCAGCATAAATGATAATTCTTGCAAATCAGGTAATAATTATAATAATCTCTTGTACAAGACGTGTGCCAATAAAGTTTAATCCTATCAGTTCATCCTTGCCCTCCGCCGAACAAGGACGTGTCTCCTGATGTTGGATAAGTAGCCAACGAAACGGCGAGAACACTGATTCTCCACTGGTACGCTTCGTGTAAATATCCGGCTACTCAATTTATTTTAATAACTTTACAATACTTTGACTTAAAGGTTGGTATGCAGCTGACCACCCATGCTGTAGAAAATGGTTCACTTTGTCAATGTCACCCCTGTTTCAGGGAAGGACAGCAAGAGTAGCAGGGTATACGTTCATTTGAGATTTGGGTTTTTATGTTGTAGGTTCACATGCGGCATGTGCAAGTGCGAACTTGTACGAGTCTGCTTATGAGAATGCATATAATGTGAATCCCTAATGTTACATACCTTTGCAACCTAGATTTAGATTCAGATTTAGACCGTAATCTAACCTAAATTCGATTGTACTCGCCAAAGCTCGCTTCGACACTTCTACAAGAGACTGTATCCGGCGCAAGAAGCGTACCTACATAATAATATCAGTTCTGTCATGGAAGGACCAAGAGGAGGGGAAGAAAGCAAGGAAAGTGGGGGGTTGCCACGTGGTTCTCGGATCGATACCTCGGTCTGCGCAGGCTCAGTGCGTCAAGAATAAAACAAAACATTTCAACTCAATTACTAAGTTTTCCCTAAAATGTACAAAAACCAAAACACTCACTGCAGCAGCTGTACAAGATTCAGTACATTTTTCCGCAAACGTTCTGTCTGAGTTTTAGTTGATGCTTGTCGTATAGAACACGTACTTTAAGGCTACCAGCTGTGGGAGAAGAGAAACAATAAATAATATCACAAGAAAGCTAGGCTGTAACTTGCTTGGGGAATTTTTAGGTGGTTCGGTCAATAGGTCAATGGTTAATGTCCCCGCTTGCCGAAAATAGGCAGGGGTTTCATGTCGGAAATGATTTTGATTTCAGGTTTTAATGCCGGCATGCTTTTATCGGTAGAATACTGGCTATATCGGTAGGAGAATGGCGGTACACAATGGCATATTGTTACCGACTTTGATGCATGAAAGGGAAGCATGGAAAGTGAGTGATAGTGAAATGAGTATTTAAGGTGGAAATGATGCATTTGAGAAGCACGACAGAAAAAAACTCTGAAGGATAGAGTTAGGAATGAATGGGTAAAGGAAAAGTGCAAGTTGAGAAAAAACGTGAGAGTTAAGGTACAAAAGACTGTGATGAGATGGTTTGGGCATGTGGAAAGAATGAATGATGATAGACTGGCAAAGTGTATATACAGAGGAAATCTGAAAGGAAAAAAAGGTAAGGGACGACTGAGAAAAGTATGGAGTTATCAGATTGACAAGATTGTGAAAGAATAGGATATAAAAAGTGAGTGTAAATGGAGGAAATGTATGAAAAATGTGATGGGCATGAATGAATTTAAAAAAAGAGGTGTTTTTTATTATACAACCATACTACATAATAAAGAGCAAATTATAAACTCACATGATTTGTTTCTGTTTACAAGTTCTTTAACGTGTCATGTTGATCGTTTTCTCCAAGAAGTAACCAATTCTTAAAGTCCTTTTCAACCATTAATGGTATTTTTTTGTTTTCAGATCATTGGCGTCATCTCCGTCTTCTTCATCTGCGTCTCCATCCTGTCATTCTGCTTGAAGACCCACCCAGACATGCGAGTGCCAGTCATCAGAAACCTCACAGTCAAGACAGCCAACCAGAGCTTCGACTGGGTGTTGGACAAGACGATGACCAACGCCCACGTTGCTTTCTTCTACATCGAATGCGTGTGCAACGCTTGGTTCACCTTGGAGATCCTCGTCAGGTTCATCTCCTCTCCAAACAAGTGCGACTTCATCAAGGCATCAGTCAACATCATCGACTACATCGCAACCCTCAGCTTCTACATCGATTTGATCCTCCAAAAGTTCGCGTCCCACTTAGAAAACGCAGACATTTTAGAGTTCTTTTCAATCATCAGAATCATGCGACTGTTTAAACTAACCAGGCACTCGTCTGGGCTAAAGATTCTGATACAGACGTTTAGGGCATCTGCCAAAGAGCTGACTCTGCTAGTGTTTTTCCTTGTGTTGGGCATTGTGATATTTGCCAGTTTGGTGTACTACGCTGAGAGGATACAAGCGAATCCTCACAATGACTTTAACAGTATACCCTTAGGGCTGTGGTGGGCGCTGGTGACGATGACCACCGTTGGATATGGTGATATGGCGCCCAAAACATATGTCGGCATGTTTGTGGGGGCCTTGTGTGCGCTGGCTGGGGTAAGAACATCTTTTTTCATTCATTTATGTAAAACTGCTTCAATCTATAGCTCACTTGGTAAAAGTTGTCAATGTTTGCTTCCACAAAATACGTCAGACATGGTTTCTCGTTTGATTGTTTTCTTTCAACCCAAAGTGGAGAAGAACATTCAGCATTCACCAAAAAATTATGTTCTACTAGAACTAGCACAAATCTTTACAGGCACAAGCATTATTGGAGGACCTTAAGCGAGACGATAAAGCAAATTAGAACAATGTGAAAAGAGATAGGTGCTGTGTGGCCAGACAGAAATGTCTGAAGCATTTATGTCTCACTGTCTCAGACAAGAGAATGAGGATACCCTCAACTTTTGAAAACGAAACTTTAAACTAAAATACGAGTAGACCTCATTTTTAAGGGCTTGTTCGACATTTATGATCAGTGTCGTATCAGGTCCATTGACGAATAGCCCGGAGCAACTTCCCACTCGTTGTATCACAAACTTACACGTGTCTGTTTGTGAGCATGCATTGAATATAAATTTTAAATGTGAATATATCTTATTTATTTTAAATTACAAATTATAAGAGTTAAGTGTTAACTCTTAATCCGATCACGGATTAAGAGTTTTAAAAAGGTGTGTCTTGAGTGCTTCGCAAAATACAGCCACAGATTAGGAGTTCTTCACTCCGCAGTCTGTTCCACTCCACCGGACCGGCAACACGGAAAGCGCAGTTTCCCAAATTTGTACAAATCTGACGGCGGGGATGAACCAAATTTACTACTCCATCGCCCGCGGATCTGAGTGTCTGCCTCCTTACACCCATCTCAACAGGCGAAATCATGTCATTCAGTAAGGTGGAGCCAAGCCATAGATGTTTTTATATCAAACAAATACGGTAGACCACCCTCTCCGGGAAACGAAGCCAATGTAGTTTTTTAACAGCGGAGTGATGTGAGCGAATTTGGATATCCCGAATATGAGCCTTGCTGCCGAATAGGGTAATTGCAGTGGTAGGGAAAACGGTTGAAAATAATATGGTTGTGTATGTAGAGTACATTTCAAGGATCACAATCATATATTTTTGAAGTAGTAAAAATAAAGAACCTTTTTTTTTTTTTTAAATAGATTTGTTGAGAGGAATGCAATCCACCAACCTATTTTACCTGGCCAGTTGTCTTCATGCGAAAGCAGAAGCCTGTGTGCATACAACGGCATCTGTTGAACCAGGGTCGAAGTTATCGTCGCGGGATTCGAACCAGCGTTATCCGGTTCCAAATGACCTGTCTTGATCCCCGCGGCTATAACACCGACATACACGCGGCTATAACTCATTGATAATTTCGAAAAATAAAAATTCCGCCAAAAATGCAGCGTAACCGGCTAGGGACGTTGGACGTCATTTTGACGTCAAACGTCGCTAGCAAACTGATTACCTGGGCCCGTTGACACCAAAACTCTGAAGATCTGACGTCATACCCGCCCGAATAAAAAAATGACCTGTTTTAGCGGAAATGGAAAATACGCGAATTTTAAAGAGCTATAATTTAAAAACTAAGCCAGATATATTTTTTTTAAAAACGCAGATGCATTTTAAAAAATATAGCCTAACATTTTGAAAGTGGTGGAACTGTTTCTTCGGCTGATGGCCTCTTGATGACGCTGTGTTGCAGGTGCTGACGATAGCGCTGCCAGTGCCCGTCATCGTGTCCAACTTCGCCATGTACTACTCGCACACGCAGGCCAGGGCCAAGCTGCCCAAGAGGAGACGGAGGGTGCTGCCCGTGGAGCAGCCCAGGGGGCCTCGCCTACCAGGTACTATACTCCCGCACTCCTCGTTTGTGATGCACAATGTGATTTCAAATTTTGTTAAGATTTACAATAATAAAAACTACAAAGCTAAAATTTACTTATCGGATATTAGATGAATCGCTATAAGAGAACTTACATTATTCTCTACGTTTCGTTAGCGACGTAGCTAACGTCTTTAGGAGACACCCTCTCTGCAATGTCAAACGACCGTTATTCCAAGTTAAACCTAACAATTGTTAAGATTAAATAAAAATGCAATTAATTTTTTTTACAGTATTTTAATCAAAACACAAAAATTATTAAAAAAATAACATTATCGTGTTTTGCGTTTATTTCTTTGCTCAGTTGAGAATGTGATTCTTAAGACAATTTCATTGAAATGTCATCTTTGAATCAAATGGTACATAAGCCAAACAAGCACTGGGGGACGATTTCATATAACATAGTGAAAAAAAACTGCCTTCAATTTCATAGACTTTCCATACCCTTACGTCCAAACGATTACATTTTCACGGTTCCATAAAGAACGACACAGTGACAAAACGACACAGTGACAAAACGACACATGACATCACGACACATGACAGAACGACACATGACAGAGCAACACATGAGAGAATGACACATGAGAGAAGGGCACATGATAGAACGACACATGAGAGAAAATCACAATGACAGCACATCATATGACAGCACATTATATCACTAAAACATCGCTAAGACAAACCATCACAAGAAAATTACATCACAATGTCAAAACACGACAAGACAAATGTGTTCTGTGACAAAGAATGTTATGTTTTAAGTATGTGATATTCTGTCATGTGTTGTTCTGGCATGTGTCGCTCTCTCATGCGTCGTTTTGCCACAGTGCCGTTCTAGCCTGTCACGGTGTTTGTTAGTGCACAGTTATGAGAGCGGAGCATGCAGAGGACCCATTACCTAGGACTCGCCATTACGAGGGAAACCTTTTGTTTCAAAGCGGTAAATGGGAGCATCATGTGAATCAATTTAAAGTTACAACGACGCCATCAGAGCTGAGGGACTTTTTGTGTAATGTCTAAAAGTTACATGACAGAACGACACATGACAGAACAAACCATGACAGAACAACACATGAGAGAACGACACATGAGAGAAAGGCACATGATAGAACGACACATGACAGAACAACACATGAGAGAACAACACATGACAGAACAACACATGAGAGAACGACACATGAGAGAAGGACACATGATAGAACGACACATGACAGAACAACACATGAGAGAAGTCTTTCTCTGTGTCTACATGACAGAACAACACATGACAAATCATCACATGACAAAACATCACAGGAAAGTACATCACAGTGACAATACATCACTATAACAAAACATCACATGACAAATCATTATGTGATGTTATTCGATGTGCCGTTTATGGCATGGTCTGATTTAGGTATGTGATGTTTTTGTCCTTGTGTCGTTTTATCATAGTGATGTTTTGTCGTGTGTTGTTCTGTCATGTGTCGATTTGTCACTGTGCCGTTCTAACCTGACACCCGTTTTCACACACACACACAAAAAATGTGCTGTCTCCACGTTTTCCTCAACATTATTATGGCACCCGCAAAATGATGCCATAAACGCACACTTTACAATGTCTTTAACCTTTTTTTCGCCATCAAAAAGTTGCCTTACCTTGGTGTCATCAAATTGTCACCCCCGCAGTGAGGTTGTGCCTTTATGGCTCTTCATATTTACAACTTAACTTTTAATCTTAGTTTAAAATTTTGTCCTCAAATTTTTACTTGAAAAACCACTTTTGTTTACCTTACGCTCAAACCCCTTATTCATAAAAAGGGTTTTACTTTTAACCCGTTTTAAGTCAGTTTTCCCATACAAAATAGTACGTTTAAACCAGATTTTTGTTTGAACTAATCTAATGAATAAAGCTTTCAATGTTTACTTAATACTTTTCCCTGTTTTTTTTTAACTTAAAAGCGCTTTATAACCTAAACCAGTCGTTTTTATAAAAATGCGTTTATGAAACTTGATGGTCTTAGTAAAAGAGTGACAGTAATGAAAAAAATCAGGCGTATTTATTGATGATTTATCTAACTTATAGAGCTTTCAAAATAAATATAAGTAAAAAATGCCGCCACAATTTTTTTTTAAAAAAATCAGGTTTTTTATGTGTTATATTTTGGTATTACATTTTTCTTACTCAAGGCGCCGATTTTTGAAAATATGAAAAATTTTGAGAACATACGGAAAACCCGTTTTTACAGAAATGAAATTAATTCAGTAATTTCAGTTTTTTCATATTTTCTCGAAAACTACACTAAACTAAAGCGTCATTTTAAAAGATGCATTCCTTGACTTTTAGTTTTTTATGAGGCTGACCACCGATACTATAAAAAAATGTTTCACTTTGCCAATGTCACCCGTGTTTCGGTAAGGGTTGCAGGGTTTATGTTTATTAGATATTTGGGTTTTTATAATGTAAGTTCACATGCGGCATCTGTAATCGCAAACTTATACCCGCCTGCTTGGGCGTGCATTTAATATGAATCTCAAATGTAATTTCTCCTTGCAACTTAAATTATAGATTATATCGCCACCTTAAAGGTAAAACTGGTTAAGTGCTGATTCACTGATTTCAGATCAATTATTTATAAGGAAATACTCATGACAATCTTCCAACTACAGGATTGTCACTCTTTTATAGTGTTATATCTCGTAGAAAATAGGAAAAAAGTGCATTTATCTGAGAAACCCATGTTAGCTTAATATGTCACTTGTTTAGTTTTAGCTTTAAGGTGTCGATATATCGTTGCCTTAGTTCTTGTTTGCCGTATACGCCATTAAGAAAATTTTACATGAGCAATGTTTGCATGTGTACTGGACCAATGTGTCTTATGAAAACAAGAAATTTATTTAAAAAATATTTAAAAGAACTCTCACATTATCGAGTTTTACGGTTTTTCTTAGCTCAGATTGTGTAGAATTTGGTTCATAAGACAACTGCATGAAAAAGTCATATTTGACAAGATTGGCGTATACGGCAAATAAGAACTGGGGGAGCGATATGGGTGTCAAGCCTCATACCAACATATAATGCAAGGAATATAATTAAGAGTACAAGACACACTATTTAAACAGCAACCATCCAATCAATGCACGCAAAATAACAACTTTTACCTAAACTTTTCAGGACAAGCCGGTCCAGGTGGTGGACCCGCGGGGTCACTGACCGGTCCCGGAGGAGGTCAGGGGGGTCAGGGGGGCCAACAAGGAGGTCAAGGTCAGCAGGGAGGTCAGCCGGCCGCGCAGAACAGGAGGATGAACGCCGTCAAGTCCAATCACCCCAAGGACATCATGGGCTCTAAAATCGGTGGGTACCTGGTGGACATTCAGAGTCATAACAAAAGGAGACAATGCGTGAAAAAGATAATGACTCTGAATGAAATGAAAGAAGTATGTAATGAACGAGAGAAATGGCGGTTAATCTGCAATGTTGGCGGCTAGGGCATTTAATTGAATTTCGAAGTTATTTTTTGTAAATCATTTATATTTTTTTGTGCTCCTTGACTGATAAGATTCGTATGAGTCTGACCCCCGTGCTCTAAAAAGTGGTTCACTTTTGCCAATGCCACCCCGCCAAAGGCGGCAGGAGTGGCAAGGTTCATGTGAGGTTTTGTTTATTTGTATGCACACATGCAGAAAGTGTAGGCGCGAACCCACACGTGCCTTATGTGGGCATGCATTTAATATGAGCCTTAAATGTTAACATGTATTTGCAGCTCAGATTATAGATTACATGGACCTACTCTGACATCAAAATGACACTTGAACTATAAAATTAAAACAGAAAATGAAAAAAATGGGATGTGACTGTTATTTTTTACCCCTAGTATAAACATTGTGTATAAGATATACCCCTTACCTGTAAAAAAAGTAGGTTCCACTCGCCACATGCGAAATCCTACGGGGTTAACGCGGCAAGAAGTTACACTCTATGTGTGGCTTAGTTGCGTGTTTACATTTGCGTAATACTACGGCACTCCTAGAGAGGGATTTACTTTTCTTACATTTTTTAGATAGATGCCTAGACTAATAGGTTGGTATGAGGCTGACCATCCATACAGTAAAGAAATAATTCACTTTGCCAATGTCACCCCTGTTTCAGGGATGGTCTACAATACTTGCATGATTATGTTCATTTGAGATTTGGATTTTAATTTTGCAAGTAGGTACACATGTGACACTTGTGAGCGCGAACTCACACGTGTCTGCATGTGGGCATGCGTTTAATGTGAATCAATGTGTATACATCTTTGCAACTTAGATTAAAGATACGTCACAATAATCATTAGACATTACTGTTCCCTAATTCAGGTAATATATTTCGTGTAACAGCTGAAAGTGAAAGATCAGAAAGTTCATGAATCTATATGAATAATTTAAAAAATCGTTTATTATAAAAATTTGTAGCTTTTCATTTAAAAGTCATGTAAAAGTTTTTTACCGCGTTTTTTGAAAGGCATCGTATGTCGCGGGTGGAACCCAAATTTGTCAACAAGTTAAAACTTTTTTTCAGGGTTAAATACACTTTTTGGATATTAGACAAACCGTTATGGGAGAACATTTTTCTCGACATTTCGATAGCGAGGTAACCAACGTCTTTAGGAGGCACCCTTAATGCACTACTAGTGAGGATGAAGTGTTGCGTCTTTTTTTTTTTTTTTTAAATAGATTTGTGGAAAGGATCCACCAACCTATTTTGCCTGGCTAGTTGTCTTCATGCGAAAGCAGAAGCTTGTGTGCATGTAACGACACCTGTTGAACCAGGGTCGAAGTTATCGTCGCGGGATTCGAACCAGCGTTATCCGGTTCCAAATAACCTGTCTTGATCCCCGCGGCCTCCATTTTTTCATTCAATGGAGGCAGCTCTGCAGAGGCTCTGGCCACCCCTAGCGGAATGGCGACAGAGTTACAGTTAAAGTTACAGTTACAGATCCCCGCGGCCATAACACCGACCTTACAATCAAAGTGTCAAAAGCGAAGACTGGATTTTCGCTGATTGGCTTTAAAATGGCATTTTTTGAGGAAGTTTTTGTACTTTTAAAAAAACGAGTAACCAATGAGAACATTCTTTACTAATAAATGATTTATGTGATAAAGGAAACTCAATTGAATTGCATATATTTGAAACGTAGCATACAAAACTGTTTTCATAAAAAAAATCGCTTTTCACTTTTTTCACTTAATAATAAAGAAGGGTTTTCTAGGGTTACCTACTCATTTATTCAAAGTACAAACCACTTTGTCAAAAAAAAAAAAAATATGGCCAGATGGCGAAAATCACATCCTCCCTTTTGACAAATTGATTGTAAAGACGCCACCGGGTTGCTAGGGAAAAATTATACAAATATTTTGTTATTGGTTGGTAAAGATGGCAGTCACATGAAAGACTGACGTACACCACCTAGAAAAAAAATCCAAATTCAAAATTGTCCAAACCTCATCATTGTAATTTCGGTAAATCTAGATTACTACTTTGACCTCACCTTTTCGCCCAGTTGTTACACCTGGCGTCATTAGTACATGTATTTAGTGTGAGTCATTAACAGCGCGCCTCACTAGCACCTCCTCCACATTACGGCAACCCGAGCCGTCTTTAACAACTGCGGTATTTCTCACAAACGTCGAGAACTTACTCGCCTCCCCTCGCGGATACCGTTTACACTTTACAGTATTGTTTCTCAAACTAGAGTGGTTATCACATCGGTCTCGTGCTTGGAAGGCGGTGAGCTCGAATCTTGTCGGAGCCCGTATAAATCGCCATCTTAAAAAATAAAACTAAATAAGTGCTACAATCTGTCATCAAATTGCAAAGATATAAGTACTAAATTTATGATTAATTTTAAATGCATTCCCAACTTACAACATAAAAACCCAATCTCCAATGAACTTAAGTCCCTCAACTCTTGCCGAACTTTCCTGAAACAGAGTTGACATTGGCAAAGTGAAGCATTTTTTACACTATAGGTGATCAATGTTATCAACCTTTTCAATATCTTTGCAACCTAGATTATAGATAGGTATCGGATAAGTTCTCATTTTTTATTACTTTTCAAAAGGGAATTGTTTTTTGACTTATAGGTTGGTATGCGGCTGACCACCCATGCTGTAAAAATGGTTCACTTTGCCAATGTCACTCCTGTTTCAGGGAACGACGGCAAGAGTTGCAGGGTGTATGTCCATTTGAGATTTGGTTTTTATGTTGTAGGTTCACATGAGGCATGTGCAAGTGCGAACTTGAACGTGTCTGGTTGTGGAAATGCATGTAATGTGAATCTCCAATGTAACATATCTTTGCAACTAAGATTAGATTAGATTGAATCAAAAATGTTTGAGAAACAATGCTTCATACACTTTACAATGTAATAAGACCCTATTTAACAAGAGCCAAGTATATGTCACATCCCATTACAGCCTTACAACCATATTCAACAATAACACTATGTGAACTTGCAGTGCTAAGCATGGCTTCCAAGCCTGCGATTGGTTGTTTTAGAGCACCAATCAGATTCTTGGAATTCATGCTTTCGATTATGCCTTCCATTTTTTATTTATTTACTCTGAGACAATAATATTGTATCTTCATATTATGAAGATACAAGAAGTTACAGGTACAACTGAATAAGTACCGACTCATTGATTTGAGAAATTGTGGATAAAACGTTTTATTGGGAGTAACTTATCATAGTAAGTGAACTAATTGTAAGGAAGTGCTCATGAAAATTTTGTAAACTACAGGATTTTTACTGTTTTAGTGTTTTCTCTCAAAGAAAACTGGAAAAAAGGTGTATTATACACAAAATGTGAAAATCCTGTAGTTTTCAAGTTTTTCAGGAGCACTATTTCTTGTACTTAATTCACTTACTATGAGAAGTTACACCCAATATGTTTTATCCACGATTTCTCAAATCAGTGAATCAGCACTTATTCAGTTTTTCCTTGAGTTTAATCTAATCTAAGTTGCAAAGATATGTTACATTGGAGATTCACAATACATGCATTTTCACAAGCAAACACGTACAAGTTCGCGCTTGCACATGCCGCATGTGAACCTACAACATAAAAACCAAATCTCAAACGGATATACACCCTGCAACTCTTGCCGTCCTTCCCTGAAACAGGGGTGACATTGGCAAAGTGAACATGTTTACAGCATGGGTAGTCAGCCGTATACCAACTTCTAAGCCATGGAACATACAAAGGTGATGATATTTAGGAGTGAGTCTGAAAACTCATAGCGTTGATTGTGAATATGGATTTTAATAGCACACCATTATAATAACAATTGCTAATAAGGTCTCAGCAAATAATTATTAATTACCAATAATATGTAAAAATAATAACAATAATTCAACAACCTACTTACCTCCCCTTCTAAGGTGTAATGACTTGACACATAAAATCAATTTTATTAGCGATATTACCATCTATTGGGCAATAAATAAAGTTTTATTTTCTTACATTATTTACATGGTATTGTTATTGACTACATAACATAGATATTGCTAAATATCTACGATTAAAATATTTCCTCAAAATACCATAAAATGGAGTTGCCACAAATTTCAAACACAAAAAAATTGTAAGGTCAAACTATTGAGTTGCTACGGAAAAAGCTTACTAAATTTTGTCATTGATTTCTAAGGAGACATCTTAATCTAAATCTAAGCTGCAAAGATATATATCATTTAAGATTCATATTAAACGCATTCCCACAAGCAGACATATATAAGTTCGTGCTAACACCGCATGTGGACCTACAATATAAAAACCCAATCTCAAATGAACATAAGCCCTGCAACTCTTGCCGACCTTCCCTGAAACAGGGGTGACACAGTGAACCCTTGAAAGACCTGTAATGCTTTCTCGCAGAAACAAAATCTTATTTCAAATTTTGTGCCGTGTCTAGTTTTAGTAATTTTGTAAGATATATAAAAATCTTTATTTTTTCATGAAAAAAAACTTTCTTTCTTGTTTAATAGATGTCAGTGTTTACATATATATCAATCAAATTTAATTTTAATATAAACCTAATTTTATAAACAAATAAATAAATATTTCAGTGCCTAAAACATACATTTTAATAAAAGTAAATTGTTTGTTTAGTTTCCAGTATGAATATTTAAAAAAATGTATTTACAGATAGGATAATAATTTACTGAGAATTGTTTTCCATGGAAGTTTTATTCATTTATTAGCTCAATACTTTAGTAATGAAGTGTACACACTATTTAATTATTTTGTGAAATGTCCCGCCTTGTCATAATAATGTGAACAGATCGCAACATTCAGCTTTGTAATATTGTTTCGCTGGCGCTTTCACAGATGGTGATCACAGCGAGCTAGAAGCCATGATCCAAACCACACCCAACAACTTCAAAAGAAAAAACCTCAGCATGCTCTAAGCCGAGACGCAAACCTGGAAATAACAAAATAAAATCCCAAAAAAATCCTCACTTATCCAACCATTAAAATTTATACCCAAATTTATCCTCATGCACTAAAATTTCAATATTTCTATCTTTCAAAAAAAAATCTCTAAATTTAATAAACTTAAAATAATAATTATTTTAGTCGTACTGAACCAAAGGTAGGAATTTAGGATTTTGGTTAGAAATGAGATAAATATTTGGAAATGCAAAAAAAAACACATTTCTTAGTACTTATCACATTTCTGGAAAATATTCTGCAATTTTTGGTTCTACACGACTCATTCTCATTCTAACACTTTTTTCATCTATTTGTAATTTTAACCATTTTTTTTTCAAAAAAACTCCTGCATGGATCACTGAAAAAGATAAACTTAAGTACTTCAAAATAATAATTTTTTGTACCATCCATTTTCAAAATCTGTGTAGATAAGTTTTGTCAAGTATTTTCAATCAAAATCCAATGATTTTTGGATGAAAAATTCATTTGAATCCAAACATTCAATCCATACATTCCCTTCTGTCCTGTATTGAAAACTTTTGAAAATTCAATCCCCGGACCGACAAAATGACGGTCCCTCCTCACTGCTGGTAACTCCTTAGCTGCTTTTGCAAAAACCCTGCTTCAACCGTCATCGTCACAGGTTTGACTTCATTTTATAACCTCCAAACTTAACTTGTTTCTCATCTGTTTTTCTTATTTCGCTGAAGTCGTGACGTATTGAGATCCAATTGCCGCAGGCCCGGATCAAGGCCACTGGGGGCCCTGGTGCGGGAAAAGTCAGGGGCCAAAAGGGGCTAAACCAAACAATTATTGACGCCTCATTAAGTTTATTTTTGGGAAAGCTGTTCAGGAGGTTTATAACACTTGATAAGGAAACTTTGTATCGACTTTTTGTAAAAATATGTTTTTTTTTTTTACTTTACAATTTAATACAAGTCGCAATTGGTGCAGGTACATATTTGGTCCCACACGCCCTTTTTACTTTAACCCAAAAAAATAAATATCCTCTAAATATTTTCTAAAAGACTTTGTGAGCCTTTTTGGTCGTGAATGTCTTAAAAAACCTGGGCCCCCCAACAAATTTGTGTTGAAAATTTATTTGAATTGTATTTGTAACCAAGCGCAAGTTCAAATCCTGTCGTGTCCTATCGATGAAAACCTGATTCAACATATCGTCTCCCAAGTGCTTGTTTGGTTTATCTACCATTTGATTCAAAGATGATCTTTCAATGATTTTTTTTAAGAATCCCATTCTACACAATTTGAGCTAAGAAAAAAACGTAAAACCCAATACTGTGAGATTTGTTTTAAATACTTTCAAAAACACTTTCCAGTTTTCATTGATCCAGAACACATGCAAACATTGCTCATGTGAAATTACCTCTGATGGACATAAGACAGACAAGCACTAAGGAAGTGACATGTCATCGGGCAATTATTACTTTGTAAATTCTAATAGAAAGAATTAATTAGTTGTCCAACCAACCGCTTTCTTCTTACTGCTGTTCAATCAAAATGTCACGACTTCCGCCATCTCCAAGCTTGCTCGTTTCTTCTTCTTTTATCTATTCTTTGCTTTGAATCTTTCTTACGTTTCCAACTTCTTCAATAATGCATCCTGTCTCTTCAAAAAACTAATGCACAGCCAACATATTGTCCTAAATAACCTTACATAGTTTACAGCCGCTTGTTAAATTGCATTTAAAGATGCGCTTTCAATCTTAAACAGTGAAGATTTGCTTTATATGTGTGCACTCAATATATTAAATGACAATTTTAAATGTTTTAATTTTTTTTTCAGCGATATTTCTAATATTTTTTATTACTTATTAGCAATAATATTCTTTTGTAGATTAAGTGATGTATTTTTCAGTGTATGGTTTGCTAGAAAGCAAGGAAAAATACTTATTTTTAACAATTTCAACTGCGAAGAGATCACGTCTCCGGAATGAGTCATGAAAGATTTGGACACATCGTAGCTAATAAGATGCCAATAGGTCGACAAAGCCCAGCTGGAAGACCTCCTGAAAGGTTGAAAGATAGCTGGGTGTCTTCATCTCAGGTTCCAAGGATCTAAATCAAGATGTCTTTATCTGTTTATCAATTGGTGATCCTTCTTTCGGTGCCACTTCTATCGAAGATCGGCGATCATCATAACTATTTTGACTTTGGATGCTGTGGCTCAAGACAAGGACTTAGTGCAGGGAATTGGTCTTCCAGCTGGACATTAACCAAGGTAGTCAGGATATTCCATATTTTGTTCCGTTCTTTTTTTTTATATAAATTCATATTTTGTTAATTGATTTAATAAAACAGAAAAGAATGCACTTTACCAACCTATTATTGTCTAGTTAGAAACAGATATTTACATTTTTAATGAACATTTATTCAATAATTTTATTTACACAATTAATATTTGTTTATAATCCCCTCATAACATCTGTTTAACCAGGGTCAAAGTTTGTCAAGGGGACAGATGGTTAATCTAATCTAATCTAAGTTGCAAAGATTTGTAACAATGGGGATTCACATTAAATGCATTCTCACAATCAGACACATATAAGTTCACGCTTGTACATGCCGCATGTGAACCTACAATATTAAAACCCAAATCTCAAATGAACATAGACCCTGCAACTGTTGCATACCTTTCCTGAAACAGGGGGGACATTGGCAAAGTGAACAGACGGTTCATTTCAAAATAGCGGGTCAAAACGGTAACTAATGGTAACGGTTTTTTAAACAAAAACAATGCTGGTTCGATTCCTCTTGACGATGACTTTAACACTGGTTCCACAGATGTCATTAGTGAATTATTAATCAATAACTACTTAATGAGTCAATAAAATTTTAAAAGTCATAGATCCTTTTATTGTTAATCTTAATACTTGTTTCTGGCCAGGCAAAAATATGAAGGTTGGTTAATTGCATTCCTCTTTACTTTTACAACTTTACGAATCTATTTTTCCGACTCCATTTTCCAAAAACTACTATTTTTCCAAAAAGGTGCTTTCATTCAAACCATACATTCCATGGATGTTGTGAAACAATTTATTTCAGATACATATTTGGGCGCATAGAGTGTCGCGGCTGTCACTTGGTGTTGTCATTAAATCCAAGTTGTTTTCAGATGAGGAACTCCTCGCTTCAAATGTGGAGAGAAACGGCACCAAGCTCTCGGCAGAATTTACACGAAACTAAAACGGTCAACGGTACAAAATGTCAAAACAATTATTGAATGACGATCCCCTGTAATGCAAGTTGTAGTTACTAACATCCAAATGAATGCCAAAACTCAATTTGTAATAAAATATTGTTCGCTTACAGTAACAGAGTCACATTACACCTTCACAGTACAACGGTCAGTTTGCTTCTCTCTTGTCACAGAGGGCTTTGGTCCTTATTTATAGTAAAACTAAGGATAATTTGTGAATCATTGAGAATTGTAAATCTGAGGATGTTGGTTTTGACACCAATGAAACGGAGAGTTCTCTAATAATGTTTCTTTAAAGCTGAAATTCAATTGCAAATTGGTTACTTGATATTACTTTATCAAAATCATATTTAAGTATTTAAAAACTACAATTCTGAGATATTTAAATATTCTAAAAAAAGAGCAGATGTAAATCGGGGAATTGCATTATTTATTATTAATTCATTGAATTTAAATAATTATTCAACAAGGCTACAGTAAGCGTACGATACACTTGATTAAATACAAAAATAAACTAACCTCGCTTCCTTCATAGATGCCTGATACCTTTGATTTTAATTATTTATAGATTTTCCAAATAACAAAATATACAATTGATTCTTTGAATGAGTACCTCCTTATATAACTGATTATTTTTCAATTTTTATGTACCTTCCTAGAAAACAATACAATAATGCAATAAGATTGCATGCTCAATATAAAACTTACAATGATTAAACTATTTCTTTATTTCAGCATGACTTTTAGATGAAACCATAAGCCAGGTACAGACCTATGTAACGTTTAATGTAAGATAAGAATGTCTTCCGTCAGACACGCACTAATATTCCGCACTTAGTTTGTTCGTTTGTGGGCCCATCGGAGTGTAACAATGGATGAGAACAAGTGCTGGTGCAAACAAAACATGTGATGCTTGTGGAATTTGTGTTTCATTCAACAACATACTACATTACACGTTACACATGTCTGGATCGGCCCTTTTTTATACATATTGATACATCAAAGATAAAACTGAATAAGTGTCATTTTAAGCTAACGTGGTTTTCTCAGATAAATGCACCTTTTTCCTATTTTCTACGAGAGAAAACACTAAAACAGTGTGAGAATTATGTAATTTAGAAGTTTTTCATTAGCGCTTCTTGACAATTAGTTCACTTACTGTGAAAAGTTACACACAATACAAATGTTTTATTCACTATTTCTCAAATCAGTGAATCAGCACTTACTCAGTTTTACCTTTAAGGGGGCGATATTTATGATTAATTATCTTAAAGTGTTTCCAAAATTGTCTATAAAATAGCTAATACTATTCTTAAACTTATCTATGGTCTCAAGGACTTCTCAAGGTGATTCTTCGTACCTTTCAGAATAACAGCTGACTCAACATTTTAGGACTAGCTTGTGTTTTGGACTTCAGTTTCTAAGTCCTGTAGAATATTCAGGCCCGGATTAACCCGTCTGGAAGCCCTGGTGCGGAGAAAAGCTTGGGGCCCCCATACCCACCTATATTTCCCCCGCGCCTATTTTTCACATCGCAAAAGATTTTTAAAAGACTGCGAAAATATTAATTGAATGGTTCACATAAAAAATACACTAAATAGGTAAGAAGTTGAACATACACAGCAACTTCTTGCACTGGAGTGGAAGTCTCAACGACCGTTGATAGGTCTTACCGTATCTATTTGAAGATATAACAGAAAAAAACATGGCAGTGTATCAACAGCTAAAACATTTTATATGGAACAGTGATCAGCTGTTCAGGCATGGCCATGTTTTATTCCGTCCTATCAACAAATAGGTACGGTGAGATCTGCCGAGGACCGTCGAGACTTCCATCCCTGGTTCGGTCGCACCACTCGAACCGCCCTTAATCTGGGCCTGAAAATACTGATAGAACAATGATATTGAAGTATTTGGTCTAGACACATACAAAATGTATTTTACTTGATAATATTATATCAGTTGTCTTGCTACAATCAGGAACCAAATCGCACGTTTAGTAATAAAGAGCAATAACTCAAAAAACAAAAATGTTGGGAAATCACGTTTGAAGTTCAGACAACCAGTACAACTTGTATGGGATGAAAAAGGCGACCAATGTTTTATCCAAATTGAACGGCTGTCGCATTCTACCTATTCTCCTCGCATTGTTCTTGCGTTTTATTACAAAATCTTGATTTTCCAAATTTTCGAGTTATTGCTCTTTATTATTAAGCGTGCGAAATGATTATCATTCCTAAGCTTCAGTTTCCATACAAGCTACATATCTTTGACTTCAAATGGAATTTAAACTTTTCTTAAAAAATAATAAGATAAAAACGACTTTGTTTTAGATTACGGCTAGTGTACAATTAATTCGATGACCGGTTTCGCAAACAATTCATTTGCATCTTCGGGTGGCTAAATAATAACAAAATAGTTCAAATACGGAATCAATTTCTAGAGAGTGTCATCGTGTGAGGGTATGAGGGAAGAAGGTGGGATATTCCCGAGGAAGCAATTACTAAGAAAGGACCCAGGTGATACAAACTGCACACATGGCCGTCCTGCATCCCCCTCCCTCCCTCACACCCTCACACGATGACACTCTCAACGATTGATTCTGTATCTGGACTATTTAGTAATTATTTAGCCACCTGAAGATGCCAACGGATTGTTTGCAAAGCCGGTCGTGGAATGTATACTTGCCGTTTTTATTTTTTATCTTTTAAGATGAATGACCACAAAGAGAATACCTCTACAATCAACAAAATTTAAACTTTTCTTTATAATTTAAGTCCAGCGTGATGCTTGGGAAGGTTTATCTAATACCAGCCCTATGAATGCATGATAATACAAGGTGGATATATAAAGGTGTGTACACTAGGAATCGCAGAGGGCTCTTGTGGTGTGATTCACACAAAAACAGCGCTCACTAACTTAGGCGAACTATGATTGTGGGGCATGCAGGCAATCAACAATCGCCATTGCGCTTTATACCTTCAAGTTTGCTCCCCTTTGTAAATCCACTTTGAATGATTAAAGTATGTTGTCTATATAAGATTTTTGTGGTTTAAAAAGACACTTGTTTTCTCTGACTTCCTCTCACAGTTTTTCTTCTAAATGCATGAATCTAATGCATATTATGTAGATTTATTGAAGACAAATGATTTATGAAATATATCTATATTTGGTTTATTTTTTCCATATAAAATTTGAAACATGTAGACATATTCTTAATTTCAAATCCAAACTTACATAAAATATTTATAGAAATTTGTAGAGACTAACTGACATTTAAAAATACTTAATTGGGGGAATATCACCCCTATTTCGGCGTAGGCTGGCAAGAGTTGCACAGTTTGTGTTAATTTTTTTCAAAGTTCAAACTTTCATACATGCAAAGCTTACACGTACATTAAATATAAATTTAAAATCAAGTTGCTGGGACGGTCTAGGATAAGGAGTAGGCACTCGAATTTGCGTTATTGACACTAATGCCGGTTCGAATCCTGCCTTGTCCTATCAACAATAACTTCGACCCTGGTTCAATACATATCATTGCATGCACACAAGCTTCCGCTTTTGCATGAAGATAAACTGGCCAGGTAAAATAGATTGGTGAATTGCATTCCTCTTCTATAAATCTATTTTTTTTAATAAAACTAAAAAATAAAATGTTAAGATATCATTGCAACTCAAATTATAGATAGATAATAAAGTTTGGATATGAAATAAAGATGCACGGACTTCTTATAGGTACTAAAGTAATATTATTTATTAATTTTAAGCCTTCTTGGTGTCGATTTTAACACTACTCTTCCTTTTTGTATTAAGCATGTTTATAATTAAATTTAAAAATAAAAAATTATGAAGAAATCCAAATAAGAGTTTTACACAGCTTATACTGAAGGTAGGTGACAGTTGAGGGAGGACGCTGTTATGATGCTAGTGTCAAAGCTTCCTCAGCCATTCTCAGTCCACTCCTGGATGTAGGCCTCCTCCGATCTTCTCCATGTCTGTCTATCAGCTGCTTTGCTCAGCCATCCTCTGCCTGCAGTTCCCTTGATGTCGTCCAGGCGCCTCAGTTAGGGGCTCCCTACTCCCGGCTTGGACATCCTGGGCCGCCACTGGACGATCCTTTTCAACCACCTGTCATGGTCCTGCCTTGCGACGTCACCAGCCCAGCGCCACTTTAAGCAGGCCACTCGCTGTACAACATCTGTGACACCAGTGCATCCACGGATCTCCTGGTTTGGAACCCTGTCTCTGAGGCTTAATCCCTGCATCCTCCTTTCAATGGCTCTTTGGCACGTCCTCAGTCTATTGGCGATATACTGAGTGAGCCCTTTTGTTTGCAAGCCATAGGTGGATACTGGAAACGCGCATGACTCAAAGACCCTGCGTTTCAGGTTAACAGGCATTTTATAATTACAAACGTAAATGTAATAAAAACAAAAAGAATACTTCTTCATACAAATTCCTACTTCTTTTTAAAACTTTCTTCTTTTACCTATTTCATGTTGCCCTCAGTCTCTCCTTTTGTTTTATAATAAAATAAAAAGAATACTTCTTTCTACAGCATTTTTCTTTTTCCTGCTTCCAGTTACCATGAGTCTGGTCCCAGGAGTGGGAATAACGGCTTCGTTGAGTCCAAACGGCTTAGAGCAGCTGAGTCCAGCCTTGGCAATGGTGAAAGCAACGCAATGCTTTGAAAACCTTGCCTTTGGACGACCTTCCACGGCTTCAACTCCTGTCGCCAGCCAGGCAGACAGTCTTCTGGCCAAGGGCTTCATGAGAAGAAACGTCTCCGAGAAGTGTTTCCTGAGCACGTGCGACGAATCAAAGTCTCTGGAAGAGCAGAACATTCCAGAAGTGCGGGACGAAGAAGATAACGAGGAGCTACGAGCACTTGTTCCACAATAACTTCTTTTTACAATTTGATTTCCTGCTTGCATGGAAAAATGTCAACAAACTTTTCAGTTTAGATTTTTCCATGAGATTGCGTTGACTTATAGGTTAGTATGAAGCTGACCACCCATACCGTACAAAAAATGTTCACTTTGCCAATGTCACTCCTGTTTTAGGGGAGGTTGGAAAAAATTGCAGGGTTGATTGTCTGTTTGTGGCATGCATTTAATATGAATTTTAAATTCACAACTTAAATTATAGTTTGCATGAATCGTGAATGATTGAAGAAATATAAAGTAAAATGAAGACACATTTTAGCAAAATTACTTCTTTTTACAATTCGATTTCTTCTACATTGAAAATATTTGTAAAAAGAGCATTTTCTTCCATGTATAATCTAAGTTGCAAATATAAAAAACATTTAAAATTAATTTTAAATGCATGTCCACAAACAGACACGTGTTAGTACACACTTACAAATTCTGCATGTGTATTTACAAATTAAAATCCAAACCAAACATAAGCTTTGCAACTTTAGCCGACTTTCCCTGAAACAGGGGTGACATGTTGGCAAAGTGAAATATTTTTAACAGTATGGGTGGTCAGCCTGATACTAATCTATAAGTCAACTTTTTTATACAAATCATCACTTCCTTTTACAACTCTTATTTTTATTCAATCTTTACTTCGATCATCAAAGTTACTTGGATGCTGTAAAAGATTTCCCGTTGACAGAAGAGACATGAGTACCTATCTACTCACCCTTCTTTCTACAATTCGTACCCCAAGTGCTTGTTTGGCTTATCTACCATTTGATTCAAAGATGACCTTCCAATGGAAGTGTCTTAAGAATCCCATTCTACACAGTCTTGGCTAAGAAAAATGATAATGTGAGAGTTGCTTTAAATATTTTTAAAATCAATTTCCAGTTTTCATAAGACAAATCGGCCCAGTACACATACAAACATTGTTTACCTCCGATGGGCATGACGTTAGTATTTATTTGTCTTATCTCTAACAGAGGTAATTTCAAATCAGCAATGTATTATGTGTACTGAACAAATGTGTCTTATTATTGCTGGAAATAGATTTTAAAAATATTAAAAATAACTCGCACATTATCGTGTGAGTTATTAAGAAAATTTCATTTAAAGGTCACCCTTGAATCAAATGTTAGAAAAGCCAAACAAGCACTTAGGTGATGTATAGTTCCCATCTTCACTAAGTTCAGTTTAAGCCGTGTCGATCCACACGCAAGTATGTATTGTCAAAAAAATTTAAATCACAATTATTTACTAACCCCATACTTTTCATTAGCAATAAAATCACATACTTATAAGAATCGCAAGGACTTGGTGAAAAATAAAATACAACAGTTGGCATTATTGATTAAATTTTATGCTTAAATAAGTAAAATTAATTAAGCGCATGCTATGTAAATAAGAAATCAATGTTTTAGGCTATTTTCTTATTTTTTCTATTCAAAAGTTATAAATTTAGGAGTAAACTCTGTAAATACTGCTTTATTGCGACTACTATTTAAATTATAAAAACTAGGCTAAGTAAATAAATAACTATTTTTTGTCACACTTAAAAATGTTTAGTTTTTGTTAAGGTGAATTGGGGTAATTGCAATAAATTATTTTGACGAGACGACATGACAAAATGGTGTCGACTTTAATATTCAATTACCATAATTTTAATAGGAAATAATCAATTATTTTCTGTTCACTTAGTGAAGAGATTTGTGATAAATTTGTATTAAATGCTGTATCAACATTCAAACTCTTTCGAATTCATATTTTTAAAATTATAATTACAAAGGAAATAATTCCTTCAATTTGGCGATATTCCGAGATATCTTTGAGAAATTCCAAAATCGTTCAAAGCAACTCCGGTCGAATGCTCAGTTGGCAGAGTGCTTGCATTCCATGCCGAGAGTAAGTGAGGGTGTCAGAAATGATTTCCCGTTTCAGTGTTTATTTCGACCTTAAAGTAAAATACCGACAAGGTATCGAACTTAAAATAAAATACCGACAAGGCTTACTCAGCCTTCACAAGAAATGCTCAGCCCCTTCAGGAGCTGGGAAACTTCCACAACTTCAACTGAAGTGGTTGACGTAAGGCCGGCCCTCTTACCTGTAAAAATAAATAGGATCCACTTGCCACATGTGATCCTTTCATGGAAAATGCGACAAGAAGTCACACTGCATGTTTAGCTTAGTTGTGTTGAGTGTTATTAAGTTTATTATTGTCATTTTCGGAATTCCCTATTTTCTCAACTACCCCAATACACCCTACATTGTTCATTTTAATGTTTTATGATCATTTTCACATCATTCTATAAATTTAGGAAATACGTATCAACGTCACATCAAGAATAGCAATGTAAAATATTAACTCAATGGAAGCGCAGTGTAGAACCATCTCATAATATGTAAAATATGGGGTGACAGGATCACAATGACAAAACGACACAAGGATAAACATCATATGGCAAAAAATCACATCCCTAAAATAGAACAAATCATTCCTTGACTTATAGGTTGGTATGAGGCTGACTACCCATCCTGTAAAAAATGGTTCACTTTGCCAATGTCACCCCTGTGTCAGGGAAGGTCGGCAAAAGGGCTTATGTTCATTTGAGGTTTGGATTTTATTTGTAACTACACCTGTTTGTTTGTGCGCATATATTCCAGAGCTTTAAATGAATATATCCTTGCAATTTAGATTATAGATTATAGATTAGCCGCAAATCAAAAAACATCACAAACACCACAAACATTTATTAAGCAATACACACCACGACGTTGCAAAAAATATATACATGCGTTCCATTTTCTCATGTTCCTTTTGCCGTTTTTGGTATTTTCTGTTTCAGTCCTGTCGACGGCTCAGTTTTTAGAGTAATTAAGTACTTGCATTCCATGCCGAGAGCTCAGGTTCGAATCTCACTGAGGGTGTCAAAATTGTTTGCCCGTTTCCGTGTTTATTTCAAACCCAAAATAAAAATACCGGGAAGGCTTAATCAGCCTTCACACAATGTGAATACCAGCCTCCTCGGGAGCTGGGAAACCTCCACTTCAACTAAAGCAGTTGGCGTAAAGCTGGCCCCCTTACCTGTAAAAATAAAAAGGTTCCACTCGCCACATCCACTCGAAAACGCGGCAAGAAGTTACACTATATGTGTAGCTTAGTAGCGTTTTAGGGAGGTATGTGATGCTTTGTTATGTGATGCTTTTTCATGTGCCATTTATTTTATGTTCCGTTGGTATGTGTTGTTTTGTCATTGTGATGTTATGTCATGTGACATTTTGTCGTGTGATGTTCTGTCATGTGACGTTACGTCATGTGTTGTTTTGTCTCTGTGATAGAAATCATGGAAGCAAAATATAGTATAACGCTGTTTGAGGAGAGCAAAGCTTATTTGAAAATTAATTGTAAGTAGGCAAATACAATATTTATTTAAAATATTTTGCAAAGCAATGTTGCATATATAAAAGCTGTTCATTAAAAGAAAAAGAAAAATATTAGTATATAATGTCCATTGTGCAGACAAAAAAGTGAAAAAACATTTTTCAGAAGCTTCTTCTTTTGGTGCAAATTCAATCAAATAAAAGAAATCATCATGGCTAATTTGACTATGCATGCTGCGGCTCAAAACAGGGGCTTGTTGAAGGTTTTTAAGCCACAATGTCCATTGGCGTCCCTAAGTTCTTCTCCCTTCAATCTTACCCTATATGATAAAATGGAGAAGGCAGTATCTCTCAAAACATGACTGAAGTACATCAGCTTTCTCTGCTTAATGGTTCATAGAAGTTCCTTTGTAGACTACTTCATCGGTTACTCAATTTTAGAACCTATAGAATTAAATTCACTTATGTGGTCTGAGCTCAGTTGGTAGAGCCCTTCCTTTCAATGCCAGAGGGCAAGGGATCAATCCTCACTAAGGGTGTTTGAAATGATTTCCCGTTTCGGTGTTGATTTACCAACAGAGCGCAATATTCAATTTTGTGTGAAAGTAAAGCTTTCATATTATCTCGACAGATGATAGTAGTAATCTAACTCAAGGTTTATTGGCATTAAGAGACTCATATTTAATACATGCACGCAGATACACGTAAGTTCACAATTACACACGCTGCATCTGTACTTAAATGATAAACCATACCTCATGTGAACATAAGCATTGCAACTCCTGCCACCTTCCCTGAAACGGTTTGGCATTGGCAAGAGTGTGTTTTTACAGAATGTAGGGTGAGCCTAGTACCAACCTATTAGTCAAGGGCCAAAAATTACTGTAATTAGGAACTAAGAAAAAGATAATTGAAATTCGATTAAATTAAATTCAAGTGAATTAGCTTTCATATAATCTCAAAAGATGGCACTATTCATTAACAGGACAAAAAAACTTTTAAATAATTTTCATAGATGGCAGTAGTCACTAAAAAATAACTTATTTATTTAGATTAACTTTTGCACACATTTTGTCTGTACAATGGATCCATTATCAAATTGCAAAATATTTTCATGTTTAATATTACATAACGCATTGTTCATAGTATATTAATAACAAAAAAATTAATTATGAAAATATTAAAATTTAAGGTTTTTCACACAATATAGTATGAGACCAGATGGATTATAATACATATTTGTAGGCAGAAAAAGTGAGAGAAAATGTCGAATTCGGACCAAAACTGTAGCATACTATTGTGATAGTCATAACAATGACATTTTAAAGTTAAAACAATCTGTATTTGAGTGCTTTTATGTCAAATTTCATCAAATAGATTGTCACTGTGATGGTCGATGGGGTAAGGCGTCGATGCTCGAATTTGTGTCGTTGAAAGTAATGCTGGTTCAAACCCTGCTTGCGTCATGTTCTATAGACAATAACTTCGATCCTGGTGCAACAGATGTCATTGGGCAGTTATTGATTAATAATTCATTAAAAATATTAAATAATGAATTGTTATTGATAATGTTAATACATGTTTCTGGCCAGGCAAAATATGTTGGTTAATTGCATTCCTCTTCACAAATATTTCTTTGTAGTGTAAGATTTAAAAAAGACAGTATGAATTGATTTTAAACACATTTTGAAAGAGAAATGCTATTCAAAAATTTATTTCTGTCTGCTTAAGCAACAAATGGAATCTATCGAGCTATCCCACATTATCAGAGAGCCCATGAAATGACATTGACAAAATTCTGATTTTACACGGATGGGTTGCTATGGAAAAGGCTATCCACAATTGAAGTCTACAGGGGAAAAACAAGAAGTGTCAGCAAAAATAAGAAAATAAGTTTGTAAGGAAAAAGGAAAAATTAGTGGCATCTGTGTGTATCTAAAGCTCTGCAAAATTTGTAATGCAACATCAGTCGCTATCACAGTTTCTGGCGGTATTTCCGGTTCTTTGTGACAGGCAATGACCATGATTTCAAATTTCAAATTTTGACTTACCTACTCATAATTTTCTTCAACTGACATTCCTTGTTTTTCCCTTGGAGTCTTCAATTTATAATCTAAGTTGCAAAGATATGTAAACATTTAAGATTCAAAAAATTAAAATTAAAAATAAAAAACAAATTGTATTAGGTTGGTTACAAAGTGAATGCCTCATCAATAAATGATATTTAAGATTCACATTAAATACATGTTCACAAGTAGACACGTGTAAGTTTGCACTTACAAGTGCTGCAAAATAAAATCCAAAACCTCAAATGATAATCATATAGAATGAAAACTGACAGAAAAGTACTCAAATACAGCTATTAAATAATATTGTTAGTATATAAGTTTCCTAAGGAGCATTGTATTAATGAATTAAAACATAAGATTAAGTATTTAAAAAATATATATTTATTTGCCTGTTTTTTTTAAAACACAGCACATCAGACCATTAGTATTTGGTACCAATTACAAGCAATATCGTTATTTTAAGTAAAAACTATTAACCGTTTACATAAACTCCTCTCAATCGCATGAATCAAAAATGTATCATTATGATTTTCGCGGGTTCAATTTAATAAGAAATGCTGTGATTTATTTCTACACAATTTATTTCAGATTTGGTTCATGTACAGAGTCACTTCACACCTACACAATACAACGATCGGTTGACTTCTACAGCTACAGAGAGCTTTGGCTCTTATTTTAGGGGAGAGTGGTGAGACTTGAACAGGTTGGAGACATGAACACCCCCCTTTGGCGCCTTTATTTGAGGTTTTTTTTTTGTTTTGTTGGCATCATTAGCTCTACTGTCATCTGCTGCCACCATTTATTGTGACGTCGCGCCGACATCTCCATAAACGTAAAAGGCAGATTTATATGAATTTTTTAAGGTACTTTTCTGTCTTTTACTGGTACATTTACGAACCCTGAAGATTTTTTAGAGGTTATGATTTATTGTTCCTGACATTTTATGTCAGTGAGGTGGTTCATTGAGGTGTATTTAGTGTTTGAATTTTCAACATTGAACCAACATTAAGGTGGGTAGATTTTGTTGTTGTTAAATTCTTCAGGTCGTGAGACTTGAACATGCCCACTGTGGTGAGACTTGAACATGTTCAAATCTCACCACTGCCCTGCACTCGCAACCCTGGCATGTGCCAAAGGGCGTAACCGCTACATTACTTTAGAATTATGCATTATCTCTTCATTTTAAGCTATGGGACGAAAGTATCAGCCCAAGAAGGAAACCAAGGTCCGAGCAGAGAGAATTCCTGTAGAAGAATTAGAAGAGGCTCTGAAGGAGATTAAAAATGGAGCTTCGGTTAAGAGCACTGCTTTTAAATATAAAATAAACCGGACGACATTAGGACGAATAATGAAAAGTGGAGCAGCAGCCTCTGCCAGCTACAAAAATTCAACAATTTTCACCCCAGGGGAAGAAGAAGAATCAGCATCATACTGTCTTGAGCTCTCGCAGCTTAATCATGGCCTAACCACGAAAAAATTTAGACAGCTTGCATTTCAATATGCGAAAACCAATAAAAAAAAGCTTCCACCAGTTTGGATTGAAAAAGAAGAAGCTGGGAAAGAATGGTGTAAAGGTTTTCTTGAGAAAAATGCCAGAATTTCACTCAGGAACGAAGGGAAATATTTTCTTTCTACGGTTTCTACAATTAAAGCAAGTATAGTGCACTAAGCTTAGAAAATAGATTTTTTTAAATATTTTGTATGGAAAAAATTCAATAAAAAACAGTTGTTTATTAGATAATGTGTGATTTCATTCCTATGTTCAAGTCTCACCTATGGGGTGTTCAAGTCTCCAGCCCAATGGTGAGACTTGAACATAGCTGCCGACCTTCAGAAAAAAATATTTAGTATTAAAACAAACAACTAGATCAATTATGTAAAATTCATATAGGTACCTAGATGATCAACCTGCATAAAAATGTCAAGAAACTTGGCCTAACGTCATTGGTGTCAGTAAAAAAAAATAAAAACCAAAAATGTGTTCAAGTCTCACCACTCTCCCCTATAGCAAGAATAAAGATCATTTTCTAATCATTAAGAATTGGTTCATGCGAGACTTTACTAGAACACTCTACCAAGCACTCGAGCAATCTCGAACAATAAAAATACAAATTATATAAGGAACTAACATCTATTCATTTATAGGGAAACTTCACAGACTTTACTATCACACAGATAAACAAAACACACAATTAAACGTTTTAGAGTTTGTGTATTCACACAGTGAAAATCCATTTTTATGAGAAGTTATAATTTTTTTTAAAAACACAGTTTTATTTTCACAAATTGAGTGTTTATTTCACCTCGAGTACTTTCTATTAGTACTTTGTAATTAGTCATTTTAGTACAATGGTTTTTGTCTTGTCAATTTTGTTGTAACAGTGTCCTCTTGAAAATGAAATAAGCAAGTCGAAAGTACTCGAGGTGAAATAAACACTCAATTTGTGAAAATAAAACTCTGTATTTGTATTTTTTTATTTTTATAATTTCTCATAAAAAACACATAATTACATATTCGCCACAGTATGAAATATTTGACGGCACTCCTTGAGAGTGATTTGTTTTTCATACTTTTTTTTACTTGCGTGATTGAGATGAGTTTATGTTGTATACTCGGAGTAAAGACTCGTAATCGGAGTGTATTGGGCTTGATCTGCAGTGGAGTCCACAAAAAAGAAATTGAATGTTCAATAATGCTCTTGGCTGCGTTAAAAAAAATATCAACCTTTATCAATGATCAATAATCATTGACCAGTCCGTAGTCTAGACTCTAGTGGTTAGCGCTTTGCTGATTTATTTCACTGAAAATTCAATTTCTTCCAATAGTAAAGACACAACTTTCAAATGATGACTCTTTTTTCAACATTCAAAATGCAAATCCTTCTTTCAACTTTCATTGTACATTCTTTCATTCATCTTTAACGTTTATAGAACAAGCACTGGAGAGAACCAGAAAGCCACCAAAAATATATTTAAGGTAAATTAAAAATAATTTGAGTTGTGTTGAACCAAAGGAGGCAATCTAGAATATTAATTTAATCTATGATCTAAGTTGCAAAGATATATTAACATTTAAAATTCATATGAAATGCATGACAAACCGTGTCCAAACAAATTTTCCATCGACAAAATGTCCACCAACATAACGCCCATTTTGTCTGTGAACATTATGTCGGTGGACATTTTGTCGTGGAACCCCCACAAACAGGCACGTGTAATATTGCGCTTACAAATGCTGCATGTGCACTTACAAATTCAAATCCAAACCTCAAATGAACATAAGCCCTGCAACTTTTGCCGGCATTCCCTGAAACAGGGGTGTCATTGGCAATGTGAACCATATGCTACAGCATGGGTGGTCAGCCTCATACCAACCTGTAAGTCAAGGAATGAAATAAAGTGGCAAAACGAACCAATTTTTTGAGGCGGAGGTAACAAACCTTTTTTTTTCATTGTTTTTCTGAATTTAAAAAAATCACTAGATATAAGTGGAAGCATTAAATCTCTATTGGAAACAAATATTTATTATACTTATTGAATAAATAAAATTAAAAATATATATATGTAAGAAAACACGACAGTTATCAAATAATACGATTAATTATATTTAAAAAAATATGTTTAAAAGAAATAATAAATACAATATTGTACTACGATTGTGTTAATAAATAAAATAAAAAATATAACACGAATTAAAAAAAATAACAGTCTTTTATTTCCGATGAAAATGTATGACAACTAAATCACTTGCTTGGGGTGATGCTGTGTCTTTGATACATTTTTCTATTACGCGATGATGAAGAATTTCCAGCATGTTTTGTACTAGGGGTGCTGATCTCGTAAGGTCTCTCGAATGACCTTTCTACATAGGACTCGGCTTTTTTAAAGTGGGGAAAAAATGTGACGTATCTTGGCAGGGATGGTTTTGGTGATACATTGTGGAATTCCATTTTCAATACTTAATTTTTAAAAATTGTGAACTTCATCAAAAACTTTATTTTATTCCGCAGATTTGTATGAGTATTTATTTACGAGAAACCATTTTCAGAGATACCTCTCCATCTTCAGTACCTACATAAATGTAGTACGAGTTTTTTCACAAAACTCGAAGTATTGAGTTTTCGAGAAAAATGTAGGTATGTGAACTTGAAAAGTTTAGAAACTTGTTTCGCCAGAGGTGCTTTTCAAGTTCACATACATTTTTCTCGAATACTCAATACTTTGAGTATTGTGAAAAAACCAATAAAAAAACTCGTACTACGGGTAGGTACAGTTTCTTAAATACTAATGTCACTGACTGAAAAATCATGTGGACGAACTGTCGTGTGGCCGAATTGTCCATACTAGATGTGTCTGTGGACAAGCTATCTGTAGCGGAGTTGTCGATGACCGAAATGTCACTGACTGAAAGATCATGTGGACGAACTGTCGTGTGACCGAATTGTCCATACCAGATGTGTCTGTGGACAAGCTATCTGTAGCTGACTTGTCGATGACCGAAATGTCACTGACTGAAAGATCATGTGGACGAACTGTCGTGTGACCGAATTGTCCGTACCAAATGTGTCTGTGGACAAGCTACCTGTGGCTGAGTTGTCGATGGCCGAAATGTCACTGACTGAAAAATCATGTGGACGAACTGTCGTGTGACCGAATTGTCCATACCAGATGTGTCTGTGGACAAGCTATCTGTAGCTGAGTTGTCGATGACCGAAATGTCACTGACAGAAAAATCATGTGGACGAACTGTCGTGTGTCTGAATTGTCCGTACCAAATGTGTCTGTGGACAAGCTACCTGTGGCTGAGTTGTCGATGGCCGAAATGTCACTGACTGAAAAATCATGTGGACGAACTGTCGTGTGACCGAATTGTCCATACCAGATGTGTCTGTGGACAAGCTATCTGTAGCTGAGTTGTCGATGACCGAAATGTCACTGACTGAAAGATCATGTGGACGAACTGTCGTGTGACCGAATTGTCCGTACCAAATGTGTCTGTGGACAAGCTACCTGTGGCTGAGTTGTCGATGGCCGAAATGTCACTGACTGAAAAATCATGTGGACGAACTGTCGTGTGACCGAATTGTCCGTACCAAATGTGTCTGTGGACAAGCTACCTGTGGCTGAGTTGTCGATGGCCGAAATGTCACTGACTGAAAAATCATGTGGACGAACTGTCGTGTGACCGAATTGTCCATACCAGATGTGTCTGTGGACAAGCTATCTGTAGCTGAGTTGTCGATGACCGAAAATGTCACTGACAGAAAAATCATGTGGACGAACTGTCGTGTGTCTGAATTGCTCGAGACTGATGTATCTGTGGACGAATTATCTGTGACCGAGTTTTCTGAAAACGAAGTCGTTGACTGAAAAGTCGTGTGGACGGACTGACCGCATTGTCCGTGACCGACGTGTCTGTGGCCGAGTTGTATGTGACCGAAATGTCGTTTACTGAAAAGTAGTGTGACTGATCATCCGTGAACGATGTGCCTGTGAATACTTTCTTAAGGAATTTCTAAAAAATCCCTATAAATTCTAAACTCTGTCAACCACAGCACGGACCTATAATGTAAATACATTGACAGCATAATTTAAAACAACCATTAAATAGAGAATGATGATCATATCCCCTTCAACATCTCTCACACGCTTTACACATAAACATTTATGTAGGATAATCACCATTACGCTGCCTTAGTTCTTGTTTACCGTAAACGCCATTGAGAAAATTTAACATGAGCAATGTTTGCATGTGTACTGGACCAATGTGTCTTATAAAAAGAAGAAATTTATTTAAAAAATATTTAAAAAACTCTCACATTATCGAGTTTTACGGTTTTTCTTAGCTCAGATTGTGTATAATTTGATTCATAAGACTGCATGAAAAAGTCATATTTGACAAGATTGGCGTATACGGTAAACAAGAACTGGAGGGGCGATTAGTGACCGCCAACGTCGCGAATACTTGATAAGACACATACACAGTACCGTTTCACAATAAATCAGCTGTTCCCATTTAGGTTCCATACTTTATCTCGGAATGTAGGTAGCGTCACAATGTGGATCCGAATATAAACGACAATTTTAAAAACACTTTTTTATAATCTAAGTTCGCAAAGCTACTTAAGATTAATATTTAATGCATACCCATACGCAGACACGTGTAAATTCGTGCTTACAGAATATATATACCACAACGCAACTAAGCTACACAAATAGAGTAGTTTCTTGCCTGCGTTATCTCCAAATGAGTTATTCCTTGACTTATAGGTTGGTATGAGGCTGACCACCCATACTGTAAAAAATGGTTCACTTTGCCAATATCACTTCTGTTTCAGGGAAGGTCGGCAAGAGTTGCAGGGCTTATGTTCATTTGAGATTGGGATTTTTATATTGTAGGTCCACATGCGCCGTGTGAGCGCGAAATTATGCGTGTTTGCTTGTGGGAATGCATTCAATATGAATGTCAAATGATACATATCTTTGCAACTTAGATTTAGATTTAGTCACATGAGGCGATTCGGCACCCATTTATTTTTACGGGTCCTTACCCGCAGGCCGACCTTACCCCAACGACTTCAGTTGAAGTGGGGGTTGAAATAAACACCGAAACAGGAAATCATTTCTGACATCCACGGTGGGAATCCAACCCTTGCTGTCAGCATGGAATGCAAGCAATCTATCTACTCATCTATTGACCGGACATTTTACGAGCTTGGTCGTCGCTACAAAGCGCCAATTCTCATGCAAGATCTCATTTTATTTTAATAATCATTATAAAATCTGAGTTATATTCGGATCCTCTCCCACAGTAACTTGCATTGAGTTATAATATAGAGGAGTAGAAACTAACTTACAGCATTCATACATACTATGGGGCACAGTATCCCCAGCCCTGTCAAACACAGCAGTGGTGTAAAAAAAAAAAAAATTAGGCTGATTTATTTTGTGAGCGCTGTTTTTGTGTGAATCACACCTCAAGAGCCCTCTGCGAGCTTGGTCGTCGCTGTAGAAAGCGCCAATTCTCAAGCAAGACCCAGTTGTTGTAAGGCTGGATGGACCTTTTGATGACCGGTCTTTGGTAAAGGTTTATGAATTTTTCAACTCAGCGAAGAGCAAATTTGAAAATATAAATGGTATATGTTTTGTGCCCCGCCGGGATTCGAACCCACGACTTTCCAGTTACGAGTCCGAAGTGGTACCACCTGGACTACGGACCGGTCTCAAGTAATGAAATAAAGTTCATTTAGTCATGTACAACATGTTCTTACCTATGAAATCCTATGTTTTCCTGTTTTTTCCACGTTGTGTTTCGACACTCAATAATTACAATTTACACATACCATGATGTCTTAAAATAATGCCTTTTCCGTATAAAAACTGTCAAATTTATCGATCAAAATATTGTAAACGCGTGCACAGAACGTTCGCACAGGCGTGAGTTTAAAATTTGCCATTTTTCTGGAAAGATTTCGTAGTTTCGCCCGAGTTTTTTTCTTTACCTACGGCAAATGATACTATGAAGATCTTTCTAACTAAGGATGATTTGCGTTGAAACGGATATAGTGTCTATATTCGTTAGAATAGTTTCTAGTCCACAGATGTCACAAGTCAATGGTACTAACGCTCCCATAAACGAGTCTGATCCTAATGTCCATATAAACAGCAGAATTGGAACGATACAGTGAGTAAATACTGTTACACTGGTTTCACTATGAGTAGGAGTGAATGAGGATATAAGGATGCCAATACCCGGTGGCAACCAGTCACAGGCAACACGCCCACTGACAGCTCGGCCGTGGACAAGCCGATCACACGACAGTTCATCCGCACCACAATAGTGTAATTTCACTTATTTTTTATTTCATAAAATGGTAGAACACATTGTTTTAAGTGCATCTGCGTTTTTTAAAAAAAAATATATCTGGCTTAGTTTTTAAATTATAGCTCGTTAAAATTAGCGTATTTTCGATTTCCGGTAAAACAGGTCATTTTTTATTTAGCTGGATATGGCGTCGATGGATCTTCGGAGTGTAGGTATCGACGGGCCCATAAGCTAGCGACGTTTGACGTCAAACGTCGCTAAGCCGGCCGCGCCGCGTTTTGGCAGGATTTAAATTCTCCGCATTTAATTTTTGAAAATTATCAATGAAATCTTTATTTTTACTGCTTAAAAAATATATGGTTGTGATTCTTGAAATGTACTCTACACAACCATATTATTTTCAACCGTTTTCCCTACCACTACAATTACCCTATTCGGTCAGTTGCTATGAGGCTGGATGGATCTTTTGTGACCGGTCGCGGTCCTTAGTAATATTTAATGATTTTTTCATCTCAGCTTCTGACGCCCTTAAGATGGTCCTGGACCATTAAATGGCACCACAGGAAAAAAATCGTCTATCGTCTAATCGTCTAAGCTACACATATAGTGTAACTTCTTGCCTGCGTTTCCCCGAAGGGGTCGCATGTGGCGCTTTGGGACCTATTTATTTTTACAGGTAAGGGGGCCGGCCTCACACCAACCACTTTTTAGTTGAAGTGGGGGTTTCCCAGCTCCCGGGGGAGCTGGTTCTCATTTCTTGTGAAAGCTGAGTAAACCTTTTAGATCGAACCCTTGCTCTCGGCATGGAATGCAAGCATTCTACCAATTGAGCTATCGACCTTTTTACGAGCTTGATCATTGTCGCTACAAAGCGCCAATTCTCAAGCAAGACCCAGTTGCTGTAAGGCTGGATGGACCTTTGGTGACCGGTCATTGGTAAAGGTTTTATGAATTTTTCAACCCAGCGAAGAGCAAATTTGAAAATATAAATAGTAAATTTTTTGTGCTCCGCCGGGAATCGAACCCACAACTTTCGCATTTAGAGTCCGAAGTGTTACCACTGAGCTACGGACCGGTCTACCATTCGTAATGATCGCCGTTTAGTCCGGCCGTTGTTAAAATAATATTATTAAATGTTTAATAAATTAAGGTGACACAATAGTGTTTTTTAAGAAACCGGGTTAAACAAAATACAACGGACAGAATTTCATGATTTATTTGTTATTCTATGCAAAATTAAATTTCGCCAACAATTTATTATTTCTTTTCACATTAAATTTTAAAAAGAGAAATTCTCCATGCTTGGATTTAATTGTATTACTTTAAAATGTATTTTTTAAATCTGACCTCAGGAATAAACTGGTTTTAGTTCAAAATACAACTTTGTAAAAGGTTCGGTCGAAAGCTGAGTTGGTAGAACGCTTACGTTAAAAATCATGGGGCTAGTGTTCGATTCCCAACAATAGTGGGATTTCCCGATTCGGTGTTGACTTCAAAGGCAAAATCGTAGTAAGCACGGGCAAGGTCACACAGCCTTCATCTATAATCTATAATCTAAGTTGCAAAGATATTTACATTTGAGATTCATCTAATCTAATCTAATCTAAGTTGCAAATATATGTAACATTAAAGATTCACATTATATGCATTTTAACAAACAGACACGAATAAGTTCGCGCATAAAAATGCCGCATGTGGACCTACAATATAAAAACCCCAATCTCAAATGAACATACACCCTGCAATTCCTGCCGACCTTCCTTGAAACAGGGGTGACATTGGCAAAGTGAACCATTTTTTACAGTATGGGTGGTCAGTCTCATACCAACCTATAAGTCAAGGAATAATAAATTACAACCTAAACCATCGGGGGCAGGGAAACCCCGACTTGAAGTGAAGTGGTTAGCGTTAGGCCGGACTCCTAAAATGTAAAAATAAAGAGCTTCCACGCACCACATGCGACCCCTTTCAGGAACAACGCGGTAAAAAGTCGCTCTATATGTACAGATTATTTGTGTTTCATTTTTTTCTTTGTCACGGAGTACCTACTGTCTGTTTGATAACTCAGTCAATAAAACCGTTGGGCCCAAAGCCAGAGGGCTTAGGTTCGATTCACACCAAGAGTGTCAGACACGATTTCCCGTTTCTATATTTTCCTTGGTGACGCATGAATAGCGTCATCTATTTTTATTTTAATTAATTAGTCTAAGAAGCGAATTGTCATATTGGTCTGTTACAAACTGAAATAAAGGTGCAAATAAATCGCAAGATGGCAATATCAACTTTTTGACTGAGCGACGTGAAACTAGGAATGGATTGAAGACTTCCGTTTCCGTCGTTGTTCGCATGTAGACACGTTTTTATATGTCTCTCGACCGATTTGAAATTTAACCGTAAAAATCTGTGAGTGAGTGTGATTGTTTTACATATAACTTGCAAGTGTGGCAGTTTAAGAACAGAGCTCCGCACCACAGGATCCTGAGAAAACGAGCATCATCTTGGACCAGCGGCACGATTGAGGTGAGTGCGGTCCTTTGATTTTCGCTTCTTTGGTACGGGAAAGTCGTCCAACATTGAAAGCCACCGATTAAAGGTTGGCTTTTGTTTGAGCGAGAAAATACCATAGGCACTATATCTATGTATTTCATATCTCGCATTGGAGAATACGTTGCAGTTTCTCCATTTGTTCTTTTTTTGTATTTATATACCCCCTGAGGGGCAAAACTTACACCTTGCCCCTCCATTCCTTTAGTGAGGTTTACTTAGCCTTTTAAAAAAAAAGAGTACCTATTCCTTGAGAAATACAAAAGCCAAATTTAAATATAATAATTTTGCGTAAAGCTGGCCTCTTGACCTGTTAAAATGCCGGATAAGGCGTCGGCATTCGGATTTGCGTTATTGAAATAATCGCATGTTCCAACCCCGCCTGCGCTGTGTCCTGTTGACTTTGATCCTGGTTCAACAGATGGCATTGTTGAATTGTGACTTAACAATTCATTAAAAAGATCAAATAATGGGTTATTCCATTGATAATGTTTAAACCTTTTTCTTCCCAGGCAAAACAGGTTTGTGAATTGCATTCCTTTGCACAAATCAAAATCTTCAATAAAATGCAAACAATATAATGTTGATAAAAGTTTAATAAATAAATAAATTATAAAAAACAATTTAAGTAATAATGACTTAGATCAATAATTAATAATAATTACTAAAAATAATTTAACAGAGTTTTATTTTCACAAAGTGAACATTTATTGCACCTTTATTCACTAATTTGTGAAAACAAAACTCTGTGTTTTGTAAAAACTATAATACATTCTTATAAATAAATATACTTAAATGAATTGTATTCTATGTCTATACTTAAAATCAAAATAAAAAATCAAAAGTCTGCACTATTCCTAATATAACTATGACGTTTCCTTATGAAGAGAATAAATTATTTAAATATATTAAAAACCATAAAATACATATAAGTCTACCTGGCCTCATTGCATTAGCAGTCGAATTAGAAATTTAAAATTTCTAAAAAATAAATCTACAGAATTTGGTAAATAATTATAGATATCGTAAAATATTTATTTTTGTCTCACACATTCATGATGCAAATTATTATAATTAAATAAGTCTAGGCACATTAAAACAAAAACATGGACATTCTTAGTTTTTATCACTCCATCTAGCCGTGTCACGAATCACGACAAAATGCCCAAGCGACAAAATGTCTACCGACAGAATATCCGCAGACAAAATGTCAAAGTGGACATTTCGAAGCGTATTTTTTCCTTTCAGTATCGTATCTGATTTATCAAACATTCGTCAATACTGGTCAATACTGTAATCTATAATCTGATTTGCAAAGACATCTTGACATTTGAGGCTCATATTGAATGCATGCCCACAAGCAGACACATGTAAGTTCGCGCTTACACATGCTGCATTTGTACATACAAAATAAACCAAACCTCATATGAACATAAGCTTTACAACTCTTCACGCCTTTCCCTGAACCATGGTGGCATTAGCAAAAGTGAACCATTTTTTTACAGACTGGAAGAGAGGTCAGCCTCATACCAATATATACCATATTGACATACCATACTGAATTTTAATGAATTGAGTAGGTACCACAAAAAAATGATCAACTTTTGAAAACTTCAAATTCCTTCAGTTACTTTATCAACGTGATCGTGTTCGTACCAGACTTTTAATGAAGAAAATTAATTTTAGCTACAACATAAATCACCTACTATTTCAGACACTTTAATCAACTCACTAAAGCTGTTTACAAGATCTTTAACATAAAATAAAATAAAATAAACAACTTCGTATCAACATTTGCGACCATCAACTTTCACAACATTTTTATCCAGTCACTCAACTATTCACAATACCTCAATCAAATCATCAACTTTTTCAAACTACAAATCTTTAAAACATGTCAATCAACTAGGTATTCACAAGATTTCTTTAACAAAATACAACAAAAAAAACAAGTAATTATTATAATCAAACCATCTACATTCTCAAGCTTCCGCCCTTTAAACCATTTTTATCAATCTTCTCATGTTTTTCACAACATCTCTTAAACACAGCAATAAAAAATTCCAGTTAAAATTATTAGCAATCCATCAACATTTTCAAGAAACTCTTTAAAAAAGAATAACCAACTTACTTACTAATAGCCAACAAATAAAACCATCAACATTTTTAAACATTAAAACTTCAACTCTTCAAAACATTGTTATCAACTTACTTATGATTTTCACAAGATTCCTATAACACAACAATACAAAAATCCCTGTAAAATTATTATGAAACCATCAA
Source organism: Agapetus fuscipes (assembly GCA_951799405.1). Classification (NCBI taxonomy): domain Eukaryota; kingdom Metazoa; phylum Arthropoda; class Insecta; order Trichoptera; family Glossosomatidae; genus Agapetus; species Agapetus fuscipes. The sequence goes on along the minus strand of OX637358.1, from coordinate 5,003,264 downwards.
CATTTTAAAACTTAAAAGTTGTTAAAATATTTTAATCAGCTTTCTCATATTTTTCACAAGATTATTTAAATACACAACAAAACAGAAATCCACGAATTGTATCAAATATAATAAATATAAAAAATATATTTATCAACTCAATAAAGTATTTCACAAAGCAATTTAAATATCGATACCTTAAAGGTAAAACTGAATAAGTGTCATATTAAGCTGACATGGGTTTCTCAGATAAATGCTTCTCTTTTTCTATTTTCTACGAGAGAAAACACTACAAAAGAGTGAAAATCCTTTAGTTTAGAATATTTTTATTAGGACTTCCTTATAATTAGTTCACTTTGGCGGTATTCACCATTGCCATGTAAATGCTTAAGTTTTGCCATGGAAAAATTCCTAGTAAGTATCGAAATACGTAGATTACTACTATTTCGATACTACTATTTCGATACTACTATTTCGATACTTACTAGAATTTTTTCCTTACATGGCAATGGTGAATACCGCCATTACTATTAGAAGTGACGCCCAATAAAATCAGTGAATCAGCACTTATTCAGTTTTACGTTGAAGTAAATATTTTTACCAACATTTTCAAACAAAAATCAACTCGCACAAGGTACCTGCTCAAACCTCAAACACACTCCGATGTTATCCTCAGGACTTGGCTTTGGAGCCGGTGGACCGAACCTTACACCAACCGTGAAGGGCGTGGCCGACGTCTCCAGCCTGCAGGAACTCCTGGGGGACTGCCTGCCGTGGGAGATGGCTCCCAGGTCCATGCGGCGCCTGCTGGAGAACTCAGGACACAGGGAGAAGCCGCAGTGGAAGGGGTCACAGGAACCTGGACTAAACGCGTTTGTCTGTGGAAAGAAGATGAAGTGAGGGCAACAAAAAGGATGGTGAAAGGACGAATAAGAGTTTTAGGCTTACACGGCCGGCTGATGCTGGAGAAATGTTTTCCGGGATCTGTTTCCGTGGTCTATGAGAGCTGGAGCTTCCGGACGTTTCGCCGTTCAACAAAAATTCTTAGGAGTGGCTTCCTTGGAATAGCCCAGATGATTTCTTTTTAAGGTTCAGTGGTTTTTATGTACCTACCGTAATGTTATTTATTATTTGTATTCCTTGACTTATAGGCTGATCACCTATATTGTTAAAAAAAATTTCGAGCCCGAGCTCTCGGCATGAAATGCAAACACTCCACCAACTGAACTGTCGACGAAAATTTATTTAAAATTGTAAAAATTAACTTTCACAAAGTTACACAAAAACAATACCATTTATATTTTCAAATACACTCTTCGCAGGGTGAAAAATAGATATTCCTTTACCAAATACCGGTCACTAAAGGTCCATCCAGCCTCACAGCAACTGGGTCTTGCTTGAGAATTGGCGCTTTGTAGCAACAACCAAGCTCGTAAACAACACCTCTGCTGCACTACAACAAGTGTCATAGACCTCTAGAGTCTCTGAATCTAGGGAGTTTCCCGCACAGGATTTCTTAAAAAAAAAAGTTAACACCAGTGAGCGACCGCGAAGACAACAAAGACAGCCACGGCGCTTTGATAACTCGCCTTGAGAATGCTTTCTGTTCGTGAAAACGAAACACCAGCAGATAAAAAAAAGCTGCAAATAGAACATGGTCAAACCCGAAGGAACACAAAAAAGATTGTTAAAAAAAATAAAGTCTTTTAAAATTTAAGTTTTTTTTATTTTCCATTGAATATTAATGAATTTCTTACCCCTATGAATTCGTCGCCGTCGCACGGAGTGACTATCCTATCCTGGCACCTCTGCTTGCCGAAGCTCGACACTCCTTGTCCGTAGTTACCGTAGCCCCAGTACCGCCACAGCTGAGGGTCCGACACGCTCTGCAGCTGGCCAGCCAGGTGCTGGGCGTACGGACTCCACTGGGAGAACTGGCGGCCCATCTGCAACAACCGAGGTGGCAGTGCCAAAGTGAACCATCTTTACAGTATTGGTGGTCATACCAACCTATTAGTCAAGGAACATCATTATTATTGTTGGTGTTATGGCCGAGGGGGCCAAGTGGGCCGATCGGTCTAGCGTATTTGGAATGGAATAACGTGGGTTCGATCCCCGCTTGGGTTATTTGACCATAACTTTGACCCTGGTTTAACAGATGTAATTGGGTGATTATTAATTAATAATTTATTAAATAAACAATAATTAATTACTAATTTATGATATTAATACCTGTTTATGGCCAGGCAGAATAGGTTGGTGAATTGCATTCCTCTTCACAAATCTATTTTAAAAAATATATCATCTCCGGCCCAGAGCACGCATTGATTTGTGATAAGTTTTATTATTAAAAAAATCAGTTCATCCTCGGTCGTTGTGCAGAGAGGGGTGTGTCTTGAAGTCGTTGGCTACGTCGCCAACAAAACGTCGAGAAAGATGTAAGTTCTCCCACAACGGTTCGTCTAATATTGTGTGTATAATATACCTCACTGTGTAGTTATTATAATTGTAAATATTGTTTGTTTAGTTTCGAAGCAAAAGTTAAATGATGACACGTAGGTACGGCATTGTCACTGGTATAGTCGTTGGTTCTTGTACTTTGACTTAACAGGTTTCCGATTACCACAAGCCTTTTAAGAGTAACTAGAAATCAACGAACAATGTTACCAAAGAAACTGGAGAATATATTTTAATGAATTATCAAAAAACAAATACCCAATGACATCTGTTGAATAAAAGTCAAAGTTATATCGACAGGACATGGCGCTGGCGGGATTCAAACTTAAGTTAACAAGAACATTAATAACGCAAATTCGAGCGCCGACGCCTTTTTCGCTCGACCATACCATATTTTCTTTAATATCCATAGATATAACAGCAGTTTTCTTCCATACCAAATATTCGAAGCATGCTTGCTTAATCTGCTATCGAAGCTCAATTTGTTGTCCACACAAGAAATATGAGGAAGTTTAAATGGAGAATGTGGTAATGACACCTTACCATCATGAAGTTACCCATGATGCTGGTGGCAGGAGCGGCTCCGTCTCCAGAACCAACGTCCAACATATCTGAACCATCTCCTTCTGCAGCAGTCTCATCTAAACACAAGGTGCAAGTCAAATATTTGAAGAAACGTAATATGTCAATGAAAAATCCTGGATTTGGAATAATTAAAGGTCTTCAATTTGGAATAAAAGAATTCATTATCACGAAAAAATTAACAGAGACAAGATATAACATCAAACGTCAGCTTCGTGTCTTTTAATGGTCTGTCAGGGTTCCATGATAGAACAGCACAGTGGCAAATCAACACATGACATAACGACAGATGACGAAACTGAGCATGACAGAACATCACATGACAAAACCTCACAAAACTGAAAACACCATAAACGACATGACAAAAAGTAAGACATGAAAAACATCAGAAAATGGGAATCATGTATATATTATGCAAGTGAGGTAGGTAGCTTTACGCTAATATCGATAAGTCAAAAGCTCATATTAGGCAAAATAAATGTTTGTGTTGTTTGTGATGTTTTGTCACTGTGCTGTTCTAACATTGAACCCATGACAATGTATCGTTGAACACCACATAGGACATCTGGAGTTTGTAAAACAAAAACAAAAATGAAAAGAGCAAGCACGTCATTAGAAAATTTTGAAACCCAATGCCAATGAACAATTTTGATGGAACCCTTCCGTGCGTTATAAAAACCCCAAGCCAAAAATGATGATGGAGAATGAAGAATTTTGAAAAATGGAATTTTGATGCAATTGATGATTCAACCCTGTCAAAACACCCCAAGCCAAAAATGAAATTTTGTGTTATCTTACCTGCATACAAAACATAAAATTCCAAGCCAATAGTGTTGTGACTCGAGATTTTTTTATTCCACATTACACAATGATGTAATTCCCTACAATTAATCAAAAGTTCACAATTTTGTTTAACAACCTTGTTAAGTTTTCATCGTATTTTAAGCGAGTTACTATGAATCTTTGATTGCTCTCAGATCAGATATATCGCCACCTTAAAGGTAAAACTGAATAAGTGCTGACTCACTGATTTGAGAAATCGTGGATGAAACATTTTATTGCGTGTAACGTCTCATAGTAAGTAAGTGAAATAATTATGCTTTTAAAGAAGTTCCAACCTACAGGATTTGTACACACCATGTTAGCTTAGTATATCACTCATTTACTTTTACCTTTAACGTATCGATGCGATGTGTTGTGACAGAAGTGGGCATGATTTTATCCAATGATTTATTTCATATTGTTGTGAATGTGTAATGGTGTGTCTGTGTGAGTCGGTGCAGTCTCTAGATGTAGGAACTTAAATAATCATAGTAGTATTTGTTCGAGATTGTACGAGTGTCTACTCAAATATTCAAAGTATAATGTTCTGTAGAAATCTCGCATGTGCCAGTTCCCAATGTTTCGAGAATAACCTTTATTCTCACCTATAAATAGAGACCGAGATGCTCTGTAGCCAGACTAGTACCTAAACCGTCGAGCTGTGTAGTTCAAAAGCAACTCTGTGTACGAACCGAATGTGAACCTTATCTCAAATGAATATTTATCTTTGCCCACTTCTGATGATGGAATGAATGGTGATGATGGAATGGTTACCCAGTTGGGAAGCAGCCCCGGTTTGCGTGGCCTGAGGAGCCCCCATGGCCAGGAAACCCTCGCTGCCTGCTCCTCCGAAAGACCCTGGACTTCCGGGGAAGTAGCTGCCGCTGTTAAATGCTAGAAAACAGGTGCAGTGATGGTGATGGTTAGTGAACAAGCATGCTTATGGAGGTGAATGTTAGTGAAATGCAATTATCCCGGAATGCTGTCCTTATACCAATATCAAAATATTTGTTTATCTTTTCCCTAGCAGCCCAGCTGGGTGACGGCACAATTTTTGTCTTCGTCAATTCATGTGCAAAGCACATTGATTATGTTAATACCGGTTTCAGGCCAGACAAAAATATGTGGGGAATTGCAATCCTTTTCACTAATTGATTTTTAAAAATGTATGTAACTTACTTAACCCATGGTTCCACGACAAGATGTTCATAGACAGAATGTCCAACGACACAATGTCTACAGATAAGATATCCACAGACAAAATGTTTACCGACATAATGTCCACCGACAAAATGATCACCAACAAACATTCTGTCAATGAACATTTTGCCGTACCACGTTAATCCATACATGACTTTGCTCACCCATTCCAGTTTGTTCCGCCAGCGCCGAGCTGGGTCCAATCCTGAAGCTGTCTTCATCACAAGGTTCATAGGCTATGGAGCACATTCCCCTGGACTGCCGCACACAGGCCAGGTAGTCTTGGTCGGCGAGGTGGCGGCCGTTCTCCGCAAAGTTGAGAGTCTCGATGACACCTGTCGTGCAAAATATATGCCTCAAATCCAAAATAAGTGATGGTCAAGTTATTGTTACGATTTTTAGGGTTCGAAAGTCTTTCAATTAACAACACTGGTCTTCTTTTACAGTTATTTATTTTACACTTTTAAATTTATTTTAACAAAGACAGTCTCGATTATTCCATTACATTGGTTTTAGTTCACTGGTCAAATTTGTTCGATGTATGGGTGAAGCTCACAGATGACTGACTCTAGTGCAAGCAATAAGCGTCTTATATACTCTTCACAACATTAATATCAAAAAAATATAAAATTAACAACGTATTATCTAGAAACTATATTCGCTAGACAGTTCCAGAATTAAGGAAAGATTCAAGTAGGTACGTAGTAATCATTATTTCTAGACGCTTCAAGTAGGTACTTTATTTAATTATTCCTACCCACACATACTTATGAGGATTCCTATTACATAACTATAACTAATACCTATACTTATTTTAATATTACCTATTTACATAACATTATGTTACAATTAAGAGGTATCTCCAGGATGTACCAATGGTACACGTGCCACGTTTACAGTGCCGCCAACCTGGCTTGCCGCGCTGCACCAACGCTATGTGGCACATCTACCTTTGTTCACATCTCGCTCCAGACTGGTGTGTCCAAGTTCAGGCAGCATGCAGCTTCGGAAAAACTCGGTTGTGCCGAAAGAACACGACTGTTTCCGTAGTCCTTTCGCTCGTCCTTCGGCTTACGACCGCGTAATGTTTTTTTTTTTTTTATGTTATTATTTTTATAATAACATAACAGTTTATATTTTATCAGTATAGCAAGAATGAACACAGAGGTTAAAATTCATATCTGGGGCATTTATTGCGCGGGGCAAGCTACCACCTGCTGCAGTTTTCATGCAAGGAGGAGAAGTCTCGACGGTGGTCGGTAGATCTTACCGTACCTATTTGAAGATAGGACGGAATAAAACATGGCGGTGCCTGAACAGCTGTTCGTTGTTTCATACAAAATGGATCAGCTGAGAGACTGCAAGGTGATGCTGACACCAAGAAGTAAATAAGTGGCAACATTACACATGACGCTGCAGTCCTAGGTGTCAGTGGACCATGGACTGAGGCTGCACAATACCATGATGGACTTTTTTTATTTTGACCTGTCCGTAGTCTGGTGGTAACGCTTCAGAATCATAAATAGAAGGATGTGGATTCGAATCCCGATGGATCATAAAAAAAATACCATTCATATTTTAAATATGATCTTCGCAGGGTTGAAAAATTCATAAACCTTTACCAAAGACCGGTCACCCAAGGTTCATCCAGCCGTACAGCAACTGGGTCTTACTTAAGAATTGGCGCTTTAGACCAAGCTCGCAGAGGACTCTAGAGGTGTGATTCACACAAAGACAGCGCTCACCAAATACATCATGCGGTCAGATGCGGTTAAGACCCTGGTGAGTGCGTTTGTGATGTCTCGGATTGATTATTGCTCAACGCTTTATAGTGGTCAGCCAAAGAAGCATTTCAACCGCTTTCAATCTGTGTTGAATTCAGCAGCAAGGCTTATATTCGGGATATCCAAATTCGCTCACATCACTCCGCTGTTAAAAAAACTACATTGGCTTCGTTTCCCGGAGAGGGTGGTCTACCGTGTTTGTCTGATGGTATATAAAGCCATCAATGGCTTGGCTCCACCTTATCTGACTGACATGATTTCGCCTGTTGAGATGGGTGTGAGGAGCCAGACACTCAGATCCGCGAGCGATGGTGCAATCAATTTGGTTCAGCCGCACCGTCAGATCCGTACAAATTTTGGAGACCGTGCTTTCCGTGTTGCGGGTCCGGTGGAGTGGAACAGACTGCCACCCGGAGTGAAGAACTCCGAATCTATGGGTATATTTTGCGGAGCTCTCAAGACGCACCTTTTCAAAAAGTCTTATCCGTGATCGGAGAGGGCTCTTGAGGTGTGACACACACAAAAACGGCGCTCTCTTATCATGTGTAATTTAAAATAAATAAGCCTGACATATATATATATCATCCTAATATTATTATTACCTTTGCTGGTAGTGTGATACTGCAGACATCCGTCCGGTGCCCTCTGAGCGAATGGAACCTGGGTCACCCTGATCTCCCACAGCCTCTGCAGCACCGGCCTCATCAGCCGCACATCTATGGAAACCATGTCCACAGCCTTATCGATGTTGTAGTAGACTATGAAAAAGAGCACTAGGGTAATTTCACGATTCTTTTGCTTTCATAAAATGTCAGATTTAAGTCAGTTCAACGCAGTCAGTTCAACGCAACCAACCTACATCTACAGTGCAACTTCTTATCGCGTTATCCCCGAAGAGTTTCGTATGTGGCGAAAGGAACCTATTTATCAAACATTTCAGTTGAAGGGGGTGTTTCCCAGCTTCCGAGAGGCTGGTACTCATTTCTTGTGAAGTCTGAATAAACCTTGCCAGTATTTTATTTTGGGTTTTGAAAATAAGCGCCGAAACGGGAAATCATTAATTCTTACACCCTTGGTGGGATTTGAACCGACCTCTCGACATGGAATGCAAGCACTCTCCAACTGAGCTATCGACCGGAAATGCTGGAAAAAAAATGACCATGTATCCAAAATAATGTGTGTCAAATATGTATATTATATTTTATTAAATTTATATATAAGTCTCATAAACTAACAAACCAAACAAGTAAATTAATAAAATTCTTCTTTTCGGGTTTTAGAATAATATATTTATTTTTGAAATCGTGACGTCCTACTTTTATAAAAAATATGTAAAAGGAAAATAATAACAAATTGTTTGGTGATTATTTACACAAGTTACTAAACACTGTATTGTTACGGATGTATGAGTTTATGTCTTTGTGTTTTTAGTTACTTATGATTGTGTGTCTATATGTGTAGGATGGTATGAGGCTGACCACCCATACCGTAAAAATGGTTCACTTTGCAAATATCAACCCTGTTTAAGGCAAGGTCAGCAAAGTTGCAGGTTTTATGTTCATTTGAGGTTTGCATTTCAATTTGTAAGTACACATGCCGCATTTGTAAGCGCGAACTAACACGTGTCTGTTTTTGTAGGCATGCATTTAATATGAATTTTAATAATTAAAATTCATAATAATTATTGTTAATATATCTTCGCAACTTACACAACATTATAGATTTCCATTTCCTTGTCATATCAAATCGGTCACAGACAATTCGTTCACAGATAGCACGGTCATGGACAATTTGGTCACACGACTATTTATTAAACAACATTTCAGTTACAGGCAACTCATTCACAGATAGCAAGGTCACAGACTATTCGGTCAGAGACTGTTCGGCCACATGTCAGTTCGTCCACACGACCGTTCTATCAACGACACGACAATGGGGTCATCGTTCACTGAGGACATTTCGATTTGGAACCGTTCATTTCAAACCAAGGCAAGCTTACATAAAATGAAAACCCAGGGGTGGAAGTCTCGACGACCGTCGGTAGAACTTACCGTACCTATTGAATATGGGACGGAATAAAACACGGCGGTGCCTGATCGCTGTTCCGTATAAAATGTATCAACTGTTTAATCGTGGACATCAACTGTTTAATTCTTGGATTGGTCCGTAGTCCAGTGGCAACATTTCGGACTCGTAAATGGATGGTTGTGAATTTAGATCCCGGCGGAGCACAAAAAATATACAATTTATTTTTCCAAATATGCTCTTCGTTTGGTTGAAAAAATTCATAAAACCTTTACCAAAGACCGGTCATTTGCTTGTCTTGCTTGAGTATTGGCGCTTTGTAGCGACGACCAAGCTCGTACACCTCTGCGGCACTACAACAAGTGTCAGAGACCCGTAGAGTCTCTAGAATCTAGGGAGTCTCCCGCACAGGATTTCTTTAAAAAAAACGTGTCCTAAGTTCGAATAGATACGGTAAGATCTATCGACGATCGTTGGGACTTCCACTCTAGCTCTCTATAAAGCAGGGAAACCCCCGCTTATAGTGATGTGATTTTACATGCGAAGTAAGGAGTAGAACTGTACTAACAGCTTAGTTGCCATCTTTCATGATTCGTTAAACTAGAAATGGTTGAGGTCATACTGTGCTGTCCGCTGTTCTGACCGCACAGCTTGAAGTCCTTGTTGCTGCCTCCAGACATGATGAATACATCAGAGTCACAGTCCCCAGTCAGTCTGTTGGGCTGACCCTGAGAAACATAACAAAATCTTAAGCCATACCTTCAGACCTCAAAGCAACCCTAGCAACAAACATATTACCTGCATATTGTCGTGATTTAAGCGGATTCAATTTTCGTAAAACTACTGGGATTTATTTTACACAATTTATTTCAGATTCGGTGCACATTCATCACTTTGCACCTACACAATACAACGGTCAGTTGACTTCTAAAGCTACAGAGAGTTTTGGCTCTTATTTTAAAGCAAGAATAAAGATCATTTTTTAAAGAGATCAAAGAACTCCATAGATGCATTTCAATGTGTACAAAAAAACTCCGGCGAATGTAAACATGTTTCTAGAAAGTTGGCAACATTGCCGCGTGCGTACTATGTCCGAACCAATCCGAACGTAGTGCGCGTGCGTTATAAATCTTGTGATTGATAAGATTGACGAGTTTTAAAGGAAACAGGCATTATTTTAAAACATAATGGCATGTGTCGTAATTGGGTGTACAAACACAAAATGGAGAAAGCATGAAAACATGAAATTTGACACGTAAAAATATGTTTTGTATGACTACACCACTGCAACGTTTGACAGGACTGAGACAAATGTGGTCTATAATATGTATCAATGCAGTAAGTTACTTGCTGCTTCTGTATGTTATTACTCAATAGCCGTGAGGGTGCACTGTAATTAGGGTAACCTGTTGTGCAACAAAACAAAAACAGAAAAAGAGTGTGAAACGAAGTAACTCACTAGATTGAAGTGTAGGAAGTCCAACCTCAGCTGCGATATGCCCTCCATCTTCTTCACCACCATGTTGCAGCCCGGCAGGTTCCTGGAGAGGCTGGGGAACTCCGGAGACACCAGGTAAGTCAAGTTCTTGTGGACGGCCTGACCGCATGTCGCCACAACTACAGAACAAGAGTTCAATATTATATCAGTTGGAAGATTGTTCCCTGATAGGTTCAAGCTGGAATTCGGTTGTTTGACATACTTATTTACAATTACAATAACTATACTGCTACGATTTACTTGGGCTAAAACTTTGATTAAATTTATTTTCCACATTTGGTTAGCAGTTCGCTGCCTTAGTTCTTGTTTGCCGTATAGACCATTAAGCTAATTTTATATGAGCAATGTTTGCATATTGTGTACTGGACCAATGTGTCTTATGAAAACAGGACATTGATTTAAAAAATATTTAAAATAACTCTTGCATTATCGAGTTTTACGTTTTTTCTAAGCTCAGATTGTGTAGAATTTGATTCTTAATACAACTGCATTAAAAAATCAGATTTGACAGAATTGGTCTATACGGCAAACAAGAACTGGGGGAGCGAGTTACCTTTCGTAGTATCTCGCTCAACGGCTCTGGCGGACTTTGAAGGCGGATTAGTAAATCCGCCTTCAAAGCATCGCCATCTCTATTTAAAGGTATATAAGGGCTACTCTTACATACGCCATACCAAGCTAGAATCTTCTTAATTAGAAGCTTCGAGAGAACACTAGTACAACCATCTAAATACCTACATCATCCCTTTGCAGTCGACATCAAAACTATGTATGACAACTTGGTGTTCACGACTCATTGCTTTACCAAAGAGCCCGCTTATGGAACGAGTTACCGGTATCTGTGTTACCACCCCAATTTAACCTTGCCCTATTCAAAACCAATATCAATCGCCGATTCCGTTCAGTTTCTTAAAACAAAGGCAACGCAACACACAACACTACGCAGCTAACAGCTCTGCAACAAAGGATCAGGACATCAACCGCCACATCACCAACAGCTCTGGGGAAGACATCATCAGATAGAGCAGGAAGAGGAGACAGTTCTGGAGGGACCATATAGACCGCATGAACGAAGGAAGGATAGGCCAAGTGTCATGGCACAGGAGATACCAGAAGGACAGCGTCTACCAGGTCACCCTCCCAAAATATGGAAGAACAGCTGGTCTTCTGCATCACAGGAGGGAGTTCCACAATAAACAGATCATAGATCTTAACAAGAGGAAGAAAGAAGAAGAAGAAGAGAAGTAAGTTTGGTTGCTTACAGACACAGCAGACTCCGAAACCTCTTGCGCAGCTGCCGCTGGACTTCCCGCCTTGCTGGTGGCAGGAGTAGGTGTTCATGCAGAGGCCCACGCGACGTCCATCCTGTGCCTGGCACTCCTTCTCTTCAGGGTACGAGAACAACTGGAACACCGGCAGAACTGGCGACAGAAAACGACAGCTTAGACAGGAAAAAACAATGCTGCAGTTGGGATACTTGTTATCGAATGCTGGGGTACCTTCCGCCATCTAGCAGAGTTCCGACCAATCACAACGCGCCCTTGCTTAAAACTGAAATATATGCATTTGGCCGGTCCGTAGTCTAGTGGTAGCTAAAGGACTCTTAAAGAGAAGGTCGTGGGATCAAATCCCGGTGGAGCACACGGGGAGGAAAAACTCATATACCTTTACCAATGACCAGTCACCAAAGGTCTATCCAGCCTTACAGCAAATGGCTTATATTTGTACGCATTGAAGGGCGATGACCTTATCTATTTATGCATAAAGGGGCGATGGGCTTATCTATTTACGCATAAAGGGGCTATGCTTGAGAGTTGGCGCCTTCTATAGCGACGACTACGCTCGCAGAGGGCTCTTGAGTTGTGATACACACAAAACACCGCTCATCAAAAAAATCACCCTAATGTTATTTATTATATTACGCGTAGCTCTTAGGGATAAGCGAAAGTTTTCAGGAGGTAGGCGGGGCAGGTTAATGACAATGCTTAGAGTTTGCATATTGACATTGTGAAGATTCATTTTAAATTTTATAATGTAAAATTACAATACAATATTTTTCTTCACGAGTTGATTTATTTTCTATAGCGCTATTCGATGTTATCACGAGGCTTATCTATTTTCATAAAGCATAAAGGGGCTATGGGCTTATATTTGTACGCATTGAAGGGCGATGACCTTATCTATTTATGCATAAAGGGGCGATGGGCTTATCTATTTACGCATAAAGGGGCGATGGACTTATCTATTTACGCATAAAGGGGCGATGGGCTTATATTTGTACGCATTGAAGGGCGATGACCTTATCTATTTATGCATAAAGGGGCGAAGGGCTTATCTATTTACGCATAAAGGGGCGATGGGCTTATCTATTTACGCATAAAGGGGCGATGGGCTTATCTTTTTACGCATAAAGGAGCGATGAGCGAAAAAAGGTAGGGAAACACTGGTTTAGATAATAAATAAACTGCATGTCTTTATGTGACAACAGAACACGTGTTGGTTTGTATTCGTATTAAATTACATTTGTTTCTTTGGGCACGCGGTATTTTGGTAATTTGTCCATTTTAATCGCTTTGCGTAACGGTAACCTGATATCTGCACAACGTCGTTTCAACACTACCACGGAGTAACTCGATTTTTACACTTTTTCACTCACATGCATTTTTTAAAGCAAGCAATAAAACATGACGGGGCATAACCAGCTGTACCTACCCTTAGTACGAGTTTCAAAACTTGAGAAAAGTAAAGTTTACGGAAAATATTAAATCGTGATTTCTCCCAAAATCTGCCGTTTTTTATTCTTACACTTTGTGGTCTTAGCAAAAGAGTGTCAGTGATGAAGAAAATCCAGTTCAAACAAACAAAAACGGCAGATTTTGGGGATAATCACTCTTCAATAATTGCCGTAAACTTTACATTACTCAAGTTTTGCAACTCGTACTAAGGGTACTGTTCGCCATATATATGTTCGCAAGTAACCTACACAAATAGTTTAACTTCTTGCCTGCGTTATCCCCGAAGAAGTCGCATGTGGCGATTTGGGACCTATTTATTTTTATGGGTAAGGGGGGCCTTCCACCAACCGCTTCAGTTGAAGTAGGGGTTTCCCAGCTCCCGAGGTTGCTAGTACTCATTTGTTGTGAAGGCTGAGTAAAATTTGACGGTATTTTATTTTGGGTTTGAAATAGACACCGAAATGGGAAATCATTTACAACTGGTCCGGTCTATAAATGCTTCAATCGTGCACCAGACCGGTTCGCATGAAAATGCACTTATTGTTTCCATGCGTACACAGTTTCTAAAAAGGAAAAACAATGAAGTGACACAGACTCTCGACATAAAAATCCATACTCGCTTACTTTAACACAGAATCAACGTCTTTAGCGCATGATTTGGCATTCAAACAGTGATTCATTTATAAAAGGTGTTTCGTTTTTTATTATTTGCGTTTACTGTAAGCGCTCAATTAATTTCGTGACCTTAAAAAACACCATGTGTACGATTTATGCTCATCATCGTATCAGAGCGGTCACATCTGCCCATTTCACGTTTAACAAATGGGATTTAATTATTGATTGATCGACATGGCACTTATTTCGTACTACTCCACTTAACTTTGCGAATCTTTAAGTGAATTTTTCGATCGCACTCGCAACTAAGCTACACACATAGTGTAACTTCTTGCCTGTGTTATCCCCGAAGAGGTAACATGTTGTGATTCGGATCTATTTATTTTTATGGCCGACCTTTCGCTAATCACTGCAGTAGAAATGGGGGTTTCCCCATAGCTCCCAAGGGGGCTGCTACTCATTTCTTGTGAAGGCTGAGTAAACCTCGACGGTACTTATTTTGGGCTTGAAATGAACACTGAAACAGGAAATTATTTCTGACAACCTAGGTGGGATTCGAACCCGAGCTCTCGGCATGGAATGCAAGCACTCTACCAACTGAGCTATCAACCGATCATTAAATTCCCTATAATCAGGAAAAACAATCTAGCTTACAGTATTTACTTTTTACTCGTAGGTGAAAGATGGAACTAACAATAAAATATGTGTAAAATCAAAACAGTAAAAAAAATAAAGGCATTTCTTAAAATGTAATTTTAAATTGATGAATAATTTAAAATAAGTAAACACGTTTTTTCAAGTTTTTCGTCGGTTACACTAAAATCACACATTGAAAACGCAGTTGTTTGCTTGGGCATAAACGACAAAAAAAATCATCGTAGAGCCATGGGAGTGAGCGTATTAGAAAGAGCGATTTTTTTTGCATTCATAACTCATTTTCGACCAAACGTCGCTTATGCCCAATATCCTTTTAACCGTCGACATTTATTTGTACAGGTAAGAAGTCTTACGCCAACCCCTTCAAATTAATTGAGTGACTCGTTTATTTTCAAGCTAGGTTAACCTTATTGACCACATTCAAGGTTTATTTGAGCTTTAAACAGCTGATTTACTGCCGCACCAGGATTAGAACCACGCTAGCACCTAGATAGCAGGACCGGTTCAACTAACCTAACTTAATAAAACGGGTTTAAATCAGAACTGTGAGAAAATCGGGTTTAATGTGAGATAATGACGATGCAACTGGCGCTAAAAATGCCATTCAACTTTGTGCATCTAAACACATAAATATTTGAACTAGCAAATCACCAACGTAAAGGCAAAAACTACTGAATTGAAAAATCGTGGATAAACATTTTATGGGTGTAACTTCTCATAGAAAGTGAACTAACTATGAACCCTTACTCATAATAACAAACTCCTTAACTACAGGATTTTCACACTTTTGTAGTGTTTTCTCTCGTAGAAAATAGGGAAAAAGATGCATTTATCTGAGAAACCCTTGTTGGCTTAATATGTCACTTATTTAGTTTTACCTTTAAAGTATCGATAAAGTAAACAGTATCGTATCTTAGCTGCACATGTGTTGTTTGACTTTTTATCATTTTATTCGGGAGCTACGCTTGAATGAACCTTGTTTCCTATTTTCTACGAGAGAAAACACTAAACAAGTGTGAAAATCCTGTAGTTCAGAACTTTTTCGTGAGCACTGCCTTATAATTAGCTCACTTACTATGATAAGTTACTCCCAATACAAGGTTAATCCACGATTTCTCAAATCAGTGAATCTCACAATCAATTTTACCTTTAGGTGGCGATATGCACAAGCCGTATTCTTCAGTTCTTTGGTAAAGTTGTCCGTGGCAGTGAGGATAGCCTGGAATGACTGGTTGTGATCGGTGGCTTAGAGGGAAGGGAGGAAGAGGAAGATCCCCTACACGATGGACCGATCAAGAGAAGACAGCAGCAGGCACCTCGGTGGCTGGAGCGCTGCGGACAGCACAGTCAAGAGAGAACTGGAGATGAGTGGTTGCTTCCACAAGGGTCACAACCCTCAGCAATTAGGAAAATGATGAAGAAGAATCATATCTTAGCTGCACATGTAAAAGACTTTTTATCATTTTATTCCCAAAAGGAACGATTGGTCCATCCTACTGAAACAGTCTGCCTCTGGAGTTCAGAACAGAAGCCAATATTGTCAGTTTCAGGAGGTTTCTCAAGACACATAATATGCTTAATGGAAGCTTCACAACATAACAGCACCCTCAGGATAGCTAGTTCATCCAGGCATATAGATTTTGGTTGTCCTATTACTCCGCGCCCTTCTATAATTTATAATCTAAGTTGCAAAGATATATTACATTTAAGATTCATATTAAAAGCATTACCACAAACAGACATGACGTGTCAGGTAGCGCTCACAAATGCTGCGTGTGTAGACCTACTTACAAATTTAAATCCAAACCTCCAATGGACATAAACCCTTCTAATTTTGCCGACCTTCCCTGATACAGGGGGGGGGGCATTAGTAAAATGAACCATTTTTTGACAGAATGAGTGGTCAGCCTCCTACCAACCTATAAGTCAAGGAATTATTACTTAGGTACCTACTTAATTTATTACATTAACTGAAATTAAATAAATATAAGGATGATGTATTTGGTGAGCGCATAGTCTATTTTTTACATATAAGGAAAAGAAGAAGTTATCATTTCTTGTGGAAACTGAGTAAACCTTGTCCGTGAGTAAACCGATACCACTTGCATTTGAAGTATAAAATAATTTGCTCTAACCACAACTCTTTGGAACAATTTTAATCGAAAACTTAAAAAAAATAACAAACCTTAAAATTCCTGTTTTTTGTGTAATGTAAATGAATGCAATTTTTTTTCCCAACGGCAACTTTCCTTGGATAGTAGACTTTATTGTATGTGACTCATACGAAGTGAATTTGCTTCAATTTTTTATCCAAAAAATACCGGTTTGAGGTTTTTTTTTAAAACAAAGGTGTTTTCGTAGATTAATGAATGCAATAAATTAAAATTTACTCACTTTTTCCTCTCCGTGTTTTATTCCCAAATCCTTTGCTGTGATGCTGCTGTTTCGGGAAGATTGAAGATCTTTCTGGAAGATTTTTGGATAATCTAGAAGTTTTTCCACTCTCAGCATCGTCCCAGATGTCATATGTTGGAAGATACGGTGACAAATATCCCATACGAGGGAATAATAAAAACAATAAAAGCACCAACTCAAGTTTACAGCAGTTTATTTTCACCATTTTGTAAAAAAATCTCGTTTTTGTAAAGTAGGTATAATATTATATGTGGTTGTATTTTTTATTCACTAACAGCACAATAATTTATTTTTCTGTCTATGGCACATTTCAAATATAAAATTCAAATTCAAATTTCGAATGAAAATCAAAATTAAACAACATGTCAACGAGAAAACGTCGAAAAGTATGTTAGGTATAAATAAACATTTGGTTATATTTTTCATTCACTACTAGCTGATTTTTTTTATCTATGGCACTTTTCAAAATTCCAATTTTGAATTTCGAACAAAAAACAAAATAAACAAAATGTCTGCGAGTTCCGCCTCGGTAAATGAAATAAGTGTTTATCGTTGGAACTTCGAGTTAAATTGAGTTTAAAAGACGTGCAAACTGCGATTAATTGTCGTAGTTTATCATGTGTCGAAGTGTTACGGTGTTCCACTTGCGAAACGGCCGTTTCGGGTTCGAGTACGACCATTGGCCGGCGCGTCTGACTGACTACTGTCCCGCAATTACCTTCTCGACATCTCGACTCACTTTGATAGTAAAAAACGCGAAAAAAGTGCTCATAGCGGTTCTGGACTCTGTGCCGTCCCATTCACGGTAAAAGCAGTAACTTAAATGTGAAAATAAATCACTGAGCAATGTGTTACAATTTATTTTACTAGTTCAAAATGACATCAGCACTTTTAAGTTACCTACTGGTTAAACCAGATGACGATGTGTATTTTTCTATAATCTAAGTTGTACAGATGTTCCTTGACTTATAGTTATAGGTTGGTATGCGGCTGACCACCCATACTGTAAAAATTGGTTCACTTTTCCAATGTCACCCCTGTTTCAGGGAAGGACGGCAAGAGTTGCAGGGCTTATGTTCTTTTGAGATTCGGTTTTTATATTGTTGGTCCACATGCGGCATGTGTTAGCGCGAAATTATACATGTCTGCTTGTGGGAATGCATTTAATATAAATCTTAAATGATATATATCTTTGCAGCTTAGATTAGATTAGATTAGACAGATGTTAGATTCATATTAAATGCATTCCCATAATCAGACACGTAAGATCGCGCTTACGCATGCCGCATGTGGACTTACATCAGAAAAACCCAATCTCAAATGAATATAAGCCCTGCAACTCTAGCCGATCTTTCTTGAAACAGGGGCGACATTGGCAAAGAGAACCGTTTTTTTACAGTATGGGTGATCAGTCTCATACCAACCTACAATTTTTCATTCCAAACATTTTGTTAACTACCTATCGTCTGTCTATAATATGTAAGTTGCAGGGATAAATTTAGATTTCAACTTCATCTTTAATGCGTGCCCACGAGCAAAAACGTGTAAGTTCGCGGCGATAACACATGTTGCATTTGTATTTCGTACATAAAACTCAAACATCAAATGAATCTTGCATCTCTTGCCGACTTTCCCTGAAACAGGAGCGACATTTGGCAAAAGTGAACCATTTTTTGCAGAATGTGTGGTCAGCCTCATACCAGCATACTTAATAATGGTAATATTACCTAATCCTCCTAGCTCCTTGACTGATAGGTTGGTACGAGGCTGACCACCCGTGCTGTAAAAATCGGTTCACTTTTGCCAATGCCACCCCGGTTCAGGGAACGGCGGCAGGAGTTGCAAGGTTTATGTCCATGTGAGGTTTTCTTTATTTGTATGCACACATGCAGAATGTGTAGGCGCGAACCTACATGTGCCTGTCGCTGTCTGTAGGCATGCATTTCATATGAGCCTTAAATGTTAACATATCCTTGCAGCTTAGATTATAGATAGATTAATCTTAACATAAATGTGAATCTTAAATGTTCACATATCTTTTCAACTTAAAAATACCTGATGATGACCTTCTAGGTCGAAAACGTTCGTAATTTTGTTTTAAAGATTTTAATCTTTTAAATAAAGTCTATGGTGAAAATAAACAGTGTTTTGCTTGAAAAAATTTCATCCAAAAATTATAAATTGAAACAAAATGAATTTTCACAGTGTTAATACACAAACAATACAAAATATAAAAATATATAAATTAAAAGAGTCTTAAAAGGTATTTTAAGCGTTTTGAGAATACTTCTTCTTTTACCTTCTTCCTCAGCCTTTCTCAGTTCACTCCTGGACGTAGACCTCATCCAATCCTCTCCATTTCTGTCTATCGGCTGCTGTATTCAGCCATCCTCTGCCTGCAGTTCTCTCGATCTCGTCCAGCCACCTCAGTTGGGGTCTCCCCGCTCCCCGCTTGGACATCCTGGGCCGCTACTGGATGATGCTTTTCAGCCACCTGTCATGGTCCTGCCTTGCGACGTGACCAGCCGAGCAGGCCACTCGCTTTATGACATCAGTGGATCTCCTGGATGGAGCCCTGTCTCTTGATTCCCGTCGAAATTCGACTGATTCCCAGCATTCTCCTTTCAATGTCTCTTTGGCACGTCCTCAGTCTGTTGGCGCTATACTGAGTGAGCCCTTTTGTTTCCAATCCATAAGTGGATGCTGGAAGCACGCATGAATCTAAGACTAAGAATACACCAATCATTCATTCTTCTTCATCCAGTGCCACTCCTTTCTACAAAGATCGGCTATCATCATGGCTATTTTTACTTCAGATGCCGCAACTCTAGATAGAGAATTCATGATTTCGTCAAACCATCGGCGTTGGCTCCTCAACCACGATATCTTTCGGCAACGCTACTCGCAACAAAGCTATACCTATACACATATAGCGTAACTTTTTGCCGCGTTATCCCTGAAGGGGTCATATGTGGCGATCGGGACCTCTTTATTTTTACAGATAAGGGGGCCGACCTTACATCAACCATTTCAGCTGGAGTGGGGGTATCCCAGCTCGCGAGAGGGCTGGTTCTCATTTCTTGTCAAGGCTGAATGGTTTTTTAAATAGAGACCGAAATGGGAAATCATTTCTGACACCCTCGGTGGGGATCGAACCGTTGCTCTCGGCATGGAATGCAAGCATTTTACCAATTGAGCTATCAACCGGCCTTTTTCGTTGATTTGGTCGTAGTTTTCAATCTTTTTTTTGTATAATGCGATTTATAATGAAAAAAATTTCATCCATTCTTTTTTTTGTTATTTCGGATACGCCTCTGTCGAATCGCGTGCGAATAAATTTTTGTTGAACAAAAAAGCAATTATGTACAATACATTTAAAAATCAGGTTCATGAGACAAATCAGTATGAGACAACACGAACGCGTCCCAGGTATACACTGGTGGGTACCTACTTTTATTATTAGCGAAGTACCTTATGGATCAGCACATTTTTTTTTCGCTTAGTGACAGCTAAGCTGCCGCTAGGGGCGCTATCAAAATTGCGGCCCACAGCTGACAATCTAAAATATATAAATATATAAAATCAAACGGATAGATATATGTATATAAGTATGTTTGAACTGTATGGACTCCTAAATTACTCAACAGGTTGCGATGAAACTTACTCGTACCTACTGAGTAATTCTTCAAATGCCAATATAGGCTTCTGTATAGATAAACTGGAACAATAAAGAAAAATGAGAGCAGAAATATGCTCAAACTATTTTCACCTATCTCTAGTATGGCCTTGATTTTCACCTTATGAAAGGGATTTTTTTAAACTAAAAGAAGTGTGCATAGACACAAAACAGTGGAGACGCATCTGCACAGACAATGGTCACCCATAACAGAATGGCGGTGTGATCAGTACGACGAGTTAAGACGACCCACCACAAGGTAACCTACAGTTAGTTGAAAATATAATATTGAAGGCGCTATTTTCAAAGGAATGTATACCTACTGCTATCTTTAGGGCGAAGTGCTTTTGGCCGAAATCTTTCGATCTGTGGTTCACAAATAAACTTCGTGACGGCTCGTGGATCCTAAATTGATGACGTCTAGCTATCTGTCCAACTTTTAGGAGGTATTCAAGTGGTAAGGCTTCGGACTCGTAAGTGGAAGGTCGTGGGTTCAATGCCAGCGGAGCACAACAAGTAGGTATACCATTTATATTTTCAAATGTGCTCTTTGCCGGGTTGAAAAATTAATGTTCCTTTGTTAAACACCGGTCACCAAAGGTCCATCCAACCTTACAGCAACTGGGTCTTGCTTGAGAATTGGCGCTGTCTATAGCGATGACCAAGCTCGCAGCGGGACCTTGAGGATATCACACAAAAACGGTGCTCACCAAATAAATCATCCTGTTATAATTATTATTACTATTGGCATCTCATTAGTTACGATGTGTGTCATAGTTGTTCATGACATATTCTAGAGACATGATCTTTCTAAAATCACATCCTGTTTATAATTCATTTACGTATGCCTTCTTTGTTACAGACAAAATTCGGTGAACAAACAGTCTTGAGACGTGTTTTGAAGTGGCTGCTGTGCACAAGTGGCAGTGGGTTCCATGCCCTTGGTGCTGCTACTGCAAAAGCACGCTTACCAAACACTGTTGCACTGCCCAAGTCTGCAACATCACTTCAACCCCCGCCGCGTGTTTCCCTTCTTACTGTGGGTTCGGCGACAATTCACGCTGAAGTACTGCCGCGCACATTAAATTAATTATCAAGTTTCAGTTTTTTCATATTATCTCGAAAACTGTTCACATTACCTAAAATATTTTTTAAACACTCTCTAGACATTGTATCATTCTATAATTATGAAGAAAAACAATATGTCCAAAATATTAAACAACAAAATTATAAGAAAAAAATGTGAACAAAAACGTGTTTTTTAAAATATTTTTTTGTAGCGTCATTTTTTAAGTTTTATAAAATACTAGCAGTACCCGGCGTGTTTCACTACGCCATTTGGGCATGTGGTATCAATTTTTTTCTACAGATAAAAGAGGAAACAACAGGATCAAAAAAAAAAGTGTGCTAATCGGAATCAAGCTTCACACAATTTATCTCTAGGTTAATCTTCACGTTTTCTAAAAAAAAAAGGTCTAGGTACAACTGTTAAGCAGCAGAGCCAAGCATAGGGAAAATCGATTGCGGTGCTCCATTTATATTTAAGATAAAAAAAATCGGCTATGTAACGTCACTCATCTAATCTATTCTAAGTTGCATGGATATAATTGTTACATTTGGAATTCACATTAAGTGCATGCCCACAAGCAGACACGTATAAGTTCACACTTGCACATTCTGCGTGTGAACCTACAACATAAAAACCCAAATCTCAAATGAACATACACCCTGCAACTCTTTGCTGACCTTCCCTGAAACAGGGGTGACATTGGCAGAGTGAACCATTTTCTATTTATAGTTGGTCAGATGCATATTGACCTATACAAGAAAAGAATATAAACAATAAATTAAATTTTATAATCATACAATTAAAGAACTAATCTATAAAATTCACTATACTCTTTGAGCAAAGTGAAGAAATAAATGTATTCCAAACAATCAGGAATATTTTTCAATGTAACCGCACTGTGAAACGTATGCAGTTGGGGAAAATGCTTCATACAATATGATGCACTTAAGTGTTTTTTCAACTATCTCCATAAAAGTGTTTAATTTATGTTGAATTTTTGACTCCCTGTCCTGTCTTTATCCCGGCCAAGTGAATTCACATTTTTTCCCTACATTTAAAATGTGCTCTATCCATTATTTCAATAAGTGAAAGTTTTAGGTAGTGCACACGGAACATTTTCTATTGACAACAAAATTGTAAGTCGCACAGCCGGGTTAGGTAAAAGGCAAACATTTTGTTTATTTTGGTTGCTTTGGACCATTGTTACATAGAAGAAAGACGTTTAACCGCCGAGAAAAAAACGATCTTTAAATTTGTGGTGAGTATATAATTTTACAGAAATGCGTTTTTTGAAAAAACAACTATATTATGTATATTTTAATTAAAAGTATGTTTCAATAAAAGGTTTTAATAATAATAATATATTTCAATATGGTCTTCTATTTGTGACCTACGAACTTTCGTTTATCGTATTTTTTATAAGTGCGGGATATAAAAGCTTTCTTACATTTCTAAAATTCAACTTGGAATACTTGAATAACATTTTTTAATTTGGAACTTTTGTCTAGGCCAGGGGTCGGCAACCTTTTGAGTCGGAAGAGCCAAAAATTACAATTTACAAATTTCAAAGTTTTTCCTTGACTTATAGGTTGGTATGAGGCTGACCACCCATACTGTAAAAAATGGTTCACTTTGCCAATGTCGCCCCTGTTTCAGGGAAGGTCGGCAAGAGTTGCAGGGCTTATGTTCATTTAAGATTGGGTTTTTATATTGTAGTTCCACATGCGGTATGTGTGAGCGTGAAATTATGCGTGTCTGCTTATGGGAATGCATTTGATGTGAATCTCAAATGATACATATCTTATTTTGGATTTGGATTTGTAAAGAGCCACAAATGTTTTTTTGCCAACAATAAATAGCGTCGATGGGGCGGGGGGAGGGTGGGGGGTGAAAAGCGAGTACAAGTAGCGGAGAGATCGTTAATCGATTCAGAACGATTTAGTTTTTTTCGATCAGAAGTATAATTCTGTGTTTTTTTTATATTTGCGTATGAAGCTAAAGAGCCGTAACTTCACACCCAAAGAGCCGCATGTGGCTGGTGAGCCGCAGGTTGCTTATCCCTAACCAAACCGATATCGATCCACCATATTTGTAAAAAGTCCGGTCTATAGCTTAGTTGGTAGAGTAACTGCATTCCATGCCGAGATCTCGAGTTAGAATCCCACTGAAGTTGTCAGAAATTATTTCTCGTTTTAGTGTTTATTTCTAACCCAAAATAAAATACCGGCAAGGCTTACTCAGCCTTCATAAGAAATGAGTGTCAAGCCACTCAGGAGCTGAATAACATCCATTTCAAGTTGGCGTAAAGTAAAAGTTACTGGGTTGTTCATTTTAGATTTGGATTTTAAATTATGAGTAGGTACACATGCAGCATTTGTAAGCGTGAACTTACATGTGTCTACTTGTGAGCATGCATTTTATATGAATCTTTAATGTAAATGTATATTTGCAACTAAGATTATGTATTGTAGTTGAATATAATGGTCTTCTTCTATTGGGTGGTTTCAAAATTTACCGACCTCGTTGCTGAAATATTGAGAATTGAGAACCATTGTTTATTTGATCACCATCAAACTTCACAGGATTCATTCTAAAAATATGTTACATGTTTCCTGAAAATTTCGTTAAAATCGGATGAGCGGTTTATGAGTCTATAGGGAACATACATACATACATACATACATACATACATACATACATACATACATACATACATACATACATACATACATACATACATACATACATACATACATACATACATACATACATACATACATACATACATACATACATACATACATACATACATACATACATACATACATACATACATACATACATACATACATACATACATACATACATACATACATACATACATATGTACATACATACATACATACATACATACATACATACATACATACATACATACATACATACATACATACATACATACAAACATACATACATACATACATACATACATACATACATACATACATACATACATACATACATACATACATACATACATACATACATACATACATACATACATACATACATACATACATACATACATACATACATACATACATACAAACATACATACATACATACATACATACATACATACATACATACATACATACATACATACATACATACATACATACATACATACATACATACATACATACATACATACATACATACATACATACATACATACACACATCCTTCTTTATAGATAATTGCATTCCATGCCGAGATCTCGAGTTAGAATCCCACCGAAGTTGTCAGAAATTATTTCCCGTTTCAGTGTTTATTTTAAACCCAAAATAAAATACCGGCAAGGCTTACTCAGCCTTCATAAGAAATGAGTGTCAAGCCACTCAGGAGCTGAATAACATCCATTTCAAGTTGGCGTAAAGTAAAAGTTACTGGGTTGTTCATTTTAGATTTGGATTTTAAATTATGAGTGGGTACACATGCAGCATTTGTAAGCGTGAACTTACATGTGTCTACTTGTGAGCATGCATTTTATATGAATCTTTAATGTAAATGTATATTTGCAACTAAGATTATGTATTGTAGTTGAATATAATGGTCTTCTTCTATTGGGTGGTTTCAAAATTTACCGACCTCGTTGCTGAAATATCGAGAATTGAGAACCACTGTTTATTTGATCACCATCAAACTTCACAGGATTCGTTCTAAGAATATGTTACATGTTTCCTGAAAATTTCGTCAAAATCGGATGAGCGGTTTATGAGTCTATAGGGGACATACATACATACATACATACATACATACATACATACATACATACATACATACATACATACATACATACATACATACACACATCCTTCTTTATAGATATAGATTTTACTTTTAAAATTTAGATAAAAAATCAATAAACACGTGTGATTTTTTCCATGAATGTCACTTTTTTACAAAGGCCATAAAGTGTAAGAAACATTTTTAGTGTGTGTCGTCTGTCGAAACGGGGGGTAGAAAGGAAAGACGCACCCCCGCCTACATCATCATCTCAACCCTCGGCAACGGCTCATTAAGCAATGCTTTGGCTTTGCTTTCCGCACTGTGTACCTAAAGTCAATAATTGTATGCTATTCAAACCAGTTTGCTTGATGAGTTCCACAAAATTTATACATGGTTGAGGCCTATATCCAGCAGTGAACAAACGAGGACTAATATGATGATGTTGGTACTTGTATCTAGCCGTCATTCCGCTAGGGGTGGCCAGTACCTCCGCAGTAGTGTCTTCATCATTGTTCTGTCCTTGCACACTTCTTTCATCTCCTCAACATTCATCACCCTTTTCATGCATGCTCTTCTCTTTTTCTCACTCTGTATGTTCCACTAATTTGCAATTTGCTTATTCGATCAATCCATTCAGTCGTCTATCTTCCCCCTGCACGCTTACCTTTGACACACCCTTTGTAAACTCTTCTTGTTAGTCATCCATCTTCCATTATATTTTAGATGCCCCAACCATCTCATTGTACTATTTTGTACTTTCACTGTCATGTTTTTGCTTATACCGCACTCATTCATAACTCAGTCATTTCAGTCCCTGACATTCAGAGTCTTACCAGTCATTTCTCTGTGATCATCATCATCATCATAAGCTTGACAGCCTTGGCTGAATCCAGGATTCTCCTCCACTCTCGCCTGTCCATCACTCTCTATCTACGTATGTCTGCCTTAGCTGCATCTGCATTAACACTGTCCATCCATTTAATTTTTGGCTTTCCAGGGATGGAAGTCTCGAGGGCTGTCAGTAGGTCTTACCGTATCTATTTGAGGATAGGATAGAATAAAACATAGCCGTGCTTGAACAGCTGATCGTTGTTCCGTATAAAATGGATCAACTGTTCATACACGCTTTTTTCCGCCCTATCTTCAATTAGATACGGTTATATCTATCGACAACCATCGAGAGAGAGGGTCTCCTTTGGCGTCGTGATTCTGAAAGTCTTAGATGCTAAATGAGGTTTGTACCGTCCATTCAAGTCATTCCATTCCTCTGTGATATTGTAAAATAAAAACTTCTTTGTAGCAGGTAATCAATATAGGTATATTTATATTAATAATTAAAATATTTATTTAAACAATGGTATTATTGAGTGATGATAACAATACACTTAATTAAATAGTAGCAATCTTAAGGAGCTTTCATATAATCCACAAATCGGCACAGTACACACTTAAATACTCTTTTTTTATTTCCATACAAAATTCACAATTTAAGTCTATCCTTTTTACAATACATTCACATGCTCTATTCAACAATCAAAGACAAGCCGTTTCTCCTTTACCAATGAGTCAAGGACATTTTTTATTTTTGTGTTTTTTTCGCGTTAGGTACACTATATTCTATTTGCAGTTTTTTTCATTTCACTTTCATGAGCAGAAAGCATTCTCAAGGCGAGTTATCCAAACGGTCACCTGCTGTTGGTAACCATGGTGGACCATGGTCTACCCATAAAAACACAAAAAAATAATTGTCATTTAACTCTGACCATGAAAGTGAAAGTAAAATATAGATTTGTGACGAGGAATTTGCCAACCAATTTTAGAAATAGGAACAAGTATTAAAATCAACAATTAATAATTACACAATGACATCTGTTGAACCAGAGCCAACGTTAACATTAAGGGGTCGAATGGGAATCAAATCAATTATTATATTTGAAATACACAAGTCGACATTACCATCTTGACTCGCTTAGCCATATAGCCTTTTTATTAAAATTTTACTAAGAAAACAACTTGCCTTTTTAATTGTAAGCAAGTGGTCAAAATTCTTGACTTACATAATATTTTCTATTTCATTTCATTGCAATTAATATTCTCATTCCTAAGCATGCGTTTATACAATATTTTTAAACAGGCAACATTTTTACATATTAACACTTTTCTTATTTCACTGTTTTATCTCTGAATAACTGCCAATTGCACGTCTTTCATTAAAAATTAAAAATACATACATAATTATATTATTAAACGGTTTTAAATTGTGGTAAAGAAATGGAAGCATGTAGGTATTTTTATCTTATTGCTATCTCTTTAAAAAAAACTGATTCAATTTGTATTGGGAAAGTGCCATCTATTTAATGTCACAAAAAATAATTTCTAATGATCTTCAGATACAAAGATATTAAGCAGTTTTAAATTGTAGTAAAAAAATGGAAGCATGTACTGGTACTTATGTGTTTTTGATTTCTCTTTTTTAAGCCCCAAAATCATAAAAACTTCAATAAAAATTCAATTTGTAATAGGAAAGTGTCATCTATTTAATATCGCAAAAAATTATTTAAAATAATCTTCAGATACAAAGATATTAAACAGTTTTTAATTGTAGTAAAGAAATGGAAGCATGTACTGGTACTTATGTCTTTTTATTTCTCTTTTTAAAACCCAAAATCATAAAAACTCATTCAATTTGTAATGGGAAAGTGCTATCTATTTAATATCGCTAAAATTAATTTCTAATCATTTTCAGACACAAAGGTATTTTTTACAGTAAAGATATTTTGTAAATAGAAATTTAGGAAATACAAAATTTAACTGTCTTTTATACCATCAATATAACTAAAGTGTGTGCAAATTTATTATTTTTGTTTAATTCAAAAACATCGAACTTCTGGAAATTTTGATTTTTAAGTATTTTATTTTTGGTGTAAGTGAGTGAAATTTGATGATACTGGCATCTATATTTTAACGCAAACACTAAAACAACATGCAATAGATAATATTATAAGTTGCAAATATATATTAACATTTAAGATTCAAAATGAATGCATGTCCACATTCAAACATGTGAAAGTTTAAACTTACACAAATAGCATGTGTATTTACAGGATATAAACTAAGCCTCAAATGAATATAAACCCCACAACTCTCGCCTTTTCCTGAAACGGGAATGAAATTGGCAAAATTTAACAAGTTTTTAATGTATGGGTGGTTAGCTTCATGTCGAGCTGTAGGTCAAGGAACAAAAATAATAATATACATTTAATTTTGCGAAAACAATTACTGTTTACATTAAAAATAATAGAATTACATTGATTTTAAAGTTATTTAGCTCATAAATAACCTACAAATCGTCACCTTTAAAGTAAAACTGAATAAGAGCTGATTCACTGATTTGAGAAATTGTCGATAAAACATTTTATTGAGAGTAACTTCTCATAGTACATAAGTTAATTAATTATGAACTATTACTCATGGCAAACTCCTTAACTACAGGGTTTTCACACTTCTTAAATGTTTTCTCAAACAAAATAGGGAAAAGGGTGCATTTATCTGAGTAACCCGTGTTAGCTTAATATGTCCAATTCAGTTGTACCTTTAAGGTATCGATACTATACATCAGTGGCGAAGGGTGCCAAACAAGCCGGTTCCCATCGGCTTCCCTTTTAAAATGATGCAACAAAGTAGTTAAAAAATATAGGCACAAAGTAATAAAATACATTTAAAACCAAAGGAACAATACATATTTTTTCCCTATTGAAACCATACAGTCTACTTTATTATCATTTTTGCCTCATTTTAAACGGGAAACCGATGGGAATCGGCTTGTATGGCACCCTTTGCCACTGCTATACATGTTATGAATTAATTTTTCGTTGTGCTCCGACCAAACTATCATGATCCCCCTCATATATTTCTTATCAATACACTTTAATGCAAGGTAAATATTTTAGTCGTATAGAATCAAAAGTGGCGAACTAGGATTTTTTCCAGCAATGAGATACATTGTTAGGTTTGAGTTCAAATTAAGGTCGTTTGACATATTTACAATTATCATAACTAGTTTTTTTTTTAATCGCATATTAGACGAACCGTTATAAGAGAACTTGCATTATTATCGACGTTTTGTTGGCAACGTAGCCAACGTCTTCACGAGCCACCCTCTCTGAATCTATAATCTATAATCTAAGTTGCAAGGATATATTCATTTAACCCTTAACTTGGCAGAGGCAAAAAATCTTATTTTTTTAGTTTTTTTTATAAAATTTGTCTATAAAAAAAATCAAAGATTTCGGGAAAAATAGTTTTAAAAATCCTAGATTTTTACTTTTCTGGAAATTGCATGTATCTAATAGGATACATTGCCAAGCTCCTGGAGAACCACTCGCGCTGTTTTATGTATACAATAGGATACACTGCCAGGCGACCGGAGATTTAGTTCAAAATAAATTTTATGTATTTATTATAAAAGGGTTCATTTATTGCGACTTAATTTATTATAAATCAATGATAAATATAATATTACAAATGATATGAAAGAAATAAAACATTTTTTAAGTTTATTTTTATACAAAAAAATCAAAGTTACAAAAAATCAATTGACCGAAAAGTATCTTGACCACCATAAACTAAAAAGTCAAGGATAAGACCTGATACTCCGTTTTTATCATTTTGAATGAGTTGATACGGGTGTCATTAAATTTTGAGAAATGGAAGCCGATACAGATGTAAATGATGATAAGGATGGCAAGGCACTGTAACTGCTAATTGCAGCACTTGGGCTCGGATAAACCCGTGTAATGATGGGAGTTAATTGATTGTTGCAGTAGGTATCATTGATTTTTTCATCAGTGTCAGAATTTAAAATATTCATTGTTTCCAAGGAGGAATCCAAGGAAGGAGCTGAGCTTGTAGACGGTGATAGAGAACAAAGCTCATCTTCGTCTGTGGATTCATCACTCATATCTGATGATGCTTGCATGCGAGGAACTAAGCTCTATATTTTTTCTATTTGTGTATGCGGTTTACTTTCCAAGAAAGAAAGCATTCCATTGTGTCAACAAAGAAACATAAAATAAATAATAATAAAGACTAGTTCCATAGAGCATTACCCCAAAATATACTAGGAAAAGGGGAATTATAAATTACATATTCTTTAAAATAAGAAGTACAACACTAAGCAAATAAACGATCAAGATAAGACAAACCATTCAGTATTATTACAAAACACTAAAATTCCATTTTTCTGGAAATAATGCAAAAACTTGTTTTCTCAGAACTGGTCAGTTTTTGCTTTTGTATGAAATGCATACAAACAGTCCTTCTCCCAGCGCTTGGCAGCGTATCTAATAATATACATCGCCCGGCAACACTACTTCTCTAGTCCCTTAGCAATGTATCCTATTGGATACAGCGGAATAAACATTGGAATAACAGATTATTGGACCAATAAAAAATAAATTTTACTATACATGTTGAAACATTAATTATTTGAGACTATAAAAATATTTTTTAATTTAAATTTAATACAACATTTGTAAAAAATAAGTACAAGTTACTGGAGCGCCCGCGCTACCCTTTGACCTCGTTGCCATCTTGTTTGAAAAAAACACACAAAGGCTTTTTACAGACGGTTCATTATTTTTTACCATAAACAATACAACCTAAAGAAGAGGATCCAAATATTTTTAAATATTTAATATTTGTAGTCTTGGTCACAGATTTAAATAAAAACGATGTATCTAATAAGATACGTTGCCAAGTTAAGGGTTAAAGCTCTCAGATGTATGCCCACAAACCAACAAGTGTAGTTCGCGCTTACAAATGCTGAATGTGTACTTACAAATAAAATCCAAACCTCAAATGAACATAAGCCCCACAACTTTTGCCGACCTTCCCTGAAACAGGGGTGACATTGGCAAAGTGAACCATTTTTTACAGTATGGGTGGTCAGCCTCATACCAACCTATAAGTCAAGGAATATGAATAATAAATTACATTTAAATATAAAAAAGAACAAAACCTTACAAAGAAATCTATACAAAAAAAGTCAAAAATTTCCTATGCAAAAAATGTAGCAAATGAATACACCAACATTAGAAATCAACATTGCAGATTAGCCGCCACTTCTTCCTGTCCTTGCATACTTCTTTCATTTCATCCAGAGTCATAACCTTTTTCATACAAGTCCTCCTTTTATTATGACTCTGGATATCCCATTCATTCGCTATTTCAGAGATTTGATCCTTCCATACTTTTCTCGGTCTTCCTCTACCACGACATCCATCTATTCTAGCAACATATACTCTCCAAATGCCCGAACCATCTTAACATACTTCTTTTAATCTTCACTTTCACACTTTCCCTTACACCACATTCTTCTCTTACAAAATCATTCCTCACCCTGTCACTTCGTTTTTTCCCAATCATACTTCTTAGATAGTCCATTTCTACTGTATGGACTTTACTAATTTCCCTTTCACTCACAGTCCAGGCTTCACCTCCATACATCAAGGTTGGCACTAGTATACCACCGTGCACCGCCAATCTAACATTTTTTGAGAGATTTTGGTTCCTGGCGATGCAAGCGGTCGCACCCAGTACAATGACTGAGGATTAACTGATTTTTAATAACAACTGTCACAAATCACTGCATACCTTGGAGCGAAGGTAATAATTATGTTAAGGTCTGTCACAATTATCTACACTTTTATTTTGTTTCGAGTCCACGTCACCAGATGGCAATATTGAACGTTAGGTATTGGCTTCAACAGTGAGGTAAGTGCTGGTTTCCAAATTTTTTTGTTATCAAAAATCAATTCATCCTCAGTCGTCGTGCAGAAAGGGTGTCTCCTGAAGACGTTGGCTAAGTCGGCAACTAAACGTTGAGAATAATGTAAGTCCTCTTATGACGGTTCGTCTAATATCCAAATGAGATGCATACTTACATACAAGTATAGAAAAACTTTTTTTTTTAACTAAGTTGCACCCAACCTTTGGTTTCATACGCCTCATCCAAGCTTCACTGACAAGAAATGCCATTCTCAGCATTGTACTGTACACATACAATGCTGTATTTCTCTACATTACAATCTTGCTTTAACATTTGAACACATCACAAGTGTTTTTCATTTTTGTAAATTTAGCTACCTAAAGAGTCCGCTGCACACACTAGTCTACAGAAAATATTTTTTTATCAACCAGGGTTAGAGTTGTATTCTATAACCAGAGTATAATAGCCTTGACTTATAGGTTGGTATGAGGTAACCACCCATGCTGTAAAAAAATGGTTCACTTTTCCAGTGTCACCCCTGTTTCAGGGACGGTCGGTAAGAGTTGCAGGGCCTATGTTCATAATTTAAGTTGCAAATATATATACCAATATTTAAGATTCATACTGGGTTATTCAAAACACATTTGATCTATACCTTATCCGTGAATCTTTTTTTTGTATGGAAAATTCACATTAAGTAGCGGTTGAGCCATGAATTAGCTCCGCGTGAATAACACCAGTACAAGTTTGCGCTTCACATGAGCAATATTTGTAATTGTATTGACATGGGCGTACCCAGGAAGGGGCAGGAGGGACCCCCCCCCCCCCCGCCCCCCTGAAAGTAAAAAATTACATAAATCATTATTAAATTTTATTACAATTATTGAAATGACCATTTTACGACCA
Organism: Agapetus fuscipes; assembly: GCA_951799405.1. Classification (NCBI taxonomy): domain Eukaryota; kingdom Metazoa; phylum Arthropoda; class Insecta; order Trichoptera; family Glossosomatidae; genus Agapetus; species Agapetus fuscipes. Next base: position 4,970,283 of record OX637358.1, on the reverse strand, counting down.
CGGCTTGCCCCCCCCCCCCAATAGTTCTGATCCTAGGTACGCCCTTGTGTACTTAGAGGTCATCTTTGAATCAAATGGCGGATAAGCCAAACAAGCACTGTGAGGACGACCTGCCTGCGCTAGCTCTTTTGAATATAAAATGGAGATAAAAGAAAAACATTCAGTTGAATTCGAATGCGATTTGAGTAACCAAAAAATTAACTTTCAGTAGCTTTGTGTGTGGCCGACTTGACAATGTATATTTTCCTATACTTGCGCGTATTTATGCACACTATCGGTGTTATTCTCATACAGCAAAGCCATGGCTCATCAGCAGATTACAGTGAATTTTCCATACAGAAAAACGATAATACGTAGTAGATCAGCCATGGATCACATGGTTTATGAATAGCACTGTATGTGATAATTTTATTTAACTGTACATTTCAAATCATAAATATCAAAATTGACGCACATTTTACATTGATGAATAATATGAAATAAACAAGTACATTGTAAAAACAGAAAAGCGACTGCAGCCCTCAAAACAAGAATAATTTAACCCTTCAACTGCGGGTGACACGCAGAGTCGTTAAGTGTTAACTTGCATACAGTGCGGCTGTCAATCATAGACATCATCCAACTTTGAACTTATCCCTGACATCTGTGTTCAACAATTCAAAAGACTACAAGTGGAAATATTTGCTAAGCCTTTGTGATTGTTTGTTCTTGAACAACTAATACATGTGACTGTTTACATAGTTCTAAGTGTCAATCTAGGCTAGGGGTAGCCAGTATTTCTGCAGATGCGTCTCCACACACGTCTACATGAAGTTTACAAATCGCCACCTTAAAGGTAAGACTAAATAAATGCTGATTCACTGATTCGAGAAATCGTGTATAAAACATCTTATTGGGAGTAACTTCTCATAGTAAGTGAACTAATTAAAAGGTAATACGCATGAAAAACTTCTAAACTGCAGTATTTTCACACTTTTTTGCTGTTTTCTCTCGCAGAAAATAATAAAAAATGGGCATTTATCTAAGAAATTTTGATATGTCACTTATTCAGTTTCACCTTTAAGATATCAAAATTACATTTGTGTTTACACAACTAAAATTGTGTATTTTCATCTTCCCATGTAATCAAAATTGTTTGCTAAAAGTATGCATTGCATTTGCTTTTCAATATAACGACAAATGAATGATTGTTTCATATAATTATGTTACATAAAAGAATTAACCATTGAAGCAAAACCAATACAAATACAGGCAGATGATGTCCTAGCTGTAGAATTAAAATGAATTCTTCTGACTGCGATGTGGTATGCCGTGTCAAAGAAAATGAATAGGACATATTATGATAAAACAGCATCAACTGTCAAAAAAAATTGGCAGAAATCACACAGATGGCAGTGATTCTAAACACATTCTATAAAATGGCAGCGAAATGTATGCTTGTGAATGTTTGAAGACAAATTAATACTGTCACTGGAATGCAAGCAAAGTTTGCAATGCAAATAAAATTTCGGAATCCACAGATAATATCAATATGACCGGTCCGTAGCTCAGTGGTAACACTGCGGACTCTGAATGGGGAGGTTGTGGGTTTGAATCCCGGCGGAGCACAAAAAATATACCATTTATATTTTCAGCTCTTCGCTGGGCTGAAAAATTCATAAACCTTTACCAATGACCGGTCACCAAAGGTCCATCCAGCCGTACAGCAGCTGTGTCTTGCTTGAGTATTGGCGCTTTGTAGCGACGACCAAGCTCATACACCTCTGCGGCACTACAACAAGTGTCATAGACCCCTAGAGTCTCTAGAATCTAGGGAGTCCCCCGCACAGGATTTCAAAAAAAAAAATATACGTATCAAAAGCAAAACAGACATTTAATAAAATAATATCAACTGTCAAAAAAACTTTGGCAGAAATTACACAGATGGCAGTGATTCTACATACATTCTAGAAAATGGCAGTGAAATGTATAGGTATGTTATAATGTAAGTGAATACAAATTAATATTATCACCTTAATGCAAGCATTCCATAGAGGCCAAATAGACAGTAATGTTTTGTTTACAATAAAGATCTGAAATTGTATATTGATATTATCACAGTTATGCTTATAAATTAATTCCTTGACTTATAGGTTGGTATGAGGCTGACCACCCATACTGTAAAAAATGGTTCACTTTGCCAGTGTCACCCCTGTTTCAGGGAAGGTCGGCAAAAGTTGTGGGGCTTATGTTCATTTGAGGTTTGAATTTTATTTGTAAGTACACAATCAGCATTTGTAAGCGCGAACTACACGTGTTTGTTTGTGGGCATACATCTGAGAGCTTTGAATGAATATATCCTTGCAACTTAGATTATAGATGCCTGGTTCAGACGGGTTGATTATAATCCATAGACCATAAGTAGGTGGGTGCACGCATGCGCTGACATGTTTTGCTTGTGTCTACAACAAGGACGTGCACAGCATTTGAAGCGTGGGCAGGCAATGATAGAAATTTTACCAGTTTCTGAAGTATCAGATATTCATTTATTGTAAAGTATTGTAGGTACTTGTAAATAATGTAAGTACTTACCTTGCAGTTCTCTTAAGGTAGTCCCATACTTTTCTCAAGAAATCAAGGGTCTTTGTTTTGCGATTAATTAAGCACGGCAACAACTATTTCCCTGTATTAAAATATGAAAATTATGGAGAAAAAAAAAGCACACACCACATTCACCTACAGGCACAAGTTCACTGGCATGTCGTAAAAGCGGTCTCACATACCTACATCCTTCTAGCACATTTTTACTCAACCCATCTGAATGTCTTTGTACAGTTCAAATAAATCTCTAATTTTATATCTTCAAAATCATCACACTGACTAGTATTTGCCTATTTGCATTGCACGTATCTGCTTGTGAGAAGGTTAGACTAACACAATGTAAAATGAAAATAAAACACAGTACGGACAATGATCAGCGATGTACGAATCTGTCAGAGATGATACAATGTAATTACAGTTAAATCTATGTATTCACAATAAAAATTATTGTAAAAACATTCAACACAGCGTCCCTTAAGTGCTTGTTTGTCTTATGTCCATCAGAGGTAATTCCACATGAGCAATGTTTCCATGTGTACTGGACCAATGTGTCTTATGAATGCTGGAAATCAATTTTAGAAATATTTAAAACAATTATCGTATTTATGTTGTTTTCTTAGCTCAGATTGTGTGGAATGTGATTCTTAAGACAATTTCATTGAAAAATTATCTTTAAATGAAGTGGTAGATAAGCCAAAGAAGCACTGGGAGGACGACAGCTCTCTATTTCTCCATTGTAAGCTGCTCGCTTTTTGCCTGTACAAATTGTAATGATTATAAATTACTATAATCTAAACTTAATCGGGTAAGTATATGATAAACACTATAAATACATGGTTATGGTAGTGAAATTATATGTATGTATATTTTATAGCACCATTTTTACATTTTTTTAACGGAAACTACAAAGTAAAATTAAATAATAAACAGTTAAACAAAATAGTTTACCATAAAATATACACAGGGTGCCTTTGTTCTCCATTTTGATTGGTTTGCGCCTCCGCTTACGAAAATGGTAGGTTTCCTCGCTTCTTGTGACTGTGACTGGTTTATTTCCCCGATAAATTAATTCATATTTTTACAGGTTTCATTGATAATTTTCCAAGATTAATATTATCTTGATATTCTTCATATTGACTTTTTGGGTTTGCTTCTAAGCTTTTTGAAATATTATTTTAAATTTCAAAATTCCACTGGACATCCCATTTCTTACCTTGCTTCAATGATTCATCTTTTTTACCAGATCTACCGAATATACTGTTATGTCCCTCCTGGGCCGAAGTGCCAAGAGACAGAAATGAGTCATCTTGATCAAACATGGCAGACCACAGTTTTTTTTTAAATAAGATATCAATACCTTAAAGGTAAAACTGAATAAGTGACATATAAGCTATATTATCTAGGTTTTTAGCAGTTACTTCGTGAAAGTTCATTTTAATAGATTAAAATAAAAAACTTATTTGTTACAATTCACATGAGTTCTCATGTGAATTGTAACAAATATCACATGAGTTCTCATGTGAATTGTAACAAATAAGTTTTTTATTGACATATAAGCTAACGTGAGTGTCTCGGATAAATGCACTTTTTTTCCTATTTTCTACAAGAGAATACACAAAAATAATGCAAAAATCCTGTAGTTTAGAAGTTCTTCATATTATGCACTTCCTTGTACTTAGTTCACTTACTATAAGAACTTACACCCAATAAGGCTCTTGAGGTGTGATTCACAAAAAAACAGCGGTCACCAAATAAATCATCCTAATATTGTTATAACTTGCCATGGTAACTGAACTAATTATGTATAAAGCCCTGCTTATGAAGAACTTCTAAACCACAGGATTTTCACACTTTTTTTGGTGTTTCTTCTCGTAGAAAATAGGGAAAAAGGTGCATTTATCTGAGAAAGCCATGTAAGCTTAGCACGTCACTTATTCAGTTTTACATTTAAGGTATTGAATTATTTAAATATAAATGATACACTACAAATGAAACAAAATGGTGGTGTCTTTACTGATGTTTTTTTATGTATATGTTTAAACTGAACACATCCGGGTCTGCATTTGTCATAAGACTGATTATTACATAAATCATTATCGTTATCATTATTATATTACTTGGTAAAATTATAATTCATATGTATAATAATAACAATGTAGACCAACACAATCAAAGGCGTACATACATCGTGATTATATTCATATAAAACAAACGTTCCAATACAAAACTGCAGCAACGCTGCCCTGGTACTTATGAGACACATACCGTCACCTTAGTGCTTGTTTGCTTACCTCCAACAGAGGTAGTTTCACATGAGCAATGTTTGTATGTGTACTGGACCAATGCGTCTTATAAAAACTTGAGTTGATTTTACAAATATTTAAAACAACTCTCACACTATCGTGTTTTACATTTTTCTCTTAGCTCAGATTGCGCAAAATGTGATTCTTAAGACAATTTCTGTTTAAGGTCGCCTTTGAATCAAATAGTAGACAAGCCAAACAAGCACTGAACGGACGATACATTAAAAAAGTGTGCACTTCGCTGCACTAAAAAAACACTACTAAGCTAAAACATGTAGTGTAACTTCTTGCCGCGATCTTCCTGAATGGTTCAAATGTGGCGAGTGGAGCCTATTTATTGTGTATGTGTAGAAAATGATTATGATTCTGCATGAAATGAAAGACAAAGGGTTGAATAAAATGGTGGTTGATCTGCAATGTTGGGTGTCTACAAACGCCTTGAAAAACGTTTCCTGTTTGACTAAGCCTTTAGCCTCCAGAGTGCCGGATCGTGGATCCACGCTCTGAGTACTTATTGTGATTTTTTTTGTTTTTCTTGAGTCACTAGTGAGTTCCCACTTTGTTAGGCACTAAAAAAACTTTATTTCACCGTCTTTTGAGATAGAAAATCAGGTAGGAGATAAATTTTGAATCTTTGGAGATATTTAATATCAAACCAAGAGTTGGGTGGCTGGTACGGCAGAAAATCGCTGGCATTCTAGAGGTTAATCCATATGTATGTGTCCTTCACTACTATTGGTAAAGAATATTTTACAAAAAAAATGTCACATACAAGTGCTGTAGTTTTGTATTGGATTTTCAGAGGATGTTTAAAATATATAATTAAAAAAAAAACAATACTATAAAATCAACTGAATTCATATACAAAACGTATAAGATTAATGATATAAATACTTTAAAATCAAATGATTTGAATCCCTTCCAATTACAACAGACTTTATACATAACTTTGAATTATAAAATATCAAAACATATTTTTTTTTAAATAATGATAAAAGTAAGTCTTGCATCCAATCTATGATGGGGAAGAAATATGAAGAAAAAATGACTGATTTGTTACTAAATGAATAAAGAGAAATGCTGTGCAAGTATTTTAATGGACTTGGAAAAAAAAATCTCGGCAGGCTATGTGACTGGGGCCCTTCCTATAATTATAATCTACGTTGCAAAGATATATTGGCATTGAAAATTCCCATTAAATGCATGCACCTGTAAGTTTGCGCTTACAAATGCCGCATGTGCACTCACAAATTAAAATCTAAACCTCAAATGAACATAAACCATGCAACTTGTACCGGCCTTCCCTGAAACAGGGGTGACATTGACAAAAGTGAACCAATAGTGTCTATAAAATTCTTGCTAAGTCTTTACTTAAAAACATTTAATAAAAACAAATTTCAAATTGAATGGGGTGAAAAATAAATAATAAAATATATGTGCGAATGCGTAGCTGCACAAAAATATTAAAACAATACAATCTTTTTAAATTAGAAACAATTACCCCGCCCCGCCTTACACAAAATGTGTGCCTGTCTTTGACAAGGAACAGCTTTTATAACTTGGCAGTCCATAGCATAGATGGAGCTTTCAAAAACTCACTTTTTTACCTGACAAAAGAGGTATTTACCAGTGACGAACCCACAATATAGGCCGATAGTTGTTGCCATACATTACAAAAAAAAACTGTGGTGGATTTTAACTGATTTGAAGTGGTTTTAAGCTTCCAAAGAGCTTGAAATACAAAGAATGCAAATAAATACATCGCCGCCTTAGAATAAAACTGAATAAGTGCTGATTCCCTGATTTGAGAAATCGTGGATTAAACATTCTATTGGGAGTGATTCTCATAGTAAGTGAACTAATTATAAGGAAGTGCTCATGAAAAACTTCTAAACAGGATTTTCACACTTTGTTTTCTCTCGTAGAGAATAGGAAAAAAAGGTGCATTTATCTGAGAAAACCATGTAAGCTTAATATGTCACTTATTCAAATTTGTCTTTATGGTGTCAATATACTAGCACAGATTTGTACATTGTATTAATATTTGATCTTCCAAGAACCGGAAGGAATCATTGATTGCCTACCCATGTTTGAAATTCTGTGCACGTCTCTGATATTAACAAACCAAAAGCCAAACTCTGAGTTTTTTTGAAAATAAATAATTAATTAAAATTTCACTGGAAGACAGTATAACAGTATGTAAAATGTAAAAAAAAAACTCAAAATAATCATAAAATCATCTATAACAGTTTGCAAGACAAGTATGACACAAAAAATATTTCATAGATTACAAAAAATGGTTAATTACAAGAAAATGAATACCAAGGTCAACTGACCAGTCCGTAGTTTAGTGGTTAACGTTGCGGACTCATATTTGTAAGATTTGTGGGTTTGATTCCTAAAACACTTTTAATTTCATTTCCAAATATGCTCTTTGCTGGATCGAAAAATTCTTATACCTTTTACCAAAAGGTCCATCCTGTCTTGCAGTAATTGGATCTTGCTTGAGAATAGGCGCTTACTACAGCGACAACCAAGCTCGCAGACGGCTCTTAAAGTGTGATTCGCAACAAAAAAGCGCACACTATATAGATCATCCTTATATTATTATTTAAAATTTAAATGGATTTTTTTTACAGTGATGATTGTAAAGAAAAAAAAAAGAAAAATAAAATTGACTTAGACAGAAAAATGGATGTAAAAATTCAGACACTGCTTTGATTGTATTGCATCGGATAAATAAAATAAAATCACAACATTTCATGCAATGCATTAATGTTCCTTGACTTAGTTGGTATGAGGCTAACCACACATACTACTTTATAAAATGGTTCACTTTTCCAATTTAATCCCTGCTTCAGAGAAGGCCGGCAAGAGTTACAGGCATTATATTAATTTGAGATTGGGTTTTTACGCTGTAAGTCCACATGCGGCATGTGTGAGCGCAAACTCATACATGTCTACTTGTGAGAATGCACATAATATGAATGTTAAATGTAATACATCTTTACAACTTGGATTATAGATGCAAAAACTATCAACCTCTGATGATACAGGAACAAAGGATGACAGACAATTTTGTTGCATTATGAAAAAATCATCAGTACAAAATATGACAACAATTTGTAGATTTATTTAATAACAATAAAAATTGGCAAGACATTCATTGACCAAGTTCCAAATATATATTATGTACATTTAAGATTCATACAACATGCATTCCCATAAGCAGACACATACAATTTTGTGCTTACACATGCCGCATGTGGACTTACAACAAAAACCCATCTCAAACAAATAAAGCCCTGCGACTTTTGCCGATCTTCCATAAAACAGGCGTAACATAGGCAAAATGAACTATTTTTTACAGTATGGGTCGTCAGCCTCATATCAGTCAAGAAACGAAAAAATAAAAAAATAAAATAGCCCACCATTTTCTTTCATCCATATTTTTATACAAGCAATATTTTGAAGCGTATTTTAAAAAAAAATAGAGTTTTGTAGCTATGGATAGCTTGATTGGTAGCGCAGCCTTCTTAACTGGATGGTGTGGGTTCACATCTCGTCCCCTTAGTGCTTGTTTGTCTTATGTCCATCAGAGTTAATTCACATGAAGAAAGGTAGTGGGTTCAAATCCCAACGGAGCACAAAAAAAAATCATTTTACAATTTTTCTCTTTGCTAAGTTGAAAAATTAATCTGCCTTTACCAAAGACCGGTCACTAAAGGTCCATCCAGCCTTAGAGCAACTGGATCTTGCTTGAGAATTGGCGCTTTCTCACAGCGGCGACCAAGCTCGCAGAGGGCTCTTGAGGTGTGATTCACACAAAAACAGCGCTCACCAAATAAATCAGTCTAATATTGTTATTATTCTTTGAATCAAACGTTAGATAAGCCAAACAAGCACTGAGGGGACGATCTGACTTGGGGGGTGCAACAATATATAATGATTCGATGTCAAATAGTTTAAAACTTAACGTTAAAAATGAACACTTTGCGTGAATTTAACACTAATTATCGTTACAATAATAATGACGACCATAAGAGTAATGTATAATAATCATAATAAGAAATATTACATCTAGTAGGTATAATAATGTAAATATAATAATTATTATTTCATAAAGCATAATATAGTCATAATAGTAGCTACAACTCCCGATAGTACAATTTATACTAGAGTACAAAATGTGTATACTTTACACGTCAACGTCAAAACAAAAAACACAATCATCTTTTTAACAACCCAATGCACTATCATACTAGCTTTTTTTTGACCCATAGAATAAATGATTGGTGTATTCTCAGTTTTAGAGTCATGCATGCTTCCAGTATCCACCAATGGCTTGGAAAGGGCTCTCTCAGTACAGCGCCAACAGACTGAGGACGTGCCAAAGAGCCATTGAAAGGAAGATGCTGGGAAGCCTCAGAGACAGGGTTCCACACCAGGAGATCCGCAGACGCACTGGTCTCACTAATGTCATACAGGGAGTAGTCTGCTTAAAGTGGCGCTTGGCAAAGCAGGACCATGACAGGTGGCCGAAAAGGATCGGCCAGTGGAAGTCGGCAGCAGAATGTCCAAGCGAGAGTGGGGAAATCCCAATTGGGGTGGCTGGATGACATCAAGGGAGCTGCAGGCAGAGGATGGCTGAACACAGCAGTCGATAGACAAACACGGAGTAATTGGAGGAGGCCTACGTCCAGGAGTAGACTGAAAAAGGCTGAAGAAGAAAGAAAGGAAGTATATTTTAATTATAAAATACAATGGGCTTTCACTGTGTGACCCACAAAACCCTATAAAAACAATGAAAATTAATTGATTTGTGTAAAGAAACGCAGCCCCTTCAGGTGCAAAAATTTGAAACAATTTCCTTACAAGAAATTTGCTAATTTTTTTAAATTTAATATTTCCCAATGCCTTTATGAATGAACAGTTTGAAAATCACTGGGCTAGTATGAAAATGCAAAATTATGACTAACCCTCAAATTTACCAATCCTACCAACACTTCCCTTAATCCTCATTAAATTATTTTATTTTTATGCGTGATGTGCATAAATAATAACCAATCTATGCGCTAGTAAGGCCTAAGGAAAATGTTAGTAAGGCTAGTAAATACAAGTGCCTTACAAAAAGGCTACATTTTTTTTGATACATTCTAATTGAACGCTAAACAACTCTACTCCAAATTACATTAAAATGATGAAAAAGCAACGAAGCAGCACAAGAGATACAATGTTTAACATCCATCTCTATAAACACGTTAAAATGAGGTCATTTGACTAAATTGATTTCCCCATTTCAACGTATCGAGAATCCCTATAATTGGGGAAAATTCCTCAAAATAGTGCTCTTATGTATGAGGAATTAATCCCATTTGTGGGAATTCTTTGTTTCTTTTTTATAAAAAAATTAAAAAAAGGTTGCTTTAAAAGCAATCCTTGATGATTTTTTTACACCAGTGTAGTAGTATCAAACATTGCGTAAATATAAGATGTATGAAATATACGACGGCACTCCTAGAGGGCAATTTAGTTTTCATACATTTTTTCCAATTTTCACACAATAAGAGTGTGTTTACGCAATGCTTTACACTACAGGCACACATCAAAAAAAATGTATCAAAAAATGTACAAAAAAAGTTGCAGATTTTTTTTCAAAGTAGACGTATAAAATATTAAAACTTAAGTTACAAATAATCATATTTTTAATTGCTACATTTAATTAATTTTGCTTCTCACAAAACAGAAGAAGCCTTTGTAGTTGGTTTTTTTATACACTTAACACATAAGAAAGCAATCATACCTATCTACATGATCATTATTTGAACATATTATATATTATAATAATAATTTTAAGCGTACACGTAAACAACACAGTCTGAAGCAAAAAGTTTGAATTTCAAATACACAGTTCGGGAACACTTTAAAAGATTGCATCATTGCACGGATTCACGACACATTGGTCACAGACAACCCGTCCACACACAGCTCGGCCGTGGACAAATCCGTCACATGAGAGTCCATCCACATGACTTTTCTTGTCATCAAAATTTTGGTCACACACTATATGAGTCGTATAAATGCAAACGCCGTCAACTCCTTACGCGATGATTTTGAGAAAAATTAACTTGTAAACTTGTAAAACGACAACACCAGTTGGAGATGACGGCGTTTGCATGAAATCATACTTTTTCAATTAAAATTACAAAGGATTAAGTGAGGTTTATATTATATCGCACACAGCAAATGATTTGTTACACTCCGCAGAATCAAATTCAATCATTATCTCAAAAATCATAAATTTTGGAGATGACGGCGTTTGCAGTTATACGACTCATAAAGATTCAGACAGCTCAGTCACAGAAAAAAAAACAATGAGGTTGTAATTTTTTCCATTCGGAATTTTTTTCTCGGCGATAAAACATCTGGGACTACTGTCATTAGAAACCTATAATAAATCTATAATCTAAGTTGCAAGGATATATTCATTTAAAGCTCTCAGATGTATGCCCACAAACCAACAAGTGTAGTTCGCGCTTACAAATGCTGAATGTGTACTTACAAATAAAATCCAAACCTCAAATGAACATAAGCCCCACAACTTTTGCCGACCTTCCCTGAAACAGGGGTGACATTGGCAAAGTGAACCATTTTTTACAGTATGGGTGGTCAGCCTCATACCAACCTATAAGTCAAGGAATATGAATGAATAATAAATTACATTTAAATATAAAAAAGAACAAAACCTTACAAAGAAATCTATACAAAAAAAGTCAAAAATTTCCTATGCAAAAAATGTAGCAAATGAATACACCAACATTAGAAATCAACATTGCAGATTAGCCGCCACTTCTTCCTGTCCTTGCATACTTCTTTCATTTCATCCAGAGTCATAACCTTTTTCATACAAGTCCTCCTTTTATTATGACTCTGGATATCCCAGTCATTCGCTATTTCAGAGATTTGATCCTTCCATACTTTTCTCGGTCTTCCTCTACCACGACATCCATCTATTCTAGCAACATATACTTTCTTCGTCAATCTTTCATCACTCATTCTCTCCAAATGCCCGAACCATCTTAACATACTTCTTTTAATCTTCACTTTCACACTTTCCCTTACACCACATTCTTCTCTTACAAAATCATTCCTCACCCTGTCACTTCGTTTTTTCCCAATCATACTTCTTAGATAGTCCATTTCTACTGTATGGACTTTACTAATTTCCCTTTCACTCACCGTCCAGGCTTCACTTCCATACATCAAGGTTGGCACTAGTATACCACCGTGCACCGCCAATCTAACATTTTTTGAGAGATTTTGGTTCCTGGCGATGCAAGCGGTCGCACCCAGTACACACCTGCCTTTCATTATTCTTCTTTCAAATTCACCGGCCATTCTTCCATCTTTTTCAAACTTACTTCCCAAATATACAAACTCATTTACAACATCAACATTCATTCCATTAATTTTAAATTCATAATTCATATTTTCATCATCTCTTTCAAAAATCAAAACTTTCGTCTTTCTTGCATTCAACTTCAAATTATTACCTTTCAAAGCTTCGTTCAATCTAGAGAGCATCATTTGCAATTCCACTGCTGAATCAGATACAAGGACTGCATCATCCGCATACAGTAGAACGCTTACTTTGCTCTCTCCTATCATTAATCCACAATCATCAAGTCTAGCATCTCGAACACACTTGTCCATGACTATGTTAAATAGCCATGGGCTCATCACACATCCTTGCCTTACACCCTTAAAAACTTCAAACCATTCACTATACTCACCATCAATACGAATGCAAGCCATACTATTCTCATAGTTCGCATGCACCGCATTGAGTAGAGCTCCATTCACTCCGTATGCTTTCAAAACATCCCACAACATACCTCTGTCCACTGAGTCAAAAGCCTTTTCCAGATCCACAAAGGCCGTGAATAGTTTCCCCCTCACCGACAATTGTTTTTCAACAAGTTGTCGTAGAGTGAAAATCTGATCAACACAGCCTCTACCGGCCATAAAGCCGGACTGTATATCGGAAACCCTTTTGCTAGTAGTCAGAATCACATTTTTTATAATCACCTTACAGAAGACTTTTCCTGGTATACTGAGTAGACTGATTGGTCTGAAGTTCTGACAGTCTTTTTTGTCCCCTTTACCTTTGTAAATGGGAACAATGACTGCCTTCCTCCAATCCATCGGTACTACTCCTGCATTCACACAAAGCTTACATAATTCAAACATCCAATCTATCACACATTCACCTCCTGCTTTCAACATTTCACCATTTATACCATCAAACCCAGCAGACTTCCCATTCTTCAGACGTGAAATAGACACTTTCATTTCTTCTTTCAAAATCTTTAATTCATTCTCTTCATCTGTCTGTTCATAAATTCTTCTTTCACCCTGGCCAAAAATTTCTTGAAAATAGTTCTTCCATCTCTTGCATACTTCTTCATTCTCCCATACCATCTCACCGGCAGCACTTTTGACTCCCGGAGTGGTCAATGCAGAAGATTTATTTCTATCCGCATTGATCCACCTCCAAAATTCCTTCTTACTGTCGGTGAAACTTTTGTTAATCCTTTCATCAATCTTTCTTTGTTCATTCATCTTGCTTTCATAAATTATAGTCTTTGCCATTTTCTTAGCTATCTTATATTCGTCTTCTAGCTTTCTATCATTTCTATCATTCAGCCAATTTTCATAACACTTTTTCTTAACTTTCACAGCTTCTTTTACTCTATCATTCCACCAGGCATCTCCTTTCAATTTTCCACCTTTCGTTACCCCACATACTTTTTTAGCACATTCAATCATTCCTTCCTTCAGATCTTTCCACATGCTTTCAATATCTTTTCCACACACATTCTTCTCAAGTTCATTTACACTTAAAATTTTGTGGAGCTCTGATCCATACTTCTCTTTCACATTTTCTTCATTCAGCCTTTCTACTTTTATTCTAGTCATTCTTACTTGCTTCTTGCGTTTCTTCTTTCTTACTTCACCAAGCATTATTTTAGCACATAAGAGATAGTGATCACTGCCTATTTCAGGCCCGCGGTAGACACGGCTATCTCTTACGGCTCCTCTCAGTCTTTTATCCACACAGATGTAGTCAATGATTGTGCGACTTCCCACAATCTGCCTCGTGTACAGATGCACATCCTTATGCCGAAACCAAGTATTCGATGCAAAAAGACTGTGCTCCGCACACAAAGCAATCAGATGTCGCCCATTATCATTGACTACACCTCTCCCACCAGGACCAATAATTTTCAAACATTCATCCCTCTGCGCACCTATCCATCCATTCATATCACCTAAAATTACAATGTTTTCATTCTTCTTCCTTTCATGCACAACCGCATTCAGCTCATTCCAAAAACTCATTCTCACCTCCATACACTCTGAATCAACAGGAGCATAACAGGTCACCAAGAAAAGTTTCAAACTGTTAATTTTGAATTTAACAACCAAAATCCTGGGAGAAATTCTTCGGTAACCCGCTATGCATCCCTTCACACACTCACTCACAATCACACCTACACCCTGCCTTTCATTCCCATCTTCCACACCTGACCAAATATACAATTCACCATTCGCTAATACTTTCTCACCATTCCCTTTCATTTTTGTTTCTGTCACACCCATTACTTTTATTCGTTTCTCTTTCATTACATTCATAATTTCTTTCTCCTTGCAATCATTCATCTTCCTTACATTCCATGTCCCAAAAACCCATTCATTCTTTCTATAAAAATTAGTGGTGGCATTTCCACAATGTACAGATTTAAAATTATTGTTGGTGGCCATTGCTACAAAACAAAATGTTAAGAACTAAAGTGAGTTTAAAAATACAAATAAAAAATACAGCTATAAAACATAAAAATTAAAACAGAAAAAATAATGTCCATATAAAAGTGTAAATTGTCCATTTCACGTCTTCTGCCATGTTGTTCATCAGGTAGGTATTACAGGTAGGTAGGTAGGTAGGTAGGTATCCAATTTTGATTTTTTAATTTATTTTTTATTTCTTCTTTCCAATAATTTTGTTTTTGTTCCAAATTTTTCAAAAAAAGTTGTAGGTTATGTTTCAAAAATGTTTCTTTAAAAAATTTATCGTAATTACTGTCTTTCCAAAAACCTCCCATCCATCCACAAATGTCAACTTCAGCTGTCGAACTTAGACGAAGGCTGCGTGTACAACGCAATTCCCGAAATAACAGATCTTGAAAAACTGTGTAGCACTCACGGCCAATTTCACATTTCAATTTCCTCCACAAATAAGAGATTTCCCTGTTATAATTTATGGCCAATAATCACAAACACTTTATGTTCCTCAATTTAGAGTGGATTTATGTTAATTTTGTTGACCCCATTGCCGAATTATAAAACTTTAATTCTTGTTGGAAAAAAACGCTTCCTAGTGACTTGACAGAAACAAGTGAACCAATAAGAAAATATTTTTAGGCCTATTCCCTAGCAATCCGGCCGGTTGACGATACAATATTTTCTGTGCCAATTCACGTGCGGACCTCATTAATTATAGCTACAGTAATTACAAATGTTTTTTGTCAAATGTCAAATCACAAACTGTTGTGACTGATCTGTCCATGGAGGAGCTGACTGAGGATGAGCCATCTTTGACTGATTTGTCATGACACGCATAGTACAGCTAAAAAATCAAAGAATTGCACAAAATATTTACCTTTAAAGAATGGCTTGATCGGGCAAACACATGTAAAACCTCTCCAACAGGTTGGGACTATCAGTGAAACTGTTAATTATTATCGTACAAATAATAAACACTGCAACAGAATTGTAGACTTTACATTTTTGGCCTATACTTTAAAATGATGCATTCTTTAAAGGTTACGCTAGAAATCATGTGCTAGCTGCCTCAATGATCAACAAATAATGACAATGTGTCACCTTAGAGTTTGTTTGTCTTATCTCCATCAGAGATAATTTCACATGAGCAGTGTTTGTACTTGTACCGGACAAGTGTGTCATATGAATGCTGTAAATTGAAACCACTCTCACATTATCGTGTTTTACTTTTTTATCTTAGTTCAGATTGCACAGAATGCGATTCTTAAGACAATTTCATTTAAAGGTCATCTTTGAATCAAATGGTAGATAAGCCAAACAAGCACTGGGGGGACAAATAATGTACAACGCACTAAAGTGGCAGTGATTGGTATTGGAATAATGACAAATTTATTCAATTCAACACTAATTTGCTATTGAATATGACGCAAACACAATATGGAAGACGTTACGTTTCAAAACTGACAAAGCAATACTTTCACAACTTTGAAAAAAACGATTACCTCCAATTTTGTCAACTAAAATAATATTAAGACGCTTGTGTTGAACCAATTAAACATGAAATTGATGTCTAAGGTGTCAGTGGACCATGGACTGAGGCTGCACAAGACAGAGAGTCCTGGAGGATGGTGGCGAGACTACAAGTTGATGATGAAAAATAGAAGCAAATCTGCAGAAGCTCTGGCCAACCCTAGCGGAATGGCGACAAAGTTACAGTTTACAGTTACATGCAGTGCATTATGAGCACTCAATCTTAGATTTCAAAATCAAAAATCAATACAAATTTAATTCTGGTTTATGCATCCAATGATTTACTTTTGGAATTAACAATTTTTTGCAAAGCGATGCACAATAAAATCCATAAAAAAAAGTGATGGCCTAAGACCAAAGACCGGTCAGCATCAATCAATATAATAGGCATAGATGGCTTACGTATGCTTTTTCCCATTCTAACAATATAATAGGCATAGATGGCTTACGTATGCTTTTTCCCATCGTAACAATATAATAGGCATAGATGGCTTACGTATGCTTTTTCCCATCCTAACAATATAATAGGCATAGATGGCTTACGTATGCTTTTTCCCATCCTAACAAACATACAATGAAATTAAATAGTAGGTAAACAATGAAAAAAAGTGACAATGGCATTTTGTCAAAAAGAGATAAACATGATGGTTGCCATCGATATCTAAGTACTAGATGGGTTAAGAAAGCAATCTTTAGAGAATTAAGAATGCAATTACGCGCGCATTATACAAAAATCCAAATTCAGTCTATCGGTAATCTTCCAACTGTCAACAGGTGCATTACCTAATTGAAAAAAAAATCTGTACCCAATGAGGTCTTGTAATGTATAATTATGATATGATTATTTAGAGTAGGTAATATCATATATAAGGTAATGTATTATTGTAATATAATATTATTAGAGATTATTATTGCTTCACTGGTCAGTCTGGTTTTGTCTCTCGCCTTGTAAACACTGAAATGGAATAATACATCACATTGAAACCAAGACTCATCTGTTCGTCTGATTGATATCCCCCATCCACAATAAACATCCCCAAAATACATCACAGGTCTTAACATCTTGGAATTCAGAATTTATCAGATATTTACATACTTTCGACAACACTAGAGGGGTACTTACTTGCGTGCCTACCCTTCCCGTCAACAGAATTATTATGGACAAAATGAACTTCTAAAATTACGCGCCTACCCCCCCCCCCCTCCGTCAACAGAATTAATATGGACAAAAGTACAACAAAAAAATTCTAGCCCGCCAAGATTACAAAAGTACTACATCCGGCCCGCCACGATTTTGAGTTTGAGTTGGTTACACCCCTGCTCTAGTGATTTCATAGGTTTCTATGGTGATATGTACATAGACTGAAGACGGTGTAGAGGCATGTCGCTTAAATAGAAAATGACAAAAACATTTCATACGTCGTGAGCGAGACAGCACCATCAACAATGTATGGCGTTAAAGGCTGGTGTCTCATGGCGCTTGGAACTAATCACATTCGTAGCCACTCCATAGAATTACTACCTTCATGACAGTTGCATGGAAACTGATAAAAACAACACCTTGTTTGAATGAAGCTGACACCCATGGACGCACTCTTTTTTGGTACACAAATCTGTCTCAGATGCCCCATCTATATCTTTTACATTGATTGATACCCATCAGCCTAACCAGATGAATTCCTTATTCAGATTTCTGCATGATTTTTTGTCTTTTTTTAAGTCGCTAAAAGCAATCAGTAGATACGATAAGGTCCTTACAAATGTATATTCTAACATGGTCACATGTTTAAATGTCCAAAAAAAAATTTTTTTTAATTATATTTGATACAATCATACAACGTTAGGCAATTTTAATTTATGTTTTTTTTTTCATACAAAATGTTTTTTTTTTTTTTAATTTTTGGATTTTTTATTCATTTTTTTTTTTGTTGCTATGGGAGATTTTTTTTTCTTTAAATTTAAATAATCCAGATTAAATAAAAACGTAATACAATTACATATTTCTAAAAGCTAAAAATGGGAACATAATAATAATTTTATTATTATTTCATAATAATTTATATATATTTTTTTTTCTCTTAAATTTTATTTATTCACTTATCTCGACAACCAAAGGCACAATCATCGATATAATCGCCACCTTCAAGGTCAAACTGAATAAGTGCTGATTCACTGATTTAAAAAAATGTGAATAAAACATTTTACTGGGTGTATAGAATAATTTCTAAACTACAGGATTTTCCCACTTATTTAGTGTTTTCTCTCGTAGAAAATAGGAAAAAAATGTGCATTTATCTGAGAAACCCATGTTAGCTTCACATGTCACTTATTCAGTTTTACCTTCAAGGTGTCAATATTTACAAAATTTAACAACTACAATCTTTTCTCCATAGACAACCTTCAAATAAAAAAAAGTGTATGAATCACACTTGATCACACAATCACACGTTGGCAGTCCGTTGGCAGTTGGCAGTTGGCAGAAATACTGTTTTCTTTCAAAAATTGGACAATGATTGCGCCCTCGACCGTCAACATATTCCTCTAGTCCAACAAAACTTGTTAACTACAATTTTCATTGTAAAAAATAATTAAAAACTGATTTATTTTTTGTCAACAATACTATACACAAAAGAAAGGTTCACTTTGCCAATGCCACCCCGGTTTCAAGGAAAGACAGGATAAGTTGCAAAGTTTAGGTTCATGTGTGAGGTTTGAGTTGAGATAAAGGAAATCTAGAAAAAATGAGATTATAATTTTAAAAACAAAACATTAAAAAATGTTGAGAATCAGGTAAAACAAGTTCAGAGAATTGCTGGCTTAAAGAATGTGAAACTTCTCAGTGAAAAATTTAAAACATTAAAAAAAATCAACTGACTAGACCATGCACTTTGAAATATTCAGCCATTACAAGAAATGAGAATCCGCTGTTTTGTAACTACAATAAACCATCGATGGTGAGTAAATTGAGCAGGACTGGCCACCTTGATTGTGAAAATAAATAAGTTTTGCACTCCAGTGCTACACTTTTGCAGAAAAAGTGGCAAGAATTATTGCATAAGAAACATCATAAAATAACAAATCGGCAGTATGCCCACGCGGATCAAGACAATTTCGATTAGCGTGTTTGAAATAAAAATGGTGATTTGATTCCCGTTGGGCCCCTTGATCACAGCTTTGACCCTTATCCAACAGACATTTCATCCAGTAATTATTAATTAATAATTTGAAACCTATTAACCTCCCGAGTGCCCAGAATGCGGATCCGCGCTGATAGTACTAATTGCAATTTTTTCAATTTTTCTTTAGTTTTTACGCAGCAATAAGATCGAAAATCATATAAAATAATACAAATTTATTTTTAAAACTAAGTTTTGTATATAACTGTGTGTGATACGAAGCCTTCAATGAGTAAATTGGAGTTAACAAATTTCAGCAGAACTACGAGGACATAAATTTGCCCAAACTACGTTCAGCATCTAGCATTTTCATACAGATTAATAATTACAAAATACATTATAACATATGAAGACACATTGAACGAAACACAAGTTACGAGTTCTTAGACTTGGCCACCAGGTTCTTAGAGTTCTTCAGCTCCTCGCTCTTCACAAAGTCAATCTGGGCGTATGTGAAGGCAGCGGGGGCGCACTCTGTAGTGGGGGCAGGCCTGGGGCTCCTCTCCGCCGGCGTGTCCAGCTCCAGACTCGCGTAATGCAAGGCACGCGGAGGCTCCATCCCCAGTTCGCTGCTTGCACTGCCCGGTCTGCTTCTCGCACTGATGGAGCTCTCCCCGCTGCCGCTGCGGTTATCCGCCAGATACCTCTTCAGCGCCGACTCCCCCGGCTTGGGGGACCCGCCCTTGCTCTTATTCTCGCACTCTGAACTGGAAATCGGCTTGAAATTGGCAGTGATGGATTGCGTTTGACTTAGGACTACGATGGGTTTTCTCTTGTTGTTATCCATGGGACTAACTTTCCCAATTGAATCCGAGAGCATTGTTTTGTTGGCTAGGGGATTGGACGACAGGATGCTGTGGTTATCTTTGGAATTGTACGCCGCGCCGGAAAAGGCCGGAACGGATATCTTCTTTGTTATCTGCAGGCCCTGCTGGCCGCCGTTTGTTGGTTTGATAAGTCTAGTTACGGCATCGAACGATTTCTGCGTCGCAAGCCGCGTTTTTGATCTATCGCTCGTCGCCTTTGCATCTAAAGATATATACTCCGCCAGATCCAACGCGACGTTCTGCGACGCAACTTTGGTCGCATTGTTTATCAGCTGCTTGATATCTTTGTCGACAACTGATCTATTTGACGCAGGCTCCGTCATTTCTCTCACCGTCGACAATCGACCAGGCGTCATCTCCATGTAGTCACTCGGGCACTCCGCAATAGGGATGCAATCTTCAGTCTCTGCTAGGGGGGCTTCGGTCAGCTTTAAAGTTCCACTGCTCGGGTCCACGGGGCACTTTCTCCCCGGGGAATTTTCTGCCCCAAACGGTTTCATTGGAGACCCGGGACTGTTCAAGCTAAAGGGAAAGATTGTTTGACTTGGGAGGGGCACGGGGTTTTCTTTGGAATTGCGTCGCACTTGGTGCTTCTTTGATTTCCGTCTCAGACTTGACAAGGGACTAACGGGAGTGCCGGGCGTGGCCGGGGTGACAGGCGACAGCCCCGGGGATATTTTCGGCGGTGTCGCCTTCCTCCCGCTCTCATAACTATCCGACTCCTTCAAAATGGCAGCAAGATTAAACCGCGCACTCGGGCTGGCACTTGAAGGTCCGCTTTGATGGAAGCCTTTCAGATCCTTGGGACCCGAAGTGTTGATTGTAATCGGCAACGAGGATATTCTACTCCTGCTGTGTGGTTTTACGGCGGACTTGTTATTCCACGACATCTCCACATAACCTTCCGGCACCGTGGGTTGCGGCGTACTCAGAGTTTCGCTCACTTCGGATCTGATTGAAGACGGCGGTGATTTCGCAATGTATACCTTCTTGACCAGATCCGGAAGATTGTCAGAAGGTTTCATCTCCATGTAACCTTCCACTTGTTCCGCAGCAGGGGTGGGAAGCGGTGAAACAGTCGGGTTACTGCTCAACCTGGCACTCTCCGAGCAACTGTGAGCCAAAGCTCTCCGCGATGCCGAAGACTGAGAGAAGTCCATTTCCATCAAATCATCCAAGGGCTCCGCCGAGCTGTGACTCGAGCTATACGTGAACCTGGAGTGGCCGGGTATAGCGGGCGCGCTGCAAGCTTTAGACTTTTGTGCATTCAGATTAAACTGATGATGCAAAGCGTGATGCAACTGCGCCGCAGGAGGAGTGCCATGACTCAAGATCCTCGCATCTTTATAACTCTTCACTTTACTCCCAACGGAAAACGCCCGCATTCTGGAGTCTCCGCTTGAATTCGTGCATGCTTCGGGTTTGTTGATGACTTTCCTCGCGTTTTCCGGCCGCGAGCCGACGCTGTACGCCCTGGCGGGTCGGTTTTCTTCATCCTCCTCTGAGGGAGTGAAGTAAGAGGCGACCTTCTCCAGGTGGAACTCCGAAAACCTCATGTCGTTGGAGGGGGTGGCGCTCATGATGGAGCAGGTGGAGTCGGCGGGGGACAGCGCCCTGGGGTGTGGCGCGTCCTTGGAGGGCTCCATGTCAACGTATCCGTCGTCAGTGCTGTTGGCGGCCGCGTGGGACGCCTCCTCCGCCATTGACGAGGTGCGCGAGTGGTTTGTGGAGCCAATGCCAGGACGATGATGCATGCTGAAACAAAATCATGTAAATGTAAATCCCCCTTATTTGAGTTGTGACAGTTCAAACTCCGGAATATACAAATTTATTGAGAATACATGATACGTGTACCGTCATCATTACTTTGTAAAGACAGTTTTTCGTGATGGCCACATATCTCCTGTCTGTTTACCATTCTCTTGAGCAATACATACCCAGCAGTCTACCAATCAATCAGAGTCAGATGAAGGCGATATAACATGACAAAACAAGCAACAAACAAAGACAATATTTATATTTACAGACGGATACGTCCTACATCTGCATGTAGGGGTTGTACACTTTTTCGCCACACAATCATTGCAAACTCATTCAATATCTTACCAGTCATTACTCTCAGGTCGGCCATTTTAACCGTACATACATACTTAACTCAACTCACATTCATTTCCTGCCCTATAATAATCTATAAAAATCTAAGCTGCAAAGATATGTTAACATTTAAGGCTCATATAAAATGCATGCCCACGGACAGGCGCATGTAGGTTCGCGCCTACACATTCATCATGTGTGCATACAAATAAACAAAACCTTGCAACTCCTGCCGCCTTTCCCTGAAACCAAAAGTGAACCAACTTTTACAGCATGGGGGGTTAGCTTCATACCAACCTATCAGTCAAGGAGCACAAAAAAATATAGATATAAATGATTTACAAAAAATACTATGAAACATCTTAGAAATCAAATTTAAAATAAAAAGTAAAATTTAAATTAAACTTAAAATTAATGCCCTAGCCACCAACATTGCAAATCAACCGCCATTTCCTTCGGTCCTTACATACTTCGTTGATTTCATTTAGTCATAATCTTTTTCATTCACTTCCTCCTTTTGCTATGACTCTAAATAGCCCTTATTACTTATATAACTATTGCAACATAGGTAAAGAGGCTCACGGTGTGGTGGTGTCCAGGGAGCCGGGCGACATCTGCATGTAAGCATTGTTGCCCGCGTCACCGCCAGCTATGTCCACAGGGCTACTGGGGGCGCGGCCCAGCGCCAGCCCTGCGCCCAGCTCCTCTGCCACTTCCTCGGGAATCACGCCCCCCGAGCCCGCTGACATCAGCCTGCCCAGCATGTGCATGTCCTCCAGCAGGTGCGGTGTGGGGTGGAAATCCGGCTCATCCAGGGACAACACATCTGCACAACACAATTTAATATTCAAGTCAATCAAAAAACTACTACCTTTTCCATTGTCAGGGAAGATATTCATCATCATCATGATGAGCTTGGCAGCCATGGATCAATATAAAGACATTAGCTACTAAACTACACACATGGGCGGTCAGGACCCTGGTTAATGCTTTTGTAATGTCTCTTTTGTAATGATTTAGGAGAGCCCCATTCACTCCGTATGCTTTCAAAACATCCCACATCATACCTCTGTCTACTGAGTCAAATGCCTTTTCCAGATCTAGAAAGGCCGTGAACAGCTTCCCTCACCGACAATTGTTTTTCAACAAGTTGTTGTAGAGTGAAAATCTGATAAATATAGCCTCTACCGGCCATAAATCCGGACTAAACATTGGAAATTCTGCCACTAGTAGTCAAAATCACATTCTTTATAATCACCTTATAGAAGACTTTTCCTGGTTTACTGATTGGTCTGAAGTTCTGACAATCTTTTTTGTCCTCTTTACCTTTGTAAATGGCAACAATGACTGCCTTCCTCCAGTCTATTGGTAACATCAATTGAATAATACACTACAATATCCATAAAGTAAAGGCAGAGAGAACCACGACTGGCACATACCTGTGTGTGGAGTGGTGGGGGGCGAGCTGCTGATGGCCCTCACGTACATGCTCTGCGGGCGCTGCGCAGCCACGGATGGCAGCGGCGACGTCGCCACGGCAACGGGCAGCGTGGGGGAGGCGGTGGTGGCAGAGGCCGAGCCCCCGGAGGCGCCCGGCAGACTGTCGCAGCGAGAGCGGACGGTGGACGCGGCCGAACCCACTGCGCAATACAAGAAAAGACAATCACAACATTAGTACTTCCTCAGATCAAAATATGGTTTAGTCCAGGCAAAAGCGCATTCGGTATAGAGTGCTCACATTCCATGCCAAAGACTAGGTGTTCGATCCCCACCAAGGGTATCAGAAATGATTTACCATTTCGCTGTTTATTTCAAACAAATGAAATACCAGCAAGGTTAACTTGGCCTTCACAAAAAATGAGGACCATAACTGTAAGCAGCAGAGAAAGTCACATTTCATTGGAAGTGGTTGGCATGAGGTCGGCCCCCTTACCTGTAAAAATATATAGGTTCCCCACGCTAGTTGGAAGTTACACTATTTGTGCAGCTTAGCTGCATTTCAAATCAATTAGGCTTGCTAGGCACTAGCAGTTCCCGTGTCTACAGGAGTTATTCTCTTTTCTTTACAAGTCCGTACTCTTGTGGTCAACGCTATGGAAAACTGATAGGAAAGTCTTGAGCTTGGTAGTGTCGATCTTGAATGTTATAATAGCATTCATTTGAGTCTCTTGAACTTATTTTTTCATATGATAACTTCTGTAGGAAGTTTTTATAAAAAATGCAACTAAGCTACACATATAGTGCAACTTGTTGCCGAAGGGGTCGCATGTGGCGATCAGTACCTATTTATTTTTACAGTAAGGGGACCAGCTTTACAGTAGACAGCTAAATCTACTAAGCAACACATATAGTGTAACTTCTTGCCGCATTATCCCCCAAGGGGTCGCATGTGGCGATCCGGACCTAGTTATTTTTACAGGTAATGGGGCCGGCCTTACACCAACCACTTCAGGTTATGCATCTTGAAATAAATAAAAGTTTTGTAACTAATTGATACAAAATTAAAATAAATAAAAACTTATACATGGAGCAAGAGATCCAGAGAAGTAGAACTATCCTACATGAAAATCAATATTTACAAAAATCAACATATATAAAAATCGTAAATGAGGAAACACACATTAAGGGCGCAGCTCTTTACCCTAAACCTGTCGTTTTTTATATAAATATGTTTCTTAAACTTTATGGTATTTGTAAAAGAGTGACAGCAATAACATAAAATCGGGTATGTTTAGATTGATTATTTATTTAAATAATAAAGATTTAAAAAATATACAACTACAAAGTTACCACAAAAATTAAAATTAAAAAGCATGTTTTAGTCACATTTTTTAGTATTTTTTTTATATGTTGTATTTGAGCAATGTTTTTTTTCTTTTTAATTACAGAATAATACATTCTACGGTTTAGTCTATCCAGAAGAAGCCATCCATGATAATGTGAATAGTTTTTGAGAAAATATGAAAACATTTGAAACCCATATTCCCCATTTTCCCATATTTTTTCCAAAAACTAATCGGCTTCTTGCAAAACTCAATAATGTATAATTATGTAATTAAAAAGATAAACAGTATTTCCAAAATATAACACATAAAAACAGAACAATATAAAACATGTTTTTTTAATATTTTATTGTGGTGACACTTTTTAAGTCATAAACATTTTTAAATATTTACAATTTTGATAAACAATTAATAAACACAAATGTTTTTTTTCATTACTGTCACTGTTAGTTACTAACGGGGCTATTCTTAGACATTTCAGTCACCCGTTGAGCCCACGCTTTGACAAACTAATGATGCCTTTGCTGAAAATTTCATAACCACCTACCGAATTTTGGTAATATTAGTATGAAGAATAATCAGCTGTTCACTTGCGTCCATCTTGGATTGACAGGTCTTCATACAAATGCATCATTACTTTGTCAAAGCGTGGGCTCAACGGGCGACTAAAATGTCTAAGAATAGCCCCCCAAGACCATAAAGATTAAGAAACATATTTCAAACACAAAAAATGGCATTTTTTGGGAAGAGCCATCTTAAATACATCAACAGTGCAATAAACAACCATCACCTTTTCAAATTTCATCAAAAGCCTTATTTCGTAAAAGAGAATGTAAAACAGAATTCTATGTTGAAAGCTTATGTTAAATTTTTCAAACACATACAGCAGGCATCATTTATATATAAATTCATTTCAGCATGCGCATTACTTAACTAATAGGTTGGTATGAGGCCGAGCCCCCATGCTGTAAAAAATTTGGTTCACATTTGCCAATACGTTTCAGGAAAAGGCGGCATCAGTTGCAAAGTTTTTGTTCATGTGAGGTTTGGTTTAGTTTGTATATACCCATACAGCATGTGTATTCGCAAACTTGCATGTGCCTGCCTGTGGGCGTGAATTAAATATGAACCTTACATGACAATATAACTTTGCAACTTAGATATAGATAAAAATGTATCAAGCATTATCTTTCTCAATGAAAGTAGTCCTGTATCAAAACACTGTTATTCATGACACATTTGATCCATATCTAATCCATGGTTCATCTTTTTTTGCAAAATTCACATTAGGTGGCGGTTGAGCCATGGATTTGCTGTGTGTGAATAACACCGAAAGTATTCAACATAGCGTTAATCTCACCTCGTTGCTTGATTTGAAAATGTATGAAGTACACGACGGCACTCCTAAAGAGTGACTTAGTTATCATACATTTTTTCAATTTACACAATCGAGGTGAGTTTACGCAATTTTTTATAATACAAACAAGATAATTCAGTATAAAAAATGGAACCTAATCTAATCTAAGTTGCAAAGATATATTAACATTTAAAATTCATATAAAATGCATGCCCACAAAACAGACACGTGTAAGTTTGCGCTTACAAATGCTGCGTGTGTATTTACAATTCAAAAACCAAACCTCAAATGAACATAAGCCCAGCAACTTTTGCCGATCTTCCCTGCAACAAGGGTGACATTGTGAACCATTTTTTACAGTATGGGTGGTCAGCCTTATACCAACCAATCTAGAAGTCATGGGAAACTATATAATGAAATAAGCATAAGAAAAAATACTAAACCTTAACATAAAACAGTTATGCCGAGATTATATTCAAGATTATAAGATTAGGTTAGGTTAGATTAATTGTTAATCAAATAATAATAAGTATTCTTTTGAAGTTTTCCGTAAATAATCATTTCTACACATCCTTTTTATGTTCATTTGAGGTTTAGATTTTAATTTGTAAGTACACATTCAGCATTTGTAAGCGCGAACTTACACGCGTCTGTTTGTGGGAATGCATTTGATGAGCTTTTAATGTTAATACATATTTGCAACAACAAGGATTACAGATAAGATTAGATTAGATAGGATTAAGAGTATGAATGCTAGATGGGACTGCGCGATGCATGAGTGTTAGCTCTGTTAGAATGCATGTTTACACTGTGTTAGTGGTTGGGTGGTACATGAGGTAACATACAATGAGCCAGCTGGTGGGTGTAGCTCCTCGCGTCTGCTGTGCCGGTGGGGGCCCGCGGCCTGTGGGGCCCCGGCGTCTCTCCGGTGAGGGGCAGGGAGCGCGTCCTCTCATGCACCACAAACAGCCCCACACCTGCCACATGGACACACACATGCACTGGCGCCGCACACGCACAACACACACACACAACACACAGTGAGACCCATATTTGACTGCTGCATTTACTTTGTAAGCATTCATCTTACAAGATAAAAATAAAACCAACTTATGTCTAGATCAGTGTTTCCTAACATTTTTCAGTCACGGACCTCTAGGAAATCAAGCACAATTTTCAAGGACCCCCCTTAGTAAAATCGCCAGCAATACATTTTTGGACCATTTATTTTAGTACTACAAATACAATTTTTTTAATAAAAAATATTTACATAATTGACCCACAACAGAAACACCAACACGATTAATTAATGTGAAGGTTGGTGTTGCTTTTTGAAACTAAATTAGTGATGTTTAGGTTGATGTTACTACTAAGATGTGGTCTCAATATAAAAGTGAATTTAAACAGTGTATTTATTTAATTATACATTTCCTTATAATCTTTCTTTACATTCACCCATAAACTTGATAAAGAGGATTCTTTAAAATAACATTTCAATACTGAATGAGAATTGCTTGAAGGAGACTTTTGGTGGCATTTATTTATTATTGTTAGATGGTCCAGAGATGTGACTGCGGACCCCCATACGTGCATGCGGACCCCAGGTTAGGAAACACTGGTCTAGATTACGTTGAGTATATAAAAACATTGACTGCCATGGCAATTTTCAGAAATCTGGCCTAAAACAACTTTTTAACTGTTTATCTTAAGATGGCCAAGAGGCCGAAACCAGTCAAACTCATTTGTAATTTTTACTTTTTAAATAGAGTTCTACAAAGTTTCCGCTGAAACATTTCATGAATTGCATGTAATACATGTTTTAAAATAAATCAGGACCAAAATAATTACACAACTGGCAGAAAAATGATAAATAGCGACGTAAAATTCAGGTTTCACTGTGATACGTTCAATCACGGCAGATTTAAATACAAAGCTCTTGTTGACATTGTGGTTTAACCCATTTAAGCCTAGTGATCCGATTTCGGAACACTAAACTCGTTGCAGTTTTTTTTTTTTTACTTTTTAATATCAACAAAAAATGGCGTTAGGAGTATCAAGTGGGTGATAGGGCTAGTGTAGCTTGCTTGTGCGAAATATTTGAACGTTCATAGACCTGTAACGACGTCGTGATATATTTAGAAACATTGACATACAATATTGGACGATTTCAGCAACGGTTTTTATAACTTAGGTAATTATTACTTTTGCATTTTTGGTCCCGTGAAAATAATTTTTGATGTTACTAATCTACTTGACATACACTACCGTGTTTTAGTCACAATATACAGAAACTATTGATATTGTCGTTATTAGGGGTGGGTAAAGTCGGGTGTTCCGATTTTGGAACACTAGGCTCATACGAGTACAAATCACATTCAATGCAGTACGGTAGTGGAGAAAGTTTAGATTGATTTTTTTTTTTTTTTGGTACAAGTTTGTTTTATTTAACAAAACAAAACTTATCTATAATATCAAATAAAATAATAAACAAAGTAAACTACTATATTTAAAACATTCACACGTCAAAGAGCTCTAATATTTTTTAATTATTTTTAGTTACAACAGGCCTTTCTCAAGATGTCAAAGGGCTTATCGTTAAATGACATTCTGGTTATGCTAGAAACAGAAAGTAATATGAGAGCAAGGGTTATAATCATCGAACCCCCTGAAAATGCAAACAACGCCAATTTTGGATGAAGATTCTGGAGATGAAAAGGGTGGAACAAAAATAATCTACCAGGTTTCTTACTCTGAGCACCTGCACATTTAGTCCATAATGGTGATTCTCATTTCTACTTCGATAATGAAGTTACCCCTGCTTCTATTGAGCAAAAACATCCTCAAAAAAATAAAATAAAACTCACTAAAGTTGCACACCAATGGAAAAACATTGATTTGTATCCACAATCTCCAAAAGGAAGGGTTACGCAACTTCTACAGATAATCAGGGAAATATTGTCTGTCAGTGGCATGACAATATTATCGTCACTGTTGCCTCTTCAGGAGCTGGAATTAATCTTATCGGTCTAGTAAAATGTTATTCTCAAAAATAAATACAGGTTCAACAGCCATACATGATAAAATTATACAACCAATATATGGAAGATGTGGCTAGAGCTGATGAAAATATTGCTTAGTATGGAGCTTCATACGGGAAAGAAATGGTATTCAAGCCCCTAGTTCTTCTGTTTTGAATTAAGTTTACAAAAAGCTTGGCAATTACACAAAACATTTGAAGAAAACCCATTAGATGTTCTGGAGTTTCGTCGCCCATATAGTGTAAAAATGTAGTCCGTGGGGCCTAGTGATCCGATTTCGGAACACCTCATATCTCAAAAACTAGAAACATTGAAAAAGAAAGTTACTTGAAAAAAAGGTTTTTTACACCATTTCATGTAGCAATTATGAATTTCGGGAAAAAAAAAGCAAAAAAAAACCTCCGGTCTAAATGGGTTAACCTATCGATAGGTTTAACCTATCGCGGTATACAAGGCATGGCATCCACTCAATAAAGACCAATAAATTTTACATGAAAATCTCCTATATTTGTGATATTTGGGTTTTGAGAACCGGTAAATGTAATGTACCTGATGATGGCGCTTTATAACTAGTAATTTTTGGTTTAATCACACTTCAAAGCTTTCATACACATATTAATTTGAAAATGGTTCAAATCTTTTGATATTTTCATGAATGCATGTTTCTGTAAACCTGAGAATATTTTTGAAACCAATTAATATAACTTTTGACTCAATTGTCTGCTTCTTTGTAGATAAATTCGGAATAGCAAATCAACACATTTCCCTGTCTTACAATAAAGTTGAAATTTAGAACATTGAAAAGATTTACTGACAATAAATGAGTCGTTATAGAACTTAGCACAACAATCGAGATTGTTTTTTCAAAAATAAGATAATTGTATGGAAAGTGTAAAAATTTTAAAAACAGAGTTTTATTTCCACAAGTTGAGCATTTATTTGCCTTACGTCATTTTCTTGCCTGCGTCATATTGCATTTCATGTAAGGACTGCAACTCCATGTATGTTGAGCAAACCTCTAGGTCGATCAATGTGAGGTTAAAAGAACATCAAAGGGCATTTAGGGGTTTGTCTGATTATTAAGAAATGGCGGACCACTGCAGTGAAAATGACCATTCATTTAAATAATAACTGTGTTAAGGTTCTCCAGTCCGGGTGAAAGGGCAGACAACTAATTGCCTTTCAGATTTGGGAAATTCATAAAAAAATTAAAAAAAAACTTATAGTTTGAACTATGTTCAAATTCCTGCTGCTTCCCCTTTGTTAATACCTGATTGTACCTCTTTGTCGTAACTCATCTTTCTCATTTCTCTATGGTTTTTGTCATGTTAATTTAGTTACAGCGTCCTCTTGAAAATGACGTAAGCAACTTGTGTGTGTATGTGTGTAATGCTCAACTTGTGAAAATAAAACTGTATTTTGAAAAATTTACACTTTCTCATAAATCTACCTTGTCTGATCAGCACTTTTTAAAATATATAAACATAATTTGTGTCATTTATACCGCACAGAATACACAGAATTTTTCAAGAAACCTTTTGTTCATAAAGAAGCAGGCATACCTTAACATGAATTCTCACATATCGGTTATTTATAAAGCGTTTGGTTAGTATGGACATGACATATAAGTTTTTTGCTTTGTAAACACATGAAGCGAAAAGCTGTCACAAATATTGCCGTCCCTAATTTTAGAGAGAAGCGGCCAAAGTTGTAAAGTAATTTCTCGAGTACATCAATGTCTATGAAGGAACACACCTTCTGACTTTGTATGCTTTTCACACAACATACTCGGCATAATAAAAAAACCTCGGCTATGTGACGTCACCATCTATAATCTGAGTTGCAAAGATTACATTGCATTCAAGATTCATATTAAATGCAATCCCATACGCAGACACATATATATTAGCGCTTACACATTCACACACTTCCTTGACTTATAGGTTGGTATCAGGCTGACCACCCATACTGTAAAAAATGGTTCACTTTGCCAATGTCACCCCTGTTTCAGGGAATGTCGGCAAGAGTTGCAGGGCTTATGTTCATTTGAGGTTTGGATTTTATTTGTAAGTACACAATCAGCATTTGTAAGCGCGAACTACACGTGTTTGTTTGTGGGCATACATCTGAGAGCTTTGAATGAATATATCCTTGCAACTTAGATTATAGATTATAGACACATGCCGCATGTGGACTTACAACATAAAAAAAACAATCTCAAATGAACATAAGCCCTGCAGCTCTTGCCGACCTTCTCTGAAACAGGGGTCACATTGGCAAAGTGAACCATAGTACAGAAAATGGATTCCCGATAATCAGGGTAATTTTCTTGTTAACTTAATTGTGAAATATACGCAAATGCATAGTATATTTTCAAACCTCCTTCTTAATTTTGTTAAGACACTCTGTCCTGCCTTTAAGCCACCCAGGTGACATCACATTTTTTGCCCACATTTTAAATATGCCGAGTGCATTAGCTTTACAACTTCTCAGTAAATTTAAGCCCGTATTTCCTGATATATAAGACTAGTAATCCACTTTTTGAATTGTTTTTTATGCACACTGAGACAACGGAAACTCGTAAAAAAAAAACAGCTTTCTACTCTCGAAAAAGAGGCTAAGCTTGAACTTCACTTGAAGTGGGGGTTTGCCAGATCCCGAGGGGGCTGGTTCTCTGTTCTTGTAAAGGCTGAGTAAGCCTTGATGGAATTTTTAATTAGACTTTGACATAAACGGTTTTGCAAGTGTTAGATGCAAGTGTCAGTGTTATGGCCGAGGGTTCAAGTCCCTATTTGTGACAAGCGTATTTGGAACAGAATAACGCTGGTTCTAATCACGCCTGACCCATTTGACCATAACTTCGAACCTAGTTCAGCAGATGCCATTGCATGCGCACACAAGCTTCTGCTTTTGCATGAAGACAACTGGCCAGGCAAAATAGGTTGGTGAATTGCATTCCTCTTCACAAATCTACTTTTTTTTAAATGACAAGAGCCTGAAAGGCCAATGTTGGATTGGCCAAGCAAGCACTAACTTCATAAGCACTGAATTAACAAGCGCTGTATCATCATCATGAGCTTGACAGTCCCGGAAGGGCCTTGGCTGAATCCAGGATTCTCCTCCCCTCTCGCCTGTCCATCGCCTTTGCTTTTCAGCTACGTATGTCTGTCCCCACCAATCAACAAGCGCTTACTGTATAAAAAACATTTATAGTGGATTACTAGTTTCATTCAGCAGTGGATTCCCAGCATATTGAAATAACAAAGCAACAATGAGTTATATTTCGCATCCTACCAGTGCTAGCGGTGGCAGCGGTGTTGCTTTGCTGGGGAGCGCAGTACGCGGCAGAGGACGCGGCGCAGCGTCCCACGCACATGCCCACGCAGCCCGCGCCCACGCACAGGGGGCCGCCTGAAACGTACACGCACTGCACACACACGCACGCAACATCCTACACAACCTAAACATCCTACCAGAGCTTTGCTGGGGAGCGCAGTACGCGGCAGAGGACCCGGCGCAGCGCCCCACGCACATGCCCGCGCCTACGCACTGGGGGCCGCCTGAAACGTACACGCACTGCACACACACGCACGCAACTTTCTACACAACATCACATCCGTAAATACACTCCACGTATGTTCAAAATCAGCACATCTAATATCTAAGCAACTTATAACAGGCCATTGAAATTTTCCTCTTCACAAATCTATTTTTTTTAAAGAGTGACATTGGCAAAGTGAATCATTTTTTTACAGTATGGGTGCTCAACCTCATATCAACCTATAATAATTCAAGGAATCTACTAACACACAAATACATGCTGCTGCTCTTCCCACATAACTCACATGTAAAGTACCTTCTTTATCATTCTCACATCCCGAGTGAATCTCGTCCTAATTTTCATCACAGTTTTATCAACATCGTCATCATCGCATCACCTTCACGCTGAATAAGCCCATCGTAGACATGGGCGAAACGTCCAGAAGCTCCAGCTCCCACAGACCACGGCAACAGAAAAAAAACCTCACATTACGCTCGTCAGAAACCGTCACGTATTAAAGAGCCGATAAGAAGAGTTAGTAGAGAGTTTGGAGAGCGTTCATTTGCAGTTGTTGGTCCTCTGGCCTGGAACCGCCTGCCTCATCATGTGAGAGAGCTAGAAGACCATAGAAAGTTCCGAAATGCTCTGAAGACAAGCAAAAAGCTATAGGTACTCTAATGGTGTCTGTTCTGATGAAATATCCTCACTTATACCCGCTCCTCTCGTCACAACAAGGGCAACTCGTAGAACGGCTCACATTCATCTCTTTGCAGTCTATCTTATCTAATCTAAGTTGCAAAGATATGTAACACTGGGGATTCACATTACATACATTCTCACAAGCAGACATGTACAAGTTTGCGCTTGCGCATGTCGCATGTGAACTTATAACATAAAAACCAAACAACTTGGTGTTTTTAGGACTCATTCCTTTCCCAAACTGCCCGCTTATGGAACGAGTTACCGGTATCTGTGTTCCCAACCCAATGTAACCTTATCTTATTCAAAACCAATTTCATATTTTTATATTTAACAAACAAAATTCTAATTAAATACTGTTTCTTTTCACAAATATCGAATTTATTAATTAATAATTATAAACGTTTTCAACTTAGGTAGGTAGGTTTAGGTTCCTAGGTAGGTTTAATTAGAATTTTGTTTCTAAAATATAAAAATCAATCAAAATCAATATCAATCGCCACTTCCTTTCAGTGTCTCAAAACAAAGACAACGCAACACACAACACAACACTATGCAGCTTCCAGCCCCGCTACAATGGATAAGGACATCAACTGCCACATCACCAACACCTCTGCGGCACTACAACAAGTAGCATAGACCCCTAGAGTCTCTGAAATCCAGGGAGTCTCCCGCAAAGGGTTCCATGGAGTGACTACATCACAAAATGGTACTATAAAGAAATCATCAACTCATCATCATCATTAACAGATCCCGGAAACCAACTCTCCAGGATCAACAACCAGCCGTTTCAGCCTAATACTCCTTTTTTCACATCTAAATTTATTGTCAAAAGTATTTTATAAAAAAAAAGTTTTTTTTCAATATTTCTGTTGCCATGCTTCAAAATCTACATCCTATTATAATAAGTAAGAGAAAAGAAAACATATTTTAATTACAACACTGGAAATTTACAAACTCATTCGGGCATCAAGATGAACTGATATTAAGGATCGGTCCATAGTCTAGTGGTTGCAGCTTGGGACTCGTGATTGGAAGGTTGAGGGTTTCAAATTTTCAAAAATGCTTTTGATTGTAGAGGCATTCACTTTGTAATCGTTCATCTTAAAAGATAAATATAAAAACAATATTGTTTTCAATTACGGCGAGTATATTAAAATTCCATGATCGATTTTGCAAACAATCCGTAAACATCTTCAGGTGGATATATTTGTTTAAGTTTTTTTATTTTTTTCTTTCAAATATGCTCTTCGCTGGCTTGAAAAATTAATCTGCCTTTACCAAAGACTAGTCACCATAGGTCCATCCAGCCTTACACCAACTGGGTCTTGCTTGAGAATTGGTGCTTTCTACAGCGATGACCAAGCTCGCAGAGGGCTTTTGAGGTGTGAATCACACAAAAACAGCGCTCAAATAAACCATCCTAATATTATTATTATCATTCCATGCCAAGAGTTCAGGTTCGAATCACACCGAGAGTGTCAGAAATGATTTCCCGTTCTGGTGTTAAAAAATAATACAACTAAATCACTCATTAGGAGTACTGTCATATTTTTTGATTTACCGATCAAAGGGAGTTTATGTACATGTTTTTTACTCGGGGTAGGAACTCCTGCCAACCATTAAGCAGAGAAAGCTTATGTACTTCGGTCACATTATGAGAAATGAAAAGTACCGCCTTCTCTATCTTATCATACAGGGTAAGATTGAGGGGAGAAGATCTCAGGGACGCCGAAGGACATTGTGGCTGAAAAACCTGTGACAATGGTTCAACAAAAGCGACAAGTTCCTGATTCGAGCCGCAGCATCAAATAATAATATTAGGATGATTTATTTGGTGGGCGCTGTTTTTGTGTGATTCACATCACAAGAGCCCTCTGTGAGCTCGGTCTCGCTTTAGAAAGCGCCGCTAATTCTCAAGTAAGACCCAGTTGCTGTAAGGCTAGATTGACCTTTGGTGACCGGTCTTTGATAAAGATATACAATTTTTTTAACCAGCGAAGAGCATATTTGAAAATATAAATGTTTTTTTTTTGTTTTGTGCTCCACAGAGATTTTAGCCCACAACCTTCCATTTGAGTCTGAAGCGTTACCATTAGACTACAGAACAAGGTGAAAATAGCCAAGATAATTACAGATCTTCAATAGAAATGGCACCAAAAGAAAAAGACAGGTCTCTTGAATCAATTCACCTTGCTGCCGCAAGTACTATCGTCTATGATCACTCAATACAATAAATCGGCTAATAATTACAATGGGAAAAATGCATAAAACTCACTGCAAAACAAAACTCATTGCATGTATTTTTAAGCTTCACGTGTACTAGAACTCACTTAACAACTACTAACTACACTTGCTGCTATTATTCTAGCTAGAAATATCATCTCTAACGATGTAGAGTTTCAATGATAGTTTAGCGACTTTAAACTGAATGAAAAAGGTGATGCCACAAGGCGGTCAATAGGGTAATTTCACTTCTTCCTCTCAAGAACTCAAGCTCTCTGCATGAGTGCAAGCACTCTACTAACTGAGCTATCGACCGGACCAATTAAAGTAAAGGAAGTAATAATGTATGTATCACAAAAGTTAGGCTCTATTCACAATAGCTTGTATACTCTTAAGCTCCACTATAATGCATAATAACAATAATAATAATAATTGGACAATATTTTTAGTGCCATTTTGTGAGTTCACCGCAAGGGCACTGCAGAGCCATAGCCCCTTCTGAACAGACATGTCTTCTATCCTGATTTAAAAGCATTTGCACTCTCCTCAGCTCTCAGCTCGTGTGGTAAGGCATTCTACAGCAGAGGGTCAGCAACGCAAAAGGCACGATCCAAATAATTGGCCGTGTTGCTCCTGCGGGGAACCATGAGCATATTCACAGCAGTGCTGCATGAAGATCTTAAAGTCCCCCACCTACCCCCTACTGCATCCCCCCCACATAGCTCTGATCTAATCTATTCTAATATAAGTGGCAAAGATATGTAAAATTGGGGATTCACATTATATGCATTTTCACAAGCAAACACGTACAAGTTCGCGCTTATACATGCCGCATGTGAACCTACAACATAAAAACCCAAATCTCAAATAAACATACACCCTGCAACTCTTGCCGACCTTCCCTGAAACAAGGGTGACATTGGCAAAGTGAACCACTTTCTACAGCATGGGTGGTCAGCCACATACCAACCTATAAGTCAAGGAACATACACAAAAAGTTACATTTTACATCTGACAAGTTACATCTGTTACAAGTTACATCTGTTACAAGTTACATCTGTTACAAGCTACATCTGTTACAAGTTACATCTGTTACAAGTTACATCTGTTACAAGTTACATCTGTTACAAGTTACATCTGTTACAAGTTACATATGTTACAAGTTACATCTGTTACAAGTTACATCTGTTACAAGTTACATCTGCTACAAGTTACATCTGTTACAAGTTACATCTGTTACAAGTTACATCTGTTACAAGTTACATCTGTTACAAGTTACATCTGTTACATCTGAGACGTATGCTTTGCATTAATTATGATACAGGTATTTTATTTTCAGTTTAAAGTCATCTAAGCCATCGTTGCCCCCACAAACACACCCTGCGATAAGCTTGAGCAGCCTCTGCGTAGTGCCCCAGCCCACTCACCGTTGTTGTGCATGCCCTGCGCCTCGGTCTGCCTCCTAGCCAGCACGCTGACGGGCTTGTTGGCCGAGGTGGCAGAGGCCGAGCGCACCCGGTAGTGCGTGCCACTGTCCTCCTTGCCGTTACTGCCGCTCGAAGACATCGCACTGATAACAAAACAAACAAGTTAATACTCCAAGAAAAATGGTGTCAATGAGATATATAAGGACTAGTAGTTCCTTGACTTTTAGGTTGGTATGAGGCTGACCACCCATACTGCAAAACTGGTTCACTTCGCCAATGTCACCTCTGTTTCAGGGAAGGACGGCAAGAGTTGCAGGGTGTATGTCCATTTGAGATTTGGGTTTTTATGTTGTAGGTTCACAGCGGCATGTGCAAGCGCGAACTTGTACATGTCTACTTGTGAGAATGCATATAATGTGAATCCCCAATTAACATATCTTTGCAACTTAGATTAGATTAGATTAGATTAATACTCCAAGAAAAAAGGTGTCAATGAGATATTCAAAAACTTTAAAAATTGGTTACTTTCTTATACGGAACCAAAACTGATCAAATTTCATTTGTTGTTTCTGCAAGTCTTGAATTTTGTTGACTAAAGAATTTGTGCTGAGCCTATTGTGCACAAGTGAAGAAATAAGATATTATGTAGGTCAGTTTCTATTCAAAATTGAGTGATCGCAATGCAATTTCAAATTGTGTAGTTTTTTAGCACAACAGCTCTTGCACAGAATTTTTTATACAAAGCTGCCCCCGTCACACTGGAGCGCCCCACCTCCATGTAGAAGATTAGATTAGATAAGATAGTATAGTCTCACCCGAGTATGGTGGCATGCATGCTCTTTGCTATGTTGGGGTCCTCAGTGTGCATCCACAGTTCCCCTGCCCCCGTCACACTGGAGCGCCCCACCTCCATGTAGAAGATTAGATTAGATAAGATAGTATAGTCTCACCCGAGTATGATGGCATGCATGCTCTTTGCTATGTTGGGGTCCTCAGTGTGCATCCACAGTTCCCCTGCCCCCGTCACACTGGAGCGCCCCACCTCCATGTAGAAGATTAGATTAGATAAGATAGTATAGTCTCACCCGAGTATGGTGGCATGCATGCTCTTTGCTATGTTGGGGTCCTCAGTGTGCATCCACAGTTCCCCTGCCCCCGTCACACTGGAGCGCCCCACCTCCATGTAGAAGAAGCACTCCGAGTCACCACATCTGCAAGCAAAGTCATTTAACATCACTTCAAGAAATCTACAATTCATTACACTTCTTCTATGTAAACCTTCACTTTGTAAACATTGAGACACAGATGATATCGACACCTTAAGAGGCTACCGTCCTCAAACGCCGGTGAGTTTTGAGCGCTATATATACCTAGTGTTATGGTTTGCTCTCCATTCTCGAAATCCAAATAAAAGGCATACACTCACATAAACAGTACAATGAAAGTATAAATTAAGGATTAAAGATTTGAGCACATACTGTCGTGACACACAAGGCAAAAAATGATTAGTTTTTGCATTGTGTGTCAC
Source organism: Agapetus fuscipes (assembly GCA_951799405.1). NCBI lineage: Eukaryota > Metazoa > Arthropoda > Insecta > Trichoptera > Glossosomatidae > Agapetus > Agapetus fuscipes. Next base: position 4,931,331 of record OX637358.1, on the reverse strand, counting down.
AACATCTTGTGTTCAATACTTTTCCCTCTGTCTGGTAGATGAGAGCCGTGAGACAGAAATATGTTTGTCCCTTTCTACTTTGACGTGATATAGTAACTACAAGTTTTGCACGCAAAAATGATTTTTGGTGTCTTTATTTTGACTAATAATGTTACATTGCCTCAAATTATACTATATGTGTACAGATCTGGGATGGCGATGTCCCTTTCATAAATTTCTATTGCACAGGGTTACTCCTCGTTCACCGAAAACTAATTTAAAAAAAGAGTTTCATATTTTCTTCATTATTAGAAATCTTACCATTTATTTAATGTTTTAAAATTGTAATTTAAGCAACGCCCTAAATGACTACAGCATTAGTTCTCAATATTTTTCGGGTGGCGACTTGTATCCAGTCGTTATTCCACTAGGGGTGGCCAGTACCTCTGTAGATATATTTCCACTTTATTTATTTGTTCATTTTCTAGTTTGGTTTTTATTTGTAAGTTCACATTCAGCATTTGTAAGCGCGAACTAACACGTGTTTGTGGGCATGCATTTGATACGAGTTTTGATTGTGAATTTAGCTTTGCAACTTCGATTATAGATTATTACAGACTGTAACTGTAACTCTGTCACCATTCCGCTAGGGGTGGCCAGAGCCTCTGCAGAGTTGCCTCATTTTCAATATCGACGGACTTTGGTCGTTTTCAATATAGCTTATTCGATCTCTGTTACAAAGATGTATTGACATTCAAGGCTTATTCATATTTAATGCACGCCTATAATATGCAGGCACATCTAAATTCACGCTTACACATGTTGCATGTGTACCTACATACATTTTTTTTTACTTTCTCTGAAATAGCGGTGACATTGGCAAGTAAAAACATTTTTTACAGCATGGGTGGTCAGCCACATGCCAACCTACAAGTTAAAGAACACAAATATATGATCAACTCAACTTAACTAAGCTACACATATAGTGAAGCTTCTTGCCGCGTTATTGTCTATCCAGACAAATTTGGTTGGTGAAGACAATTTTAATTCACAAAACTATTTATAAAAAAGAATGGTTCAACTTCAAAACTATCGATATTTTTTTTTTAAATCAAGAAAAAAACCCATTAAGTTAAAGATTGCGACCCTGGTGCGTGAGCCAATGGATTCACACACACACGTCAAAATCGGTTGTTGTATGCGTAAGCTCGCGCGCCGGAAATTTCTTAGACAATGGGACGTGCTCTCAGCTCTGCATCTCAAGCTCGAATATTGTTGAAACGAAATAAACAGCCGCTTTTATTCTGTAGCTTTTCGCCTAACAAAATTGTATGGATTTTTCGGAGCTGTTTTATTTATTGTATTTTGTTAAATTAACATGCATTATCACGAAAAAAAAATGCGGTCAACTTTGAGTTTGATTAATAAACTTACTATTCATATATATTTTTTGTATACTTTCATTCATAAAATTCAAGTTATTCATTGAACCCAGATAGCATTATTTCGTAATATTTCATAAGTTTGTGTACATTTTGACCGAATTCAAATAACTTTTATCATTTTTGGAAACGGTCAATCTGTAAAGTATACATTTCTTTATTTTATTCTGACAGTAACAGATTTAAAAAAAAAAGTAAACATAATGGACATTTAAAACCCAGAACACCGTTTTGGAGGTATTCGCTCTATGGGGTCTTAATGTTAAACTGAATAAGTGACATATTAAACCAGCATAGGCTTCTCAAATAAATGCACCTTTTTTCCTATTTTTTGAGAGGAAATAAAAATAAAAAATGTGAAAATCCTATAGTTTACAATTTTTTCAAAAGCACTTGCTTATTATTACTTTGATGTTATATTCTTATATAATAAAAAAATAAATAAATATTACGTGATCGGAGAGGGCCTTTGAGGTGTGACACACTCACAAACGGCGCTAAAATAAATAAGCGTAGCTGACCGTCGTATGTTGATGAGAGAGAACTCGTAGGTGTCGGCGGCCCTCCTGTCATGCGGGATGACCACGCTGTTGGGCCGGATCTTCACCAGGGACAGCGTCTTGTCCGTGAGGCACAAGTTGTACAGGCCCAGGATGCTGTGCGAGGCGCCCAGCCCCTTCTTCTGCACGTTCACCTGCCACACGTGCTCTGCAACAACACAACATGACTTTGAGTTTAAAAAGAAATACATGTAGAAGCAAGATGGGTGGTGAAATATCCCACAGTTTTACATACATAGTAAACAGATGTCGCTGCTCCACAACACAACACATACGCAGAGTGTCATCATTTACCCCCCCCCCCCCCCCCCGTTTTGCCCCCATTTAGGTGAGTGTGAGCGGGCGGACACTAAGGTCAGCGGGGAGTGAAGTAATGTGGATGACTTCTCCAAAGAGAGCACACATGATAGACAACAACACCCCTATAAAATTGTCTAATGTTGACATTTTGCCTTCTTCTTGTATCAAACTCCTTGGTGTTCACCTAGACAGTTGTCTGACTATGAAAGTTCAAGTAAATAAGACCGTTAGTTCGAGTTTCTACGGATTACGGCAAATCAAGCTTGTTAATAACTGTCTACCAATGGAAGCAAGGAAAGCTTTAGTAAATGCATTTGTGGTATCTAAAATAGACTAAATTTTGAAAAGATTTTTGTGAAACACTGTGGAAATTCATTTTAAAAAATTGATTATTTTATATACTAGAAATATTAGAGATTAATAAACACAAAAATAAAAGTTCTATGCTGAATATTCAACTTCCCACCATTACATCTCCTCTCCTAACAATATTAGCTCCGCCCCAAAAATCACCATCTCCCTCCCACACATCTACCTTGCTACCCCCTCCCTTACCACTACCACCAATAGATCCCACTCCACTGTCTTCATTTTTAAGTTTAAATTTAGTAATTGTTAGTTACCCGAAGATGGAAGTAATTCCGAAAATATTTGTAACATACTCAAAAACAATAAAAGTGGAATAAAACAAAGTTTTTAATTTCTTTTATTTATTTATTTTTTATTGAAAAATAATCATTTTTTTAAAATAGACTACTGCAATAGCTTATATGCAGTTCCTTGACTTATAGGTTGGTATGAGGCTGACCACCCATACTGTAAAAAATGGTTCACTTTGCCAATGTCACCCCTGTTTCAGGGAAGGTCGGCAAAAGTTGTGGGGCTTATGTTCATTTGAGGTTTGGATTTTATTTGTAAGTACACATTCAGCATTTGTATGCGCGAACTACACTTGTTGTTTTGTGGGCATACATCTGAGAGCTTTAAATGAATATATCCTTGCAACTTAGATTATAGATTATAGAACCAAAATGTCAATTAAATAGGCTACAATTGGTTGTAAATGCGTGCGCTCGCATGATTGCTGGTCAGTCGAAATTTACACACATTACTCCTCTTCTCCGCAAGCTTCACTGGCTCCGTATACCGGAGCGCATTGAGTTCAAAGTGTGCACGATGGTCCACAAAGCTTTATTTGGAAAAACACCCAAATATCTCGCTGATTTAATCAAACCAGTCACCCTCGGCAAAAAAAGCCTAACACTGCGCTCAGCTGAGACTGGAGCCAAATCAAGGATTGAAGAACCTATAAGAAGAGTTACCACAGTGTTTGGAAAGCGTGCATTTGCAGTTGCTGGCCCTCTGGCCTGGAACCACCTGCCACATCATGTGAGAGAGCTAGAGGACCATGGAAAGTTCCAGAATGCACTGAAGACAAGCAAATTTCTGGCATCGTTTGCACCAGCAGCCTTGGAGTGACTACATCACGAAACGGCGCTATAAAGAAATCATCAACTCATCATCATCATCGCATTTTTCAGATAGCGGGACCGTCTCTGGGAGGCTCCTGTAGCGCTGTCAGCTCCTCCTCGTCCTCGGCCACCACGCACAGGCACTCCTCCTTGGTGTAGAGCACTATAACCACAAAAGCATATTCTCACGTCTAGGATGTGGAGTGTCGTCCCCGGGAGGCTCCTGCAGCGCTGCCAGCCAGCCCGCCAGCTCCTCCTCGTCCTCAGCCACCACGCACAGGCACTCCTCCTTGGTGTAGAGCGCGATGACGTGCTTGCAGCGGGTGTCCAGGCGCCGCGTGATGTTAAAGCAGCTCTTGAGCGGGATCACCTTCTTGGGCGCGGCCCGCTGGCGGAACTTCTTCTCCGAGTCGTAGTACTCTAGTCTGGCCGAGCACTCGGGCGCCTCAGACCTACACAACACGATTAACATTATTTTTCTAATTTTAAATTAGGTTTACGGTTGTTAGACAAATTAAATATAATTGATATCTGAATTTGATGAAAAGTATTAGGAGATGTTAGTGCCTGCGCAGAAGAACTAAAACTCATCCAAGTTCTCTTTTTGAGATAAGTGCTCTGTGGTATAAAGTCAACCATAGTTTTTTACACATGGAAACTTAACAAGCACCTCTAGTACAATTCCTTGACCTAGGTTGGTATGAGGCTAACCTCCCATACTGTAAAAAATAGTTAACTTTGCCAATGTCACCCCTTTTTCGGGGAAGGTCAGCAAGTGTTTCAGGGCTTATGTTCATTTGAGATTGGGTTTTTATGTTGTAAGTCTGCATGCAGCATGCATAAGCGCAAACATGTCTGCCTGTGAGATGTTATATGAATCTTAAACGTAATATATCTTTGCAACATAGTTTATAGATTATAGATAGCACACTTACTCAATCACCGCTTACCATGTAAAAAGTTGACAAATCAATCATAGTTTTTGTATAAAACAAAAACCTTCTTTTTTTTACTTTTGAGAATGGGAAAACCTGCCCGAGGTTCTCAATAATATTTGTTGCGAATATGGTGTACATTGATTGGGTAGTTCTTGAGTTTTATCAACATTCACTAACTTTCCGGATGTCCAGTGAGGCTCTCCATTTCTATAGTACAGCAGATAGACAAATGTAGAATCACCTGAGCACAAAGTACTTCTTCTTCATGGTCTTGAGCTTGCGCAGGTAGCCCTGCTTGGCCACGGGCCTCTCTGGCTGGGTCGTCATCTCGCCGCCGCTACGCGTGTCTGCAGGCAGGCAGGAGGCGGGGCTGCCGCATCACGCTGCCCAGCCCACACTGCAAGCACACAACACACCATTACATCTCCTTCATGGCCTTGAGCTTACGCAGGTAGCCCTGCCTCTCTGGCTGGGCCGTCATCTCGCCGCCACTACGCGTGTCACACCCTGCCCTGCCCTGCTTGTCAAAACTGAAAAGAAAGTAAATACATCTTTTGGAAATAGTGTAACTACATCTTGCCGCGTTTCCACCGAAGGAGTCGCATGTGGCGATTCCAAACCTATTTAATTTTACGGGTAAGGGGGCCGGCCTCACACCAACCCACTTTCAGTTGAAGTGGGGGTTTCCCAGCTCCCGGGGGGGGGGGGGGGTGGTTCTCATTTCTTGTGAAGGCTGAGAGTAAACCTTGCCGGTATTTATTTTGGGTTTGAAATAGACACCGAAACAGGAAATCATTTCTGACACCCTCGGTGAGGATCTAACCCTTACTCTCGGCATGGAATGCAAGCATTCTACCAACTGAGCTATCGATCGGACTTTTTACGAACTTGGTTGTAGCTTTTTTTTTTTTTTTATTTATTAATATTCCTCTTCAAAAATACAGATAATTATACACATTTTCAAAAAAAAAAAAAACTTTAAAGAGAAACCCACATAGGCATAGCCTGTGCGTGGGTATACAAATATGATAAAGTAAAAGCAAAAGTTGAAAAATTTAATTACCATCTATACAGAACAAAGGAAAAACAAAAACTTTTATAGAAAAAGAGACAAAGTCCAGAAGAAAGAGAAAAAGAGAAAAAAAAAAAAAAAAAAAAAAAAAAACAATAATAAAATGAAACAAAAAGAAAGTAGAGAAAAATCAGTAATACAATAAACGTATTTAGTAAAAAAATAAATAAGAATGAATAATTCAGTTTATAAGTAATAAAGTTCAGAAGCTCATTAGACACAAGTAATAATTTTTCATTTAACATAATTTGCTTCAATCCAAATAAAATTGAAAATCTGCATTCAATCAGTCATTTAGTACACCTTGAATGATCTCCTTATCCATAACCCACTTTCTGATATATCCTTTGAAAACTGCAGGATTCAGGCTCAAGATATCTTCCAATTCATTACTTAGGACATTATATAATTTAGGTGCAATATAAGAAGTATGTCTCTGCCCTAATCTACTTTTGCAATGAGGTACTTTTATAACATTTTTGAGTCGCTGACTGCTCCTACCTTCATTATACTCAAACAATTGTAATCTCGAGTGAATGAATTTCAAGCTCTGGAAACCATACATCTGTCTTATGTTCATAATTCCTGTCTCATGAAATAACAATTTTGATGGGTACATAGAGGGTTTTTTGAACATTATTTTAACAATAGTTTTTTGAGCTGTTTCAAGCGCCTTGATATGGCTATCTAAGGCCCCTCCCCATCCAATCATTCCATAAGTCAGAGATGAATGCACCAGAGCATAATAAACCATTTTTATAAATTTTATATTCAAATTCAATTCGCTGAGTCGCTTAAATACATAGTACAGGAATCGCAGCCTGCCGACTAGTCCCTTCAAATGCGTGGTCCATTTCATTTGCGAGTCAATACATATTCCTAAGTACTTTGTACAAGTCTCATTTTTCATCTTATTACAATTTTTGCACACAAGTATATCGCAATCATATTTGTGAAACATTAAATCCAAACTATTTTTAGGAGACGCTTTTTTTGTGTTGTAAAATGGTATAAATAGGGTTTTTGCAGTGTTTAAAGACAATAAGTTACCATCTAGCCATTGTTTGACTATTTGCATACACCTATTCGCTTTTATAATTGTTTCTTCCCAGGTTTTAGCTTCAGTTGTAATTGCAGTATCGTCTGCATAAGATATTAGTTTGCCTGGTAAGTTTATATTACATAATTCGTTTACATATACTACAAACAGCAAAGGTCCCAATACCGTTCCTTGTGGAATTCCATGTTTCACTAGTTCAGATTCACTAAAACAACTATCAAGTTTTGTTGCCTGAGAACGATCATTCAAATAATTTTCAAAAAAGGTTAAACATTTACTCTGTATACCCAAACTAAACAGTCTTTTAATTAATATTTTATGGTTTACAGTATCAAAAGCTTTTTTTAAATCTAAAAATATGGTCAGACATTTATTGTTTTTATCTAGTTCAGTAGATATTGTTTTAGTGAGACTATAAATCGCATCTTCTGTGCTGAGATTTCTTCTAAAACCAAATTGGTTGGGTGATAATAATGAATTGGATTCTAGATAATCTATTATTTGTTTTTTTATACATTTTTCTAAAATTTTAGCCAGTTGTGAGATTAATGTAATTGGTCTATAGTTGTTAACTTTTTGCATTAAGCCAGTTTTATATATTGGAATAATATGAGCTTGTTTAAATTTTTTGGGAAATATTCCTGTTTTAATACAGGAGTTAAATATGTGTAACAATGGAAGAGTTATTTCTTTTTTTATTGTTTTAATTGTTAAAATGCTTAGTTTATCTGGTCCTGTAGCTGTATTTGAGTCAAGGTCAGATATATATTTACAGATTTCTATTTCTGAAATATCTTGAAAATTAAGTAATGGAGGAGTTTCTTTATTATATTCATTGAATTTATTTGTGTCATTCTGTATTTGTGCCCTGAAAATAGGAGTATTTTCTATTATATCTGTTGCCACATTAATAAAGTATTTATTGAAATGATTTGCAATCTCTTTTGGATCAGTAACTATGGACCCATCATCTAAAGTGATCTGTTTAGGTGTGTTGATTTTGTTTTGGTTTCTGTTCGTAATATCGTTTATGACATTCCATGTTTTTTTAGAGTCAGTGTTAGCATTTTGTAAGAGTTGAGAATAGTAGTCACGCTTACATTTTTTTATTAGAATATTTAAATAGTTTCTATAAATGACGTATTCCTTGCGTTTATGTTGTAAAAAAGGGATATTACACATTAGACAGTAGTTTTCATATTTTTTATAAAGTTTGAATAGTTTATTTCTATGTTGAATCGAGACTATAAGTCCTCGAGTAATCCATGGTTTTATTTTTTTATGAATTCTTTTTGGAGTTTTGATTGGTACATAACATTCGTCTATATGTTTTTAAAGTGTATCATAAAAGAGATCAAGTGATTGATCCGGGTTTTCATTTGATGTAACCTCGCTCCAAAGCTCAGATTTAAGAGAATTGGTTAATTTTTGGTAGTCAATTTTAAAAAGTAATTCTTTGTTATCTTTTACTATAGGAAAAATGTGTGGCTGAAAAGTATGTCTATAAAATGTGGGATAGTGATCGGTGATGTCTATTTTTAAAATGGCTGATTTGGGGAAATACTTTTTGCTAGATTTTAGGAAAATATGGTCCAAGCATGAGTCTGTTTTTACATTTGGTCTAGTAGGACTGTTTATATATGATTCAAAACCTTTTTTATATAACATATTCAGATATAAATCTGCAGTTGGATTTTGCAGTGGATTTGTTGTATTTATATTAAGATCTCCAAGTACGAGAGAGAAATCATGACTTTCCAGATCAATGTTCTCGATAAATTTCTGTAGTTCGTCGATAAACAACTTACTATCAAGAGATGGTGAACGGTATATAGCCAGAATTGAATATTTCTTTTTACTTTTGCTAAAACATATTCTGATTGTATTTGAAAACCTGAAATCAGGTGTAGTTATTTGTACATTTTCAATAGTGTTGTTATTATAAAATATTGTTATACCATCATGTGAGGTGTGTTTAGACGGTACTGAGAACATGGTAAAATTTGGAATAAAGAATGGTATATTGTCTTTTTGTTGATTTTCAGTTAAAACTATTATGTCTAGTGTTATTCTTATTGAATTTAATACAATACAAAAATCATCAAAATTCTTTCGGATACTCCTGATGTTGAAATTGATTAGGCTAAATGAGTTGTTGTCATCTTGAAGTTGTTCTCTGTCGGTTATGTAGTCGTGCAGATCCTCCACTGTCTCACACATCTGGGTGCTTGCGTGTTCATAATCCATCGTTGTATCAAAAAAACTTAATAATCGTCTACTATGAAGAATAAATATATATGTTGAGACTTTAGTTTAGTGGAATATCGCTGGCTTCATTGATATAGATTATAGGAGACTCTTTGTTTTTTCTTATCATCACGACCCCTCTTTTAGTCCATATGTAAGTGTATCCAAGTGTTTTTGTTGCTTTGGCCAGCCAGAGTAAGTGTTTGTTATGTGTAGTTAATTTTTCATTTATGTATATACTTTCCTCAGAGCTCGATATCGATAAGTCTTTAGCCGTAATGTTTCCCTTAATCTTCTTCTGTGTCATAATCTTCTCCTTTGCTTCAGTGCTCCTTAGTTTAATGGTGATTGTCTTGTTATTCGGGTTTGAATAGCAGCTCACAATATCATTCTTCATGTTGCCAATTTGTAATCCCTCTAAGAGCAAGCTTACCGCTCTTTCAGGACTTTCTTGTTTTTTTAATGAGATACCCTTCACTTCAATTGTGTCCTCAAGTATTTTTTGTTCCAATCGATTCACTTCCTTCCTTAATTCTCTTATCTCCTTCCTGTTTTCTCCAACTTTTTTGTCTGTTTTTTGCCTTTGTATTTCAAAATCGTCTATTTTTTTAGAGCAAAACTCTATAACTTTGTTGATTTCCGACATCTCCTCCTTTATCACATTTTTTAACTCAAAGAAATGTTGAAATATCTCATCCTTCATATCTGTCATCTTCTTATCTATATATTCAAATATTTCATCTTTTAGTCCTTTATTTGCCCTCGTCATGTTGTTGTGTTCACTTCTCTGTTGAAATATGTATCACTTACTAGTTGGCTTACAGATCCTATATATATATATATATTTTTCCTTTTCCTTTATTAGTTTTTTTTTTTTTTTTTTTAGTGATGCACTGCCATCTATGATCGAGTAGCAGTAGCTAGGTTTCTTCTATAAATGTCAGATTTCGTATTTCTGAAGACCGTTAAAATCCCACTACAAACTGTTTCTGCACACAAAAAACACACGCGGAAGACAGGATTTATGGTCTTACACACTTATTGAACACTTTTGATAGATTACAAACGAATAAGCAGACAATTTTGAATTAATTCAGTAGGAGTAGAAATGACAGATGTACAATGTATATGCTCTTCTTCTTCTTTTCAAAGCTTCAAAGCACTAATTCTCAAGCAAGACCCAGTTGCTGTAAGACTGGATGGACCTTTTGATGACTTGTCTTTGGTAAAGGTTTATGAATTTTTCAATCCACCAAAGGTTACAAAGGGGTCGCAAATGGCGAGTGGAATCTATTTATTGATTTTTATATTTTTAGAAACAAAATTCTAATGAAACACTGTTTCTTTTCACAAATATCAATTTATTTTAATTAATAATTACAAACGTTTTCGATCTTGTTGATCATTTCCAAAAAAAAATGGAACCTATTTATTTTTACAGGTAAGCAAGCCAGCACTTTGGCTGAAGTGGCTTAGTTGCGTTTTAATATATATATTTGCAACTTAGATTATTCAATCCAGATGTTTCACGAATCACTACAGTGTGCATCTTCAAAGATTTCAGACAAAACTTGCTTGTCATCTTCCATCTGTTCTGAAATCCAAATATCTTCTTAAACATCTACCTAGTAAATATGCAAAATGTCAGCCTGATTAGCAGCAGAAAGTGTTGAAAGATTTGTCTGCTCACAATAAAATAGCTCTGAAAATAATAAAAAGGCCTCATGAAAATTTTCCAAAGCATTAATTTCATTCTAAAACTATTTATATCTAAACTGTACAATATTAGATGAAAAATAAACTGTAAGTAAAATAATTTATTAAACGTAAACCAAGACATTTTATTTGCGTCGAAAACGTACGATGATGGAGGTTCTCCTCGATGTACTTCCAGCCGGTAGGTATGACAAGGCGTTGTGTCTCGCTCTAGCACGAGTAGATTTTCATTGAGTGAGCGAGAGGCAAATACAAGGATAGACGAACAGACGAGATACCCAAAACATTGCTTCATGGAACTCATGCTGTAATATTTTTTTGTAAAATTTACCAAAAAAACAGCATGGAATCGATCAAAAATGATAAATATCGCGACAAGCTGGGGGAGAGGAATGTTTAGGTGGTGAAAAGAACCGCGCACATGCGGCGAAACTACGCATTTACTGTGTCCCTCGAAAATATATAAATAAAACTAAAAATACAGCACCTTAATCTGCATTGCACAATCTTAAGGCACATAATTGTATAGAGTAGTATATCGGGAAATGATTACATGACATTTCAGGGCAATTTGGGGAGATAAATGTAAAAAAAAATACTAACTGAAAATTTACGTCTCGCAACGGGGTGACAGATAAAAAATGTGCTCACGTTTTGGGATGTCTGTTTGGGGCGCTCGGGTCCGGCCAGCGAACCCTGTTCACACAAACATGCCGCACTATTAAGTCAATGGCGTGAAATTAAACGGGTGGTGATTGTCGACACAATAATACAACATCGTGGCTGCTTTTTATCGGGTAAAAAAAATGTCTGCGACTGTTTTGCACCGCCCGTAAACTTATCCAACAACCAAAAACGTCTCGTAAACAGATAGGAATGGTCAACTTCAAAACACAAATTATACCTACCGTATTTTTGTTTACTATCTCACGCAATCAAACAACGTCAAATTAAAATAAAATTTAGGTAATTATTTCAATGTAAAATTCTTTTACTACCAATTTATAATAATTAGCCTTAAAAAAATGTCATTTTTAAATAAAAAATATTTCGAATCTTTTCCCCCATTTAGTTTCACATCCCTACATGTTTTATTTTGTATTCTGTTATCTCTAAAACGAAACGTCAAAAACTCGCGAAAAGAAAATAATGAAGAAAAATACAAAATCAAATTGAAAATGTTTGAATCTAATGATTTCGAAGATGTAAGCTACATTTATTATTGCATTTAAATCTCAATACTTTTCATCTTGTATTTTACTTAATTTTTAGCACTAACTATTCATACTTCCTCTTTCAGATACTGTCGGAAGAAAACTTTTCCATCATCGAAAATGACATAAATTTGAATCTAAACAAACAGTTGAACTCGTCTTCGGAAACTGAATGTCCGTCGGTAAAATCAGTTGATAATGGGTGTTCTGTGAATTCTAACCCTAAAAGACCATTAAACGAGCGCACGTGTACATTTTTAAACACAAACGACGAGAGTATATCAGACCAGTCTTTGAACACTTCTAGACAGAAACCAAAGAGGAAAAGGAAGTTTCCGGGTCCCGCAGGTCTACTGGCTGACAGTCTACAGGCTGCAGATTCTCCTAGCAGAAATTTTGTACAGCTATCTCAGGTACAGTCTTAAGTTTTTTTATTAGGATTATTTATTTGATATGCGCTATTTTTGTGTGAATCACACCTCAAGAGCCCTCTGCGAGCTTAGTCGTCGCTATAGGAAGCGCCAATTCTCAAGCAAGACCCAGTTGAAGTAAGGCTGATGGACCTTTGGTAAGGATATATGAATTTTTCAACCCGACGAAGACCATTTTAAAAAATGTAAATGCTATATTTTGTGCTCCGCCGGGATTCGAATCCTCGACCTTCCATTCTAATGTAATCTAAGCTGCAAGGATATATATCATTTAAGATTTATATTAAGTGCATTCCCACAAGCAGACATGTATAATTTCGCGCTAACACATGCCGCATGTGGACCTACATTATAAGAACCCATCTCAAATGAACATAAGGCCTGCAACTCTTGCCGTCCTTCCCTGAGACAGGGGTGACATTGGCAAAGTGAACCATTTTTTCACAGTATGGGTGGTCAGCTGCATACCAACCTATAAGTCAAGGAACAAGTTAAGGAACAAGTTAAAAAGTTACGAGTCTAAAGCGTTACCACTAGACTACGGACCAATCTTGAAGTTGCAAGCATACAAAATCTGTGCATTTAAATGGGCGCGTTATGGTAAAAACTTTATTTCACTATATTAAAAGTTGCAAAGATATATTAACATTTAATGCTCATATCAAATGCATGCCCACAAACAAACATGTGTAGTTCATGCTTCAAATGCTGATTGTGTACTTACAAATAAAATCCAAACTCAAATGAACATAACCCTGCAACTCTTGCCGACATTCCCTGAAACAGGGGTGACATTGGCAAAGTGAACCATTTTTTACAGTATGGGTGGTCAGCCTCATACCAACCTATAAGTCAAGGAATAAGAGTAATAAATAACAACAAAACCTTAAAAAATAAATCTATACGAAGTATGTAAGGATAGAAAGAAATGGCGGTTGATCTGTGATGTTGGCGGCTGAGGTTTGTTAAAGTAAAATTGGTTTTATGATTTAGTTTTTATGTCCATGTATATATTGTGATTTATTGTTTTTAAAAAATGTAATTTGTCATGTATGTTCCTTGACTTATAGGTTGTTATGCGGCTGACCACCCATAATGTAAAAATTGGTTCACTTTGCCAATGTCACCTCTGTTTCAGGGAAGGACGGCAAGAGTTGCAAGGCTTATGTTCATTTGAGATTGGGTTTTTATATTGTAGGTCCACATGCGGCATGTGTTAGCGCGAAATTATACATATCTGCTTGTGGGAATGCATTTAATATAAAACTTAAATGATATATATCTTTGCAGCTTAGATTAGATTAGATTAGATACAAAAAAAGTCAAAAATTTCTTATGCAAAAAATGTAGCCAACTAATAAACCAACATTACAAATCAGCATTGCAGATTAGCCGCCACTTCTTCCTGTCCTTGCATACTTCTTTCATTTCATCCAGAGTCATAACCTTTTTCATACAAGCTCTCCTTTTATTATGACTCTGGATATCCCATTTACTCGCTATTTTAAAAATTTGGTCCATCCATACCTTTCTCGGTCTTCCTCTTCCACGACATCCATCAATTCTTGCAATGCCTTTTAAAATAAAACTATCAGGTAAAAAATATGTTTTGTATCTTTGAAGATACTTAATATCAAAAGCATGAGTTGTGTAGCTGCACAACGTCTGTTAATTGCTGCACATTTGTTATAATGGCGTGGCATTTGCAGCCCATGAGCTTGCTCCTATCAACACATCATTTTTGACACCATTACATCACCCCAGTGCTCGTTTGTCTTATCTATCATGTGATCAAAGATTACCTTCACATTCTACATGATCTGAGCTAAAAAGAATGTAAAACACGTTAATGTGAGAGTTCTTTTAACATTTTTAAAATCAATGTCCAGTTTTCATTAGACACATTGGTCCAGTACACATACAAACATTGCGCATGTGAAATTACCTATTATGTCAACGACGATACCATATTGAAAGCACCGGTTCTCATCAGATCACCGAAGTTAAGCAACATTGGGCGCGGATGCTACTCGGATGGGTGACCGCTCAGGTACACCGCGTGTTGTTGGCATTTCTTGGATCGGTCCGTAGTCCAGTGGCAACACTTCGGACTTGTAAATGGAAGGTTGTGGATTCGAATCCCGGCGGAGCACAAAAAATATAGGTACCATTTATATTTCCAAATGTGCTCTTCGCTGGGTTGAAAAATTCATAAATCTTAACCAAATACCGGTCACTGAAAGGTCCATCCAACCTTACAACAACTGGGTCTTGCTTGAGAATTAGCGCTTTCTACAGCGACGACCAAGCTCGCAGAGGGCTCTTGAGGTGTGATACACACAAAAACAGTTCTCACCTAATAAATCTTCCTAATATTATTATTATTATTACCTCTGTTGGAGATAAGACAAACAAGCACTAAGGTGACAATTATTGGGGTTAAACGCAAGCACTCTCCTGATTTAACGGGACCATTCAATATTTTCTTCTTCCAGAATTTCCGTTGTTCCCAGACCCAGCTCCCTGCCTCTGTGTTTGAGGATCCGCCTTGGCTGTGCATGGTGCGTGACCTTGAAGCCCTGCAGGTCGGTGACCCGGTGACGCTCTCGCAGGTCAAGTCTCTAGCTGCGGCCAGGAGGCTGGCAAATCACAGGGTCGGCGTGGTGGCGGGAGTCCTGCAGAGCTTGGACTGTTCATCGCAAGATCCGGCCATTGTGCTGAGAGATACAACTGGTAACAAAGTGCTCAGACTCTTAAGTCATGTAGAATAAAAGGTGTGGACTATTAGAGCTGGAGCTTCCGGAAGTTTTGCCTAATGAATTATGAATTAATAACTACTCAATGACATCTGTTGAACCAGGTGTAACGAAAGGATTTAATAGGTATTTAGGGAGTAGTATTATATGTAGGAATAAGTATTCCTTGACTTATAGGTTGGTATGCGGCTGACCACCCATGCTGCAGAAAATGGTTCACTTTGCCAATGTCACCCCTGTTTCAGGGAAGGTCGGCAAGAGTTGCAGGGTGTATGTCCATTTGAGATTTGGTTTTTATATTGTAGGTTCACATGCGGTATGCGCAAGCGAGAACTTGTATGTGTCTGCTTGTGAGAATGCATGTAATGTGAATCCCCAATGTTTTATATCTTTGTAACTTAGCTTAGATTAGGGAAAATAAAGAATATGGGGAAATTTTGAATATGGAATAGAAAAACAAAAGAGGATCGACAAAAAGAAAAAAAAGGAGGTCGCTTGCCCGGCTTCAGAGCCACAGGCTTGTGTAAGTTATGATTATAAATATGGTTGTGTTCTATACCCTTAGTACGAGTTGCAAAACTTAAGTAAAGTAAAGTTTACGGAACGTATTAAAGAGTGCTTTTCCCCAAAATCTGCCGTTTTTGTTTCTTACACTTTATGGTCTTAGCAAAAGAGTTACAGTGATGAAGAAAATAAATTTCAAACAAACAAAAACGGCAGATTTTGGGGAAAACCACTCTTTAAGACTTTCCGTAAACTTTACTTTACTCAAGTTTTGCAACTCGTACTCATTACTCCTCAAGGCTGAGTAAACCTTGCCGGTATTTTATTTGTGATTTGAAATAAACACTGAAACGGGAAATCATTTCTAACACCCTCGGTGCGGTTCGAACCGGAGCTCTCGGCATAGCTGAGATATCCACTGGACCATCGTCACAATCATCTTTTCCAGGTTCTGATGGTTCATTCGCAAGTTGTGCCCCAACCAATGCAGTCTACTATTTTTTTTTAATTCAATCACAAGATTAACATATTATCTTTTACCTTATTTTCAGCGGAAATCCAGTGCACACTTCACCGGGCGGCGTGGGACTGCTTCGAGAGCTTCCTGGTCCCCCAGCACACCGTCATGCTCCTGAGCAACACCACGGTTCTCACAACGGGGACCCTCAAAAACAATTACCTCAACATAACCTTAAAAAACATTGTCGGCGTTTACTGCGATCAGGAGAACACGTTTGAGAATAAACCGATCAGGAGTAACGAGGCAAACGAAGCAATGAAAAGAAAGTATAGTGTGGAGAATGTAGATGTGGATTGTAAAGATGTGATTGTTATCAGGAAAATTGATGATACAAGTGAACGAAGACCTGCTACAGGTTCGTATAGTCTTTACATTTTTTTCTTACTCGTATCAACCAAAGGTCCATCCAGTCATACAGCAAATGGGCCTTGCTTGAGAATTGACGTTTTGCAGCGACGACCAAGCTCGTAAAAAGTCTGTTTGGTTGCTCAGTTGGTAGAGTGCTTGCATTCCATGCCGAGAGCAAGGATTTGATTCGATTCATATTTGATTCATAAAAATAAATTGGTCCCGAATCACCACATGCGACCCCTTCGGGGATAACGCAGGCAAGAAGTTACACTACATGGGACCGGCCTCACACCAAACCACTTTCAGTTGAAGTGGGGGTTTTTCCAGCTCCCGGGGAGGAGGTTTCTACAGCTGAGGGCTCTTGAGGTGTGATACACACAAAAACAGTGCTTGCCAAATAAATCATCCTAAGATTATCAAACGTGCTGTGAATAACCCTGTTTGAATTTAAACCTGTGCTATTTTTTCACTTAGACAAAGTACTTTAAAAATATTTTCTCTTTTGCTTCTTGTGACAGAATTATGACTCAAAAAATACCAATGATTTTTTCATTTTTCAGCTCCCGACAACAGCTACACCAAAAAAGTGACTGATGATGATTTTCTGGCCCACACTTTGCTCGATGGAATAGATGCCAATGAACTATTTGAGGATTTTTCATGAAAATACCTGTCATTATACTAAACTGTTGAAAAATATATTATTTTTGTATTTGAACATGTTTTTTCTTGATGTCACAATCACATTCTCTCTGTTTTGTGCAGCTTCAGTCCATGGTCCACTGACATGTAGGACTTCAGCATCATGTGGTTGTCACTTATTTACTATCACCTAGTAGTCTCGCCACCATCCTCCAGGACTCTCTTTCTTGTGCAGCCTCAGTCCATCGTCCACTGACATCTAGGACTTCAGCGTCTTTTGTAATATTGTCATTATTTACTGATCCATTTTACATGAAACAACGATCAGATGTTCAGGCACTGGCATTTTTTATTCCGTCCTATCGTCACATAGATCCTGTAAGGCCTATCGTCTATACCAAAAAATGCTTCGGATCTCTTGGCGTGATCGAGTCACCAATGAAAAAGTCCTTCAACGAATGCGCACTACAAAGGAGTTCCTGCCAACCATTAAGCAGAGAAAGCTTATGTACTTCGGTCACATTATGAGAAATGAGAAGTACCGTCTCCTTCATCTTATCATTCAGGGTAAGATTGAGGGGAGAAGATCTCAGGGACGCCGAAGGACATCGTGGCTGAAGAACCTGCGACACTGGTTCGGCAGAAGCACCAAATCCCTGTTTCGAGCCGCAGCATCAAAAATTAAAATAGCTATGATGATCGCCGATCTTCGTTAGAATCGGCACGAGAAGAAGAAGGCCTATCGACGGTCGTCGAGAGTTTCACCCCAGGTGGGCATCTCCCTAAATGCTACCTTGCTTTACTTTATTTCGTAAAAAGGTTGGTCAAAGAAAACTACATCATATCGCTCCCCCAGTTCTTGTTTATCGTGTACGCCAATCTTGTCAAATATGACTTTTTCATGCAGGTGTCTTATGAACAGGCCCGGATTAAGGGCGGCTCGAGCGGTGCGACCGAACCAGGGCCCCCACATTCAGGAGGGCCCCAAAGGACTCAGATTTTTGCGGGCATTCGCGAAAAAGGGGCCCCGATTACAGACATTATAGAAATTTGTTTAAATGCCATACATCAAAAATATCTTTAAGGGGGGGGGAATTTTCGGGAAAGGAGGGGGAGGGGGCATGTAAGGGGCCCCGAGCTTTTTCGCGCACCGGGCCCCCAGAGGGCTTAATCCGGGCCTGCTTATGAATCAAATTCTACACAATTTGAGCTAAGAAAACCCGTAAAACTCGATAATGTGAGAGTTCTTTTAAATATTTTTTAAATAAATTTCTTGTTTTCATAAGACACATTGGTGCAGTACACATGCAAACATTGCTCATGTAAAATTTTCTCAATAGCATATACGATAAACAAGAACTAAGGCAGCGATATGAAAGTTGAAAGATTTGTGTATTGACATTGTGAAGATTAATTTTAAATTAATAATGTAAAAATAAAACACAAAAATTTTCTTCATGAGTTGATTTATTTCCTCGAGCGCTTTCGATGTGATCACATCATCATTAAGGTGGGGAGGAGTTGTTTCTGTCATACATTTCAACGATAAGGCAAGAGCCACAACTTTATCATAACATTTGTATTTTCTTCAACAAGGAAATAAAATATAAAACATCAAACACGTAACAGTTATTAAATTTAAATTAATTTAATAATAAATTCATCCACAATTTTCCAGGTAACATTCTCTTTTGGTTTTTCTTTGCAACGTCATATTTCTATTTACCAGTGGCGAAGGGTGCCATACAAGCCGATTCCCATCAGTTTCCCGTTTAAAATGAGGCAAAAATGATAATAAAGTAGACTGCATGGTTTTAATGGGGAAAAAATATGTATTGTTTCTTTAGTTTCAAATGTATTTTTTTTACTTTGTGCCTATATTTTGTAACTACTTTGTTACATCATTTTAAAAGGGAAGCCCATGGAAACCGTCTTGTATGGCACCCTTCGCCACTGCTATTTACTGTTAAAATAACTACTCGCTTAGGTACTTAAACTTTTTGGATATTAGACGTACCATTTTGGGAGAACTTACATCATTCTCTACGGTTCGTTGGCGATGTAGCCAACGTCTTCAGGAAACAACCTCTCTGCATGACGTCTGAGGATGAACCCGTTGAAGATGTTTGCCACATTACCAACGAATCGTAGAGAACGATGTAATTTCTGCCATAAAGGTTTGTTCTAATATCCGAAAAGTTTAATTACCTAACTGTGCAATGATTATAATTGTAAATATCGACACCTGAAAGGTAAAACTGAAAAAGTGACATATTAAACCAACATGGGTTTCTCAATTAAATGCACCTTTTTCCTATGTTCTACGAGAGAAAACTAAAACAAAAAAGTGTGAAAATCCTGTAGTTTAGAAGTTTTTCATTTCAACTCTTCCTTATAATCAGTTCACTTACTATGAGTAGTTACAGGCAATAAAATATTTCATCCAGAATTTCTCAAATCCGTGAATCAGCGCTAAGTGGTGGTACGTCAAATGACTGTAATTCCAGCTTAAACCTAACAATTATATACCTACACAACATGTAAAGCTTAAGGTGGCGACTCGTACTACCCAAAAAAAAAATATTCATAGATGGTACGCATCAAAAATGTATGGGGCACTCCGTCGGGCAAATATGAAAAACTACTGTAGTTTTACTTCCTTCGAAACTTTTAATGCATTGAAAATAATATGTTGTTGCGCTATTCTAATATGAAATCGCTAAGGTATTCATTTCGGTCATTAAATTATGACGTGTAAATTTCAATATGTCTGCGCCATTGCTTGCGCCGACCGACGATATATTACTCGTATTTTATCTTGGACACAAACCACCCATACTCTGGTTTCCCTTCAATACGAATAAATCTTTCGCCTTTTACAAACCACCCATAATATTATTTTTCTACTCCCATTTGGTAATTTACTAATTACAAAACGGCTAACGCAATCACAATGCCATACATTTCTACACCCGTTGCATAATGTTACATTATGCAACCGGTAACCGTGTTAAAATGAACATGTGCGCATGCGCATTGTCAGAATTGGAACCATTTTTTAATTTCAAATGTCAACCTTGTATGGGGGTATGAAGACCTGTCAATCCAAGATGGCCGCAAGCGATCAGCTGATTAGGCTTCATACAATATTAGTGATATTCGGTAGGTAGGAATTACCGTGGTGATGAGACTTTCAGCCCTGTTCAGATGAAAATAAATAAGTATATTTTATGTGTAGAGTCAAATAAAAATTGTTAATAGTGCTAAAATTTATCGAATTTATTTATCGGATTGCTCCAAATAAAGCTTTCCTTTTTTCAATGGAAAATAAAAGCCTTGAAAGGAAAACAATACAAAAAATTTCACCGCAAAAAATAAACAAACTCAAAAAGTTACTTGGTTAATAGGTGAGTATGAGGTTGATCACCTATGCTGTACAAATTTGGTTCACCTGCCAATACAACTGCAGGGCATATGTTTATTTGAGTTTTGGGTTTGAATGTTTAAGCTTATATGCAGGATGTAAAAGCGCGACCTTATACATATGTGTCGGCTTGTGGGCATGAATTCAATATGAAACCTAAATATAATTTATTTTTACAACTTAGGTTAGATTAGATAATCGAAGGGAATGATAAATCACACGTTTTGACAAAGGTAAGGTTTTAATTACTTCAAATGGACGAGTACATTATAATGACTATTATTCACTATTTTGTTAATTCTCTCATGGTCGTAGAAAAAGTATTGTATGCCACTGCACGTAATTAGTCTTTGTAACACTCGTGCTTTCTATTGTGCCATTCGGCTGCGCCTCATGGCACAAACTAGCACTCGTGTTAAAAAGACTATCATTACTTGGCAGTGGCATAAATAACTATTTAATAGTTATTTGTTACGCTTTATAAACAGTTTTTTTCTCCCGTCTGGCTGTGGAAGCTCTGGCGTAACGGCGTGCGTAACCGACTGCAGATGTGAAGATGATAGGTTCGAATCCGGTTGACACTGTATATTTTTAATTTTTTACATTTGTTGTTTTCTTTTTTTACATACGAGTATTATACTTTTTTTATAAAAATACAACATAATTGAAAACTTAACTATTAAAGTTAGTCCAAGCGATTAAAAATACGATCATTTCACTTTCATTTCATTTAGTCGGTGTTATGGCCGAGTGGGCCAGAGGCTGATCTTTCTAGAGTATTTGGAATAGAATAACGTTGGTTCGATCCCCGCTTGGGTCACTTGACTTTAACTTTGACCCTGGTTCAACAGGTTCGAAGGAAGTAAAACTACAGTAGTTTTTCATATTTGCCCGACGGAGTGCCCCATACATTTTTGATGCGTACCATCTATGAATATTTTTTGTTACCATCTATGTGTCGTACCACCTTAAAAAATAAACTATAATTCCACAGGTTACAACACTAATACCAAAGCTCTCTTGGTTTTCATTTAATCAATTTGTGATCTTGGGTTGGAATGCATTTAATCAATGTGGTCCAGACATTCAAAATATCCCTCGGCTATGTGACGTCACCCATAGTAAATTCCCCATAATTAGAGAATGTTTGCTAGCTTACAGCATTTAGTCACTCAAAGAGCACACTATTTATTCTCAATTTTTCATAAAATATCACTAAGAAATACACATTAATACTTATATTAGATTTTGTAGGGTTTGTGTATTCACACAGTGAAAATTCATTTTAATATAAAATAAAATATGTTTTTCAAAACGTAGTTTTATCTTCACAATACTTACTCTAATAAATAATAATAACTCTTGATAATGACCTGAATGTTGAAGGTCGAAAGTGCTTGAGGTAGATAAAATTATTGTGAAAATAAAACTACGTTTTGAAAAAAAAAAAAAAAAAAAATTAATCTATAATCTAAGTTGCAAGGATATATTCATTTAAAGCTCTCAGATGTATGCCCACAAACCAACAAGTGTAGTTCGCGCTTACAAATGCTGAATGTGTACTTACAAATAAAATCCAAACCTCAAATGAACATAAGCCCCACAACTTTTGCCGACCTTCCCTGAAACAGGGGTGACATTGGCAAAGTGAACCATTTTTTACAGTATGGGTGGTCAGCCTCATACCAACCTATAAGTCAAGGAATAATACTTCTATTAATTGTAGAAAATATTAATGGTTGGGAAATTTCTAAGTGAAATCACCTTTAAGGGTGATTGAGAGGTCAGCGCGCCCAACTTTGATGACCGAAATAACCCATATTTTGAATGGTAAGGTAGTATTTTTTCTCCAGTTTAAATTAACACATAAAATTAGGTATTTTTTTCCATAAAAAACCGATTCAAAATAATTTTATCTACGGAGATACCTTAAATGGAGATTTCCACTGTTCTTATGAATAAATCCTAACTTTTTTTTATTTCAAAACATTCATTTTGATTAGTTTTATTTTATCTACTTGTTAGTTGTTTTTTTTTACTTTTCATTGATTTTTTATGACTATTTAAACAGTACCCAAATTTTGCATACGATATTGTAGCTAAATTCGTCTTTTAATGGTTTATTTTCCTTTTAGGATTTGAAGTGATATTTTTTATGTTTTCAATGCATTGCTTGTTTTATTTTTTCTCCTCTAATTTATAATTTATAATGGAAAAATAAAGATTTTCATACTAAAAATGGTCCAGTCTTTGGCGCCACGGAATCCTGCGGCGGTCTCGCGAACTGAGCTTAAAATTTTAAATCATCTTCGTTTTTGACCAAAAAATTAGGCGACCGAAATTTAGTGTAACGGAGTTCAAGCGTTTACGTTAAAACTGAACCAAACAGGCACAAAAATGCATGAAAACCAAAACGTCAGCTCGAGATGCTGTTTAAGATTCGATACATTTTTCGCATGCGGTCTATTTCCTATAGTTACGAGAATTTAATACTTCGGGTATATCGTACTCGGATATCTTCGTATATTGACGGAAATGCACGAGAGAGAAATGTTGTGTATGTATAATTGTATATACATAAACGCTGTAGTATGGTACGTATATATACAGATATGCCACTAGGTTTGCAAAGCTTCACTATCTGTTGGAAGAAATTGTACGGAGAGCTGCACATGACTTTATAGAAATAGTTAATTTGAATTCCAAAGCGAAATTCATTTATCTGGAAGGAATTCTGCTGGCCAGCCTGTTTTGTTGAAATGATATGATTTTTTGAACCCAGCGTAGAGCAATTTGATTTTTTTTTGTGCTCCACCGGGAATCGAAGTCACAACCATCAGAGTATAGGTCATAAGCGTTAACCACTAGACTGTAGATCGGCCATTGTATGCTCATAGGCATTCAGGCCGTTATTTTAGTCTAGTGATTGACGCTACGGACGAGATTTCAACTGGTGCAAGACAACTCAGTTCCGTCGAAATCTAACATAAATGTCATGAGGACGTGGCTAAGCTACACATAAAGCATAACTTCTAGCCGCGTTATCCTCGAAGGGCTACGCATGTGGCGAAGGAACCTATTTATATTTTTAGAATGATTTATAGGTTAGGGGGCCGGCCTCACGCCAACCACTTCAGTTGAAAGGAAGGTTTACCAGCTCCCGGGACTGGTACTAATTTATTGTGAAGGCTGAGTACACCTCGACGGTATTTTATTTTGGGTTAGAAATAAACACCGAACCGGGAATCATTTCTGACACCCTCGGTGGGATTCGAACCCGAGCTCTCATCATGCAATGCAAGCACTTTATACACCAACTGAGCTATCGACTTGATACAATACGAGTACTTTATAACAGTACTTTCAGAGTGTTTTGAATCGGACATGTAAAACAAAAAGTCACACTATATTAGCATATTCAGTAAGTAGCTCCTTGACTCATAGGTTGGTATGAGGCTGACCACCCGTGCTGTAAAAATCGGTTCCCTTTTGCCAATGCCACACCTTTTCAGGGAACGGCGGCAGGAGTTGCAAGGTTTATGTTCATGTGAGGTTTTGCTTATTTGTATGCACACATGCAGAATGTGTAGGCGCGAACCTACATGTGCCTGTCTGTGGGCATGCATTTAATATGAGCCTTAAATGTTAACATATCTTTGCAGCTTAGATTATAGGTTATAGATAGTTACAATACATCAATGCAATACATCGATTGAGCTAAAACCGCGCATCCGCGACGTGCAATTTATGCAGCATTCATTGATGGCAGC
Source organism: Agapetus fuscipes (assembly GCA_951799405.1). NCBI lineage: Eukaryota > Metazoa > Arthropoda > Insecta > Trichoptera > Glossosomatidae > Agapetus > Agapetus fuscipes. The sequence continues at coordinate 4,906,933 of OX637358.1, read as the reverse complement.
ATTTCAAGTCAAAACCTTCTAGTGACAACATCTCGTAAGTATCGACAGATCTGCAGTATCTACAATACAAAACAAAAGTAAGTATATTTATCTCATTTCTGATGACTTATGTTGTTATTTTGGCTATTTACCTATTTTGTTAATTAATAATAATATATAATATTGGGATGATTTAATTGGTGAGCGCTGTTTTTGTGTGTATCACACATTGGTATCACACCTCAAGAGCCCTCTGCGAGCTTGGTCGTCGCTGTAGAAAGCGCCAATTCTCAAGCAAGACCCAGTTGTTGTAAGGTTGGATGGACCTTTCAGTGACCGAAGAGCACATTTGGAAATATAAATGGTATATGTTTTGTGCTCCGCCGGGATTCGAATCCACAACCTTCCATTTACGAGTCCGAAGTGTTGCCACTGGACTACGGACCGGTCCAAGATGCCAACGACACGCGGTGTACCTGAGCGGTAACCCATCTAAGTACTATCCGCGCCCAATGTTGCTTAATTGATTTATTAAAACGGTAGAAGTAGATTTGTTATTCCGAAAATGTCTATGTTTTTATTTATTTATAGTTTATTAGATTTATTATATTATATGAACTTCAAACCAGTGGGGTAAGTATATGCTTAGAATATATTCCATCATTTAGTTTAATTATTGGAAGAAAAGTATTCATTACGCATCCACGGTATATTATTATACTATACAGGCATAATATAATACTTAGATGCGTTGCTCTCGTCGTACCCGAGTAAAGTCCAGTAGCACACACACTTATAGGCTACATACCTACTCAACACATACTCACGCCCTCACAAGTATTCGTAACATTCCCTGTAAAGTAATCTGAAACCTTTTTTCATTTTTTAAATAAATAACATTTTGGATATGAAGACGAAAATGAAAGTAAACGAGTACATACTTAATCTTCAATCAGAAAGGTCATATAAAAAAGTAGGTATTAAAGTTCATTCTGATACAGCGGTTTCCAAACTGAAGGGGGGGAGGGGGGGCGCCTCTCATGGGAGGCGCAAGGTATGGCTAGGCGGGGCGCCAAAAATATTAGTATGAAATTTAAAAATAAAACGCGAAAAGGGAGGCGCGAATTTTTTTTTGAGGGAGCTAACTTCAAAAGACGTGACTACTCCATCCCCGTCGACAGGAATTTTATGGACAAGATTAAAAATGTCATGGCTGTAACCTAAATTATCCTGAATTACCGGATAAATAATATTATTCCAAAATCCGTTTCTGTATCCATGTCCTATATTTTAGATCGATAACATCCCTGTCATTCCATGTTTGTGTTTTTATTAATTCGTAGACAAATCAACAAATAAAATGTACACCACACAATCGTATGAAAAAGAATTATTATGCGCTTGATAACCACAATCTATAATCTAAGTTGAAAAGCTATGTTAACATTTAAGATTTATATAAAGTGCATTTCACAAACAGACACTTGTAAGTTCGCACTTACAAATGCTGATGTGTATTTACAAATTGAAACCAAAACCTAAAATTAACATAAGCCCTGCAACTTTTGCTAACTTTCCCTGACACAGGGGTGACATTGGTAGATTCAACCATTTCTTACAGTATGGGTGGTCAGCCTTATACTAACTTATAATTCAAGATAGAAAATGAGACCTAAATATAATGAAAATATTTTTTATGGCCAAATTTGTTTTAATACACTGGTTCTCTACCACTGAGACCTACACTTCAATAATTTATAAAAAATGGTGAGGAACAGCGGAACGCACTGGTAAATTAAAATATTATGTGCTCTGCACACAAATCCGTGTTTGTATTCAAGATGCAATAAATTGTTATAGTTTGTTTACAACACTATAATTATGTGTGCTGAATCTTTTATCTGAATATACAGTAAACACAACCATGGCGTTGTACAATAATTATATAAAAAGTAAAACGCTCTCAAGGAGCGTTGTGTTACTTTCCATACATTTTTGTGAAAAATGAAATGTGTAACAAATAATAAATTAATTTATTTCGAAATAAAGTAAATACTTTTATTTAAAAAATGTACAACTTATTGCTTTTAATGAAAGTCAGGATTTTTTTGATATATTATAAAAAAGAAACACAAAATGGCTAAGAAAAGTTTCTAAGCCCTACCGGTGAATTCTAAAAGCGTTTACCTAACCATAGCGTTTATCCAAAAGTTTATAAAAACTAAATCGCTGGGGAGTAACGCCATCTAATCATGATGAGTCAAAGTTATTTGACATAAAATTACGATTTTAGTTTCATAAAACAATTAAAGAGGTTCTTTAGTCCCGATATTAATAATCTTCTTAAGCTCTCGTATAACCTTAAAGCTGAATTTCTTGCATATTAAAATTTACTTGGATCTCGACTCGGATATACGTTAACTGAAATCGGTCATTTGATCTTTCCCAAAATCATTTCATCAATGTGTGCTCTCAAATTTGGAATTCATTTAATCAATCCAGGATCTTAGATTTGGAATTCATTTCATGCATTTCTGACCACATGTCCACATGATTGGAATGCGTTCATACGTTCACGATCTTAAATTCAGAATTCATTTCAACAAATTATGGTCCCAAGGTTTGTATTAATTTAATCAAGTTATAATCTAAGGAGAGGTGCTGGTCTCCTGTCCATGAGGACTCTAGTTCTAAGTGGACCAAGACTGCTCTCTGTGACTCCTGAACATCCCCGCACAGCCAGCGACTTGAGGTTCTTGCAGTGATGAGACAATATCCTGGAAATCAACGTGAAAAGATATTGAATGTGCATGATTTTATCTATAATTTAAGTTGTAAAGATATCTTACACTTAAGATTTATATTAAATGCATTCCCATAAGCAGACATGTACAAGTTTGTGCTTACACAAGCTGCATGTGGACTTACATAATAACAACCCAATCTCAAATGCACATAACCCCTACAACTCCTGTCGACCCTCCCTGAAACAAAGGTGGCTCAAAGTTTTCATAGTACTTGGGGTCAACCGCATACCAACCTATTAGGCTGGTTTTAGTGTCGCGCTGACAACACGCTGACCGTCAGCGCTGACAGCCAAATATATGAACTTGTCGCGCTGACAGCTACGCGCCATTCTAAAACGCTTCCTACAAGTTCATATATTTTGAACGGTCAGCGCTGACGGTCAGCGCGTTGTCAGCGCGACACTAAAACCAGCCTTAGTCAAGGAACACTCACTAACTAAATAATTTAAAATTATGCTAACCTTATTCGTTTGTACTTATTAATTAAAATAAATTGAATAAATGTGTGAAAATAAAAGTGTTTCATTGGAATTTTTGGTTCTTTAAAATGCAGTAGAAATCAACTAACCTTACTCCATTATCCGTCACACGCAGACACAGGGCGACATTCAAATGCTGCAACTTCAGATTAAACTTGGACAAAGCCAGCATGCACTTGTCGCCAACATGAGAGATCCCTTCCAAAGACAATATCTTCAGATTCCTGAACTTCTTAAAGAACAAAATGAAGCAAGAGTCCGATATGCAGCTGCAAAACGAGAAATCAACTTCTTCCAAGCGGTTCTGGTGCAACGTCAGAGCTTCTAGCGCGCCAGTCGTTAACCAAGAACACCTCGCCAGCTTCAGAATTTTTAGATTCTCACTGTAGAGTATGATGGGCTGTAGCGAGCGGGCCGTTAGGTTCTTACAGTGGCTTAACGAGACGTTTGTGAGATTTCTGTTATTTTTAAGTAATGGTATCAGGAGGTCGTCGGTGAGGAATAAGCATTTAGCCAGATTTACGGTTTTCAGTTCTCTGCAGTCTGAAGATAAAACCTGAAAAGAAGAAAAGGAATTAAAGCTTGTATAAAACCTGAATGTCTAATTACTAATAGAACCACGGGTCTGCGAAATAAACGACAGTTTAAGATTTATTTACATCTATTTATAATCTGACTTGCAATGATATTTTAACATTAAAAACATTGTAATCATTCATCTTAAAAGATTTAAAAAAAAAATGTAAATGTTTTTTAATAAGGCAGGTATATTCAGTTCCACGACTGGTTTCGCAAACAATCCGTTTGCATCTTCAGGTGGCTAAATAAATACTAAATGGTCCAGGTACGGAGTTAATCATTGAAAGTGTCATTGTGTGAGGGTATGAGGGAGGGAGGGAATGCAGGACAGCCATGTGTCAAATTTGTATCATTGAAATGACGTCAAACGTCGCTAAGCCGGCCGCGCTGCGTTTTGACGGGATTCAAATTTTCAGCATTTTATTTTTGGAAATTATCAATGATATCTTTATAAGAAATTATAAAAACTTAAAAAACACAAGAGTTTTATTTTCACAAATTGAGAGTTTATTTCACTCTATCTTTATTTTTACGACTTATGATCCTTATACTCTACACAACCATAGTATTTTAAACCGTTTTCCCCACCACTGCAATTACCCTATTAAACAATCTGTGTTTCCATGACATTTTCTTTGTCTCCATACATTCACATCTAGGCGTGATCACCTATTAGTGAACGGAGTACCACTCTCCATAGGAGGTAAGCTAATCCAGCCTTCTGATTCAGTGAGACTTCTAGGAGTCTTACTGGATCGGAATCTGACACTGGAGAGGCAAATAGATGCCACAATAGCTTCTTCTTTTTTTTCACTACGCCAAATTAAGGCTATTAGAAAGTGTTTACCGTCAGATGCAGTCAAGACCCTAGTGGGCGCGTTTGTGGTGTCTCGGATTGACTATTGTTCGACGCTTTATAGTGGTCAGCCAAAGAAGCAGTTCAATCGCTTTCAATCTGTGTTGAATTCGGCAGCAAGACTCATATTCGGGATACCCAAATTCGCTCACACCACTCCGCTGTTAAAAACACTACATTGGCTTCGTTTCCCGGAGAGGGTGGTCTACCGTGTTTGTGTGATGGTATATAAAGCCATCAATGGCTTGGCTCCACCTTATTTGACTGACATGATGTTGCCTGTTGAGATGGGTGTAAGGAGGCAGACACTCAGATCCGCGGGCGATGAAGTAGTCAATTTGGTTCAGCCACGCCGTCAGATTCGTACAAATTTCGGAGACCGCGCTTTCCGTGTTGCGGGTCCGGTGGAGTGGAACAGACTGCCACCCGGAGTGAAGAACTCCAAATCTATGGATGTATTTCGCGGAGCACTCAAGACACACCTATTTAGAAAGTCTTATCCATGATCGGAGAGGGCCCTTGAGGTGTGACACACACAAAAATGGCGCTCTCTTATCATTTGTAATTTAAAATAAATTAGCCTGATATTATTATTATTATTTATCTCACATTCAGGCAAAAATACTAGATTTCCGCCACTGATTCTCCGAGACTCAAAACAATACCTTAAAAGATTTCCTTGGAAAGTTAGCCTTGTTGATGAGCTTCAGGGTTTTTATTTTGTTGAGGTGGTAGTCCACCAGGTCCCTGCACGCCCTGGATGCGCATCTCAAGTTGAAGCAGTCCTTCAGGGAGATCCTGCCCAGGATCATAGGGATCAAAATATCATCCCAGTTTATATCTAACAAACACCGAGCTGTTCCACCATCCTCAAACATTTTCAAAACTTGTTTTGTCAACTGTAGATGAGATTTGTAACTGAATCTATTTGTCACAGTTTGCAAACAATGGTGTTTCACTGGTGAAGTCTTTAACCATTTTAAAAACTTGTTTTGTCAACTGTAGATTAGATTTGTCTTTTTCTTGATTCAATAATAAGTCATCTATAATCTGAGTTACAAAGATTTATATTTAATTTTTTTCGATTGTTATATAAATAAATAACACCTTATTAACTTTAAAACACTGTTTATATTTCACAAAAATATCATAAATTTAAAAATTAAATTTTAGATTAACTACTAACGTTTTCGACCAATATGGTCATCCCTCAGGACCTGAGGATGACCATATTGGTCGAAAACGTTAGTAGTTAATCTAAAATTTAATTTTTAAATTTATGATATTTTTGTGAAATATAAACAGTGTTTTAAAGTTAATAAGGTGTTATTTATTTATATAACAATCGAAAAAACATGAATTTTCACAGTGTTAATACACAAACCATAAAAAAATATATTTATATTTAAATTTAAGATTCTATATTTCCATGTCCACAAGCGTGTACATAGATCTGTACTTGCACAGGCTGCAATTGTACTTACAAAATAAGACCTCAACCTCAAATGAACATTGTGCAACTCTTGCACACTTGCCCTGAAACAGGAGTGACATTATAATGAGGTCCGCACGTGAATTGGCAAAAACACTATATTGTGTGGTCGCCCGGGCAGGTTGCTAAGGAAAAGGCATACAAATATTTTGTTATATGAAATGCTCAAGACAGCAGTCCCATACAGAACTGGCATTTGCTCGCCGAGAAAAAAGTTCCAATTTAAGAAATCTTATGATCCATTATAATTAAATATATTTTAAACGTTCTTCATTTAACAAATAATAAAACTTGACTCTTTAAAGCTTGCATATAGAAAAAAAACATCATCTTTTGGCTTGTTGAATTCACCCTGTAAGTTTACAGTTTTAAATAACAAATTATCACTTAAACGCGTAGAAATAGAGTTTTTAGATTTCCAGAACAATTTGTCGTGTAAATTCCTTTAATTATTTATTTTTTCAGTAATTTAATCATTTTGTTGTTATGTATTATTGTTCTCAGTTATTTTGACATATTTGATGACAGGTGAAATAGTGATGGGCAGTTCTAGATAAATATGATTTAATAGGTATTTTGAAGCGATCCCCCGATCTTCGCGATTTTGAAATTTCTGGATGCTTTATGAGGTCGTTTTTTGAATCTGGAACTTTTTACTCGGCGAGATAACATTAGTCTTGTGTAAAGCTTGATTTGAAAGCTATGAGTTTTCTGCGTTCTTTTTTTGCTATTTTTTATTAATGCTGAGTAAACCTGTAAAATTACATTACGAAACCTTGCTACAAGTCGCCACCTTAAAGGTATAAGTGAATAAAAAAGAGAAATCATGGATAAAACATTTTATTTAGTGTAACTTCTCATAGTAAGCAAACTAATTACAAGGAAATGCTTATGACAAACTTCTAAGCTACAGGATTCTCACACATTGCAGTGTTTGCTCTTTGAGAAAATAGGAAAAATGGTGCATTTATCTGAGAAACCGAGATTAGCTTAACATGTCACTTATTTAATTTTAACTCTAAGGTAACCAAATAAAACTTTGATTGAAATTCTTCATTTAAATTATATGTTTACCTGAATGGTGTTATGGTCCACAGTTCCCACAAAATAGCCATACCGAGATATGGTTTGATGAGATTAAACAAATATTTTTGTAGACAGAGTGAATGTTAATGAAGAAAATGGACTTATGGTGAGGGTGATGGATATGCGTGAATTGAGAGAGATGTGCTGTATGTAAAGAAATTGAGGAAACTCTGTAGAGACACTAGCCACCCTTAGTGAAACAGGTGCTGAATTACAGATACTATTTACCTAATTTGAATATAGAGTTTAATCTTCACTGAGTCAGAATGCATATTATATGCATTCTTACAAGCAGACATGTACAAGTTCACACTTGCACATGCCGCATGTGAAACTGCAACATAAAAACCCAAATCTCAAATGAATATACACCCTGCAACTCTTTCCGTCCTTCCCTGAAACAGGGGTGACATCGGCAAAGTGAACCATTTTTACAGCATGGTTAAATCCAGTAAAATATTTGTTTTTTAATGCAAAGGACCTCAGCCACTTAAACCTGTAATCACCCCGGAGCGGCGACGACAAAGTTAAAAGATTTGTTCCAACTGCATCAGTACGACAGATTGATCATCACTTATCTCTTTCATCGACAAATTCGGTTTATAAAATGGTTTATAAGAAAGATCTAGTCCCCCGAAGGAAACTGTTTACAGAGTGAAACTAATACGACGTTTTAATAGTTTCAGTGAAATAATAGAGGTTTGCATGTTTGGTCACGTAGTATTGTTTGGTGACAGCAATCCATATTTACTAACTCCGTTTATAGATGAGTACATTATTACATTGTACGCCACTGCGTCACAGTGGAGAGTAATAATGATTATACATTATGTTGGTGTCGTCGGTTGTTCTTGTGTGGCCATCGTGAACATGAGCGTTTTGTTGCTGATAAGTGAGCGCTGTCATTTAACCAGTCAACTACATTATCGTATTACATCCCTATTAACCAAAAAATGGGGATTATTTTATTGTTCTTGTCACACTGACGATATAGCCATTTTGAATGCAGCCTTTTGTTAGTGTTTAGTGAAATTATGTTTTACCAAATTCGTATATCATTTGATTACAAACCCGAAACACGCCAAACAATCAAGTAACAATTTAAACCAAACAAAAATTACAATTGCAACTTGTTTACGGACGAAGCGGGTCAACCACGCGTCCGTGTACAAAGAAAAAATATTACCGGGAAAACTGTTAACGGCGCTTCGTCAGTTTTTAATCGCATTTTAATCCTAATTAATTAACAAATACCCGACTAACGCGTAGTTAAATGCGCTTAAATATAATGAAATTACATGTTGTGATCGCTTTTGTTGTATTAAAGTGCGCATGGGGTTTCCTTGACAATATAACTTGTACAACGTAAATGTAGGGTTCCACAAGATGGCTGCCGACGGATGCTTGCATGCCCGTTACGAAATTACACGAAATCATCCACCTAACATGTTTATCACCTGATGATAAACACCGATCATTTCATATTATTATTTAAACCAACTCAAAAGGAACCAACAAATTAAATCATAATGTTTTGATAAACTGTTTTTAATTTATTATGTGTTGAGTGACATTTGACATTTTAAGTTTTTTTTGCATGGTTGTGGAGCGCCGCCGTTCGGAAGTTAAACTTCCACTATGGAGAAAGATTGGAACCAATGGATCTTAGAAGCGATACGGAAGATACGCTCACAGAAGCAAAGACCGAGCGTTGAAAGGATATGCCACGCTATCCGGCAACACCACAATTATCATGAAGAAATAGTAAGCGAGCAGTTGGACCGCGCCGTTAAGGAAGGGGCCGTTCTGAAAGTGTACAATAAAGGGCAGAGCTCCTACAAGGATCCCGGGGGGCTGCAAGCCAAGACACTGCGGATAGCCCGCGGCTTAGATTTAAGTAAAGCCTTTGTACGGGCTGTGCGCGAATTGGGTGAACGAGACGGTTCTGCTTTACGGAGCGTAGAAAAATACTTACAGCAAACTTATTGTATTGAAACGGAGGAAGGCGCCGATTTGCGTCAGCTTTTACGCTTGGCCGCCAAACGAGCGCTAGCCCGCGGGTTCGTTACCCAAGCGGGGAAACTGTACAAGCCCACCGAGCGACCATTGAGTTCTGGCGGTTCGCCCAGGAAGGAGCGGACTAGCGATGGGGATTTACCCAAGCCCCCGACCCGGGCGCCTCTGGGTATCTGCGGGGAGTGCTTGGGGACGGAGGCGAAGAACCCGCTGGGGATCCCGGAGGCGCTGCAGCACTGTGAGAGGTGCAAGGCCAGCGTACACCTGTCCTGCCTCAGTATAGCAGATTACCAACAGCATTCACACATTTATAATGTAAGTCATTTCTATTTTACTATCTACAATCTATAAATGTAACTATTACGCTGTTGCCATTCCACTAAGAGTGGCCAGAGCCTCCATCTTTCCTATCCTTGCACACCTCTTTCAATTCATGCATATCCATCACCTGTTTCATACATTTCCTTCTTTTACATTCACTTTGTATTTCCTATTCTTTATTAATTTAATTTCATTTTAAGTTGCAAAGAGATAGTAGCATTTAAGATCCATAATTAACGCTCACAAGCAGTCACATGTAATTCCGTCTATGTGTAAGTCTGTCTACATGTAAGTCCGTCTACGTGTCTGCTTGTAGATGTTATGATGTGAATGTAAATGAAGGCTTCTTTATTTTTACAAAAGCATGTAACTTGATTATTATATACATTTTTCGTAAGGCTGGATAAACCATTTTAAAAGGTCTAGATCAGTGTATCCCAACCTTTTTGCGCTCATCACACCTGTATGCATAAAAAGATAGGCCCATCGCCCTCTTGTGCCTACTTAAATGAAAATCGTCAACACGGGACGGAAGTAGGCACGCAATTTCCAAACTAAATTAATGTCCTACGTCATGTTAAAAACACTATCTTATTTTTTTCATATATTATAAAGAGAAAATGTATTAAACTTTCTATTTGCAAAGATAATTGTATTTTTCATTGCAAGTAAAATTTAAGATTAATGTTTAATTCATGCCATACACACGCTGCATGTGTGTATAAAAAAAAAAAACAAATCTAATGAGAATAATATACCCTGATACACTTGTCGGGCTTGTGCGTAGTCTAGTGGTAATGCTGTTGTTGTTTCGAATCCCAGCAGAGTGCAAAAATATACCATTTATATTTTCAAATATGAAAGAGAGAAAGAAATGGCGGTTGATCTGTAATGTTGGCGGCTAGGGTTTATTAAATTGGAATTTGTTTTTGTTTGTAAATGGATATTTTGTATTTGGATATTATTATTTAATGATGTATAAAATGTAATTTGTCGTGTGTGTGTGTTCCTTGACTTATAGGTTGGTATGCGGCTGACCACCCATGCTGTAAAAATGGTTCACTTTGCCAATGTCACCCCTGTCTCAGGGAAGGACGGCAAGAGTTGCAGGGTGTATGTCCATTTGAGATTTGGTTTTTATGTTGTAGGTTCACATGAGGCATGTGCAAGCGCGAACTTGTACGTGTCTGGTTGTGAGAATGCATGTAATGTGAATCTCCAATGTAACATATCCTTGCAACTTAGATTAGATTAGATTAGATTAGAAATATGCTCTTCGCTAGGTTGAAAAATCAAATAACCGTACCAAAGACCGGTCACCAATGGTTAATCCAGCCTTACAGCAACTGGGTCTTGCTTGAGAATTGGCACTTTCTATAGTGACAAAAAAGCTTATAGGGGGCACTTGAGGTGTGATACACACAAAAACAGTGCTCACCGAATAAATCATCATTATATTATTATTTTAATTAAAATTATTCCTTAATTATAAAATAGTATTTTTTACAGTATTAATAAAAATGGTTCACCTTGCCAATGTCACCCCTGTTTCAGGGAAGGTCGGCAAGAGTTGCATGGTGTGTATTCATTTGAGATTTGGGTTTTTATGTTGTAAGTCCACATGCGGCATATACGTATCTGCTTGTGGGATTGGATTTAATACGAATCTTAAATGTAATATATCTTGGTAACTTAAAATATAGATAGATTACCTTAGCATACATCCATCCCCTTTTACAGCTTTGAATCTTAGGCTTCCTCACCAAATAAATCTTCCTAATACTATTATTATTATAGTTTTATTTGATATTTGAACCTGCATCATGTATGCAGATGATGCAGTTCTTGTTTCTGATTCAGCAGTGGAATTGCAAACAATGCTCTCTAGATTGAATGAAGCTTTGTTAGGTAACCATTTGAAGTTGAATGCAAGTAAGACGAAAGTATTGATTTTTGAAAGAGATAATGAAAATATGAATTTAAAATTAATGGAATGAATGTTGATGTCGTAAATGAGTTTGTATACCTGGGAAGTAAGTTTGAAAAAGATGTAAGAATGACCGGTGAATTTGAAAGAAGAATAATGAAAGGCAGGTGCGTACTGGGTGCTACCGCTAGCATCGCCAGGAAACAGAATCTTTCAAAGAATGTTCGACTGGCGGTGCACGGTGGTATACTAGTGCCCACTCTGATGTATGGAAGTGAAGCCTGGACGGTGAGTGAAAGTGAGATTAGTAAAGTCCATACAGTGGAAATGGACTACTTAAGAAGTATGATTGGAAAAAGACGGAGTGATTGAGTGAGGAATGATTTTGTTAGAGAGGAATGTGGTGTAAGAGAAAGTGTGAAAGTAAAGATTAAAAGAAGTATACTTAGATGGTTTGGACATTGGAGAGAATGAATGAGGAAAGACTGACGAAGAAAGTATATGCTGCAAGAATTGATGGATGTCGTGGAAGAGGAAGACCAAGAAAGGTATGGATGGACCAAATTTTCGAAATAGCGAGTGAATGGGATATCCAGAGTCATAATAAAAGGAGAGCTTGTATGAAAAAGGTTATGACTCTGGATGAAATGAAAGAAGTATGCAAGGACAGGAAGAAGTGGCGGCTAATCTGCAATGCTGATTTGTAATGTTGGTTTATTAGTTTGCTATATTTTTTGCATAAGAAATTTTTGACTTTTTTTGTATAGATTTCTTTTTAAGGTTTTGTTATTTTTTATATTTAAATGTAATTTATTATTCATATTCCTTGACTTATAGGTTGGTATGAGGCTGACCACCCATACTGTAAAAAATGGTTCACTTTGCCAGTGTCACCCCTGTTTCAGGGAAGGTCGGCAAAAGTTGTGGGGCTTATGTTCATTTGAGGTTTGAATTTTATTTGTAAGTACACAATCAGCATTTGTAAGCGCGAACTACACGTGTTTGTTTGTGGGCATACATCTGAGAGCTTTGAATGAATATATCCTTGCAACTTAGATTATAGATAGATTATATTATATTAGAGATAGATCAGATGAAAACCTGCAAGTTATTAAAACAAATGACAAAACAGTTTTTTTACTCACCAAATAAATCATTCTATTATTATTATGAACCTTATTTAATGAATCATTTTGTCTGTATGTCCTGCTGACGTTGCGAGTGTTGTATTTGCAGAATGGGTCGTGGTGCTGCGGGGACTGCCAGCAGTGCAGCGTGTGTGCGGGCAGCGGGGGAGAGGCGGGCTGGCTGCTGGGCTGCAGCGCGTGCTCGCGGCGCTGCCACCCCGCCTGCCTGCAGCCCCCGCCCGACCCCCACAAGCCCCGCCGGCCCTGGCGCTGCAAGCACTGCCTCACCACTAACACCAACAACACTAAAAACATCAACAAGAGAAGGTACACACACTCAATTCCCTTTGATATATACCAATATGCCGCTAGACTGATCTCCCTAATGTCCAATTCCCTCACATCTCTCCGCTGTTGAATGAACAACATTGGCTTTGTTTTCCTGAGAGGGTGGTCTACCGTGTGTATTTGATGGTATTTAAAGCCCTAAATAGTGTGGCTCCGTCATACCTGGCAGACATGTTTTCATCTTACATAACTCCCGACGTTTCATAAGCAAGGTAGCAAACATCTTCAACAACGACGACACAAGGATGAACTTATTTTACCTTTTGTAGCATCCCAGATTGAACATTTACATTGGTTTCATGATTTCCCCCACCTTGTATTAAACGGTTTGTTTGATTTCAGATTATCATCCACCACACCAAAAAGCAAAAAGAGCAAATCATCGCAGGCGGCCGCGTCGTGGAGCCCCGAGGAAGACAAGGAAGAGATCACAGAGGGTAATGACGGCGGCACAACAGATCAGTGCATGTCCAAAGAGAAACAAAAGTTCTTTAGGCTGTCGGCCTTCAATCCCGTCAAGCGGAAACACAGACTCGCGATAACCAGCAGAGAGCGCACGCCCTCGCCCTCCGAGTCCTCCAACCAGAAGAGCAGCTCCAGCTCCAGCACGAGCGGCAGCAGCGACAGCGACAGCAGCTCGTGCGGCGGCTCCTCCAGCGACTGCTCGGAGAGCGCTTCCTCGTGCTGCGCTCAGCGCCCTCCAACCCCTCAAAACACGGAAACCATCCTAGCAAACCCTCCCCCAACCCAGTACAACGAAACCTTTGACCGCCTCGGCTCCACCGCGTACGACATGTGGGGCTTCGCGGCCGAAGCGCAAAAAGAATGCTCTGCCTCCCTAGTGCCGCGGCAAAAAACCAAAGACCGCTTGCTCGACACGCTGTTTGACGGGCTGTCAGAGTTTTACGCGGTGCGGCACGGCAGCCGCGTGCGGCAGGATAAGATGGTCGGGGACGAGAAGTGGTTTGAGTGTAAGATGGTCCCCACCAAGGACGAGTACCTGAATGTGTGGACGGCGACTGGCTTGGTTGGGAGCCCGGGTGCGGCCATCGATCTGCCCGGTAAGCCCCCCTCTCCCCTGCCCCGCCCCCTAGGACAAGGTCAGGTGTGATCGATGGCCGCGCCCCCCTCACCGCCCTCCACCCACGCTCTCACCTAGCCTTGCCTGGGGGTGACCACCTTATCTCCTCCCCGCACAATGGAACTGCAATATTTACCACTCTATACACGAGGCTGGGGCCCACACAGGCACATGCCTAATATGCAGGCAATGTATCACCACCTTACAGTAAAACTGAATAAGTTAGTTAAAAAAAAGAATAAGGATTTTTACAATTTATTAGTGTTTTCTTTTGTAGAAAGGAAAAAGGTGCATTTATCTGAGAAACCCATGTCAGCTTAATGTGTCACTTATTCAGTTTTACCTTTAGGGTATCGACTTGGTAAAAAACGCATTTAAGCTTGATATTCAGATACAAAATTTGAGTTTAATTGGAGCCATTAGCCCTTGAGTCAATTTCGAATAAGTTATTTTAAAGCAATGGCAGAAAATATTACTTCCGACCCAATGCAAACCTGGACAAACCGGGCAGAATGGTGGCAGAATGCGTCTAGTGTGAAATGACTGTAATTGTGAGCTACAATCGAATATAAAGCACAGGGCTGGATCATGGTGATATCATTGTTCGACATTCATTTGTTCGTGTACTCAGTGCCGGGAGTATAGAACATTGCGTAAGCTCACTGTGATTGTGCAAATCAAAAAAATGTACACTAAATCACAATAAGTCGTCTATAATCTAAGTTGCAAAGATGTATTACATTAAAGATTCATATTACATGCATTCACATAAGCAGGCACGGTAAGTTCACACTTACACATGCCGCATGTGAGCCTACAACATGAAAAAAACCCCAATCTCTAATGAATATAATTCCTGCGATTCTTGCTAAACTTCCCTGAAACAGGGGTAGCATTGGCAAAGTGAGTCATTTTTTATACTATGAGTCGTCAGCGTCATCCTAACCTATAAGTGAAGGAATACAAACAATGAATAACATTTAAGGATATAAAAACAGCAGAGCCCTAAAAAGTCAATGGAACCATAAATTTTTAATTTTAACAAGATTTACGCAATTAAAATGAGATTTACACAATCAAAATGAGATATAAGCAATGGAAATGAGATAAACGCAATTGAAATGAAATTTACGCAATATTTTTACTCGGGGTACATTAATTTCCAGTCCAAGTGACTGGAAATGACTGAGGTCACGAAACTTCATCACAAGTGGAAGTTTATTGAGATGGAAACAATCTTTTGTACCTGTGAAATATTTTATTTTTTTAGTCTTTGTTTATTTGAACAAAAAACTACAATAGTTTTAATGTCAATTGATGATTACTTACAGTGCCATTCACAAAGCATTTGATCCGTAGCTGATCTACGGATCATCAATCTCGTTGTATGGAAAATTCACTGCAGGCTGCGGATGAGCCATGGCTTTGCGGTTTGAGAATAACATGGTTACTGTTTTACTTATGGTCTTTACTTTTTGTAGTCTATTCTCTAACTATTTTCAAATTATTGGTAAATCTAAAATCTTTTTTTAGATTTTAGATTGTAGGCTGCTGTGAGAACTTTTGGTTCACTTTTGCCAATGCCACCCTGCTTTCAGGGAAATGGCGGCAGGAGTTGCGAGGGTAATGTTCATGTCAGGTTAGCTTTATTTTGTTTGCATTCCATGCCAAGAGCTCGGGTTTGAATCCCACTGAGGGTGTCAGAAATGATTTCCTGTTTCGGTGTTTATTTCAAAATAAAATACTTGCAAGGTTCACTTGGCCCTCACAAGAAATTAGTACCAGCCCTCACAGTCGCTGGGAAACCCCCCCTCCCCTTCAACTGAAGTGCTTGGCGTAAGGCCTGCCCCGTTACCTGTAAAAAATAAATAGGTTCACATGCGACCCCCTCGGGGAAGACGCAGCAAGAAGTAGCTCTATATTTGTAGCTTAGCATTACACATGCTGCATGTGTAAGCGGGTAGGTGTGCTTGTCGGCAATGATTAAATATGACCCTCGAATGTCAATATATCTTTGCAACTTAGATTACAGATTCAAAATGTTAATTCCTGTAACTTATTTGAGATAATTTGAAACAGATTTTGTGTAGTCTTCTTTTGACACAACCATTTGCCTTTGAATAAGTAATATAGAATCAGGATAGAATGGCCCTTTTAGGGAAGTTTCTGTTTGATTGTAGCTCATAATATTCTGAGAAAATGCCTTTTTCTGTTGGCTACCTTTTTACCTTCAAGTGAAAAATTCTTTAGAGGTTTTTCAAAGTCAAAAACACAATTTATCATGATTAGTCAATCATTGTTCAAGATGGGGGCGAGAATCAGGCTAACAGACTGGAAAAAGTCGTACAAAATTCTTAAGTGGATGAATATTGGGAGTTCCATTGTGTTTATAGTCAATAACATCTAACATATGGTTAAAACCTCTCCATAGAAAATACACTCTGAGCACTAACCGAATGGCTTTTGCACTAACACGAGACATGCGTGCGCTTTTTCATATGTGTTCTGGATGTTGTGCAGCCGAAAATAAGAAAACATTTATGAGAGAATGTAAACAGAAGCGATAACAGCAGGATGTGAGGTTGTGTTTGTGAAGCGCCCTTTAACCTCTAGAGTGCCAATGATTTTCTGCCGTAATCCAGCCACCCCAACTCATGGTTTTGATATTAAAAATCTTCAAAGATATGAAACAAATCTCCTGTTTTTTTTTATCTCAAAAGACAGTCAAATAAAGATTTTTTAGCACATTTTTAAAACATAGTGTTCTAAAAATAGATATAACTAATTATTATGTATAGGCACCCAGCACAAATAAGTACATAAATGTTGCAGGCCAGTGACCCTTTGTATTGTAAACAAAGCATTTTTTTGTGTTTTGTTGTGTAAAAAAATTGAGAATTTCATCTTAGAGTCTTCAATTTTCAAAGTTAACTTAATTTTTTTTTAAATATTCACTAAGGAAAATGATAGCTTCGAGTTTATTGGTGGGTGGTTCTTCCCAATAGCAGTATTTTATATGATATTCAATCTTATTTCTGTGTAAAAACTCAAGAAAAATTAAAAAGTCATGATAAGTACTTAGAGCGCGTTCCGGCACTCTGGAGGTTAAAAATGAATTTTCACTCTGTGAATGCACAAACTTAAGAAAATGAATGATTTTTGCTGTGAGCGCTCACAGTGACAAGAGCGAGCTTCCCAGACACGACCAAAGAGAAAGGCTGGTGGGGTTGATCCAAGACTATTTGCCATATATACATTTGACCAGTCCGTAGTCTAGTGGTAACGCTTCGGACTCATAAATGGAAGGTTTTGGGTTTGAATCCCGGCTGAGCACAAAAAGTATACCATTTATATTTTGAAATATGCTCTTTTCACTGGGTTTGAAAATTCATATCCCTTTAACAAAAACCGGTAACCAAAGGTCCATCCAGCCTTACTGCGACTGGATCTTGCTTGAGAATTGGCGCTTTCTATAGCGATGACCAAGCTCGCACAGAGCTCTTGAGATGTGATTCACACTAAAACAGCGCTCACCAAATAAATTACCCAGATATAATTATTATTATTGGAGTGGCATATGGTATGGTGCGGGGGATGGCTTTGAGTGGCAGATGGCATGGAGTGGCAGATTGCAAGGAGTGGCAGATGGCATGGAGTGGCAGATTGCAAGGAGTGGCAGATGGCATGGAGTGGCGCATGGTATTGAGTGGCTGAAAACAACTTGAGAAAATCCAAAGAAACTTTTGTGAGAGCTCTTTCTGGATGTGCACTGAGTTTTTCTTTTCATGTTATTTTCTCTCTAACCAACGCTAACTCCAAGAATATGTAAATTATTCTCTCAAAGTAATCATGTAAACGTGTAATTTTAATTTTAATCAAATTGATTCCACTTATATGTATTTTTTTTTTTGACAAGGTTAGTTGAAAAAGGTTCTGTCATCCCTAGAGGACGCAAAAAAAAAAACGCAAATAAGCTATAGCTCTGCAATAGTGTTTGACTGTCTATTAAGCCGTTGATGACTTCATGAGAAAGCACCATAAGGAACCTGTTGCGCCTGCTTTCCAGGCTTCTGAAACCTGCCTCCCAAAGTAGCTCCTCATGATGCATTTATTGTGGATTATTTCCGCAGTCTCATGAGGAGGTTCTTCAGGATTGTTTTTCGGATCTGTTCCAGTTTATTTACATACACGATTCCCGGCGGAGCACAGAAAAATTATCACTTAATTTTCAAACATGCTCTTCACTGGGCTGATAAATTCAAATATCTTTACCAATGATCAGTCACATAAGGTCCATCCAGCCTTACAGCAACTAGGTCTTGATTGAGAATTGGCGCTTTCTATAGTGACGAACAAGCTTGCAGAGGACTCTTGAGATGCGCTTACCAAATGAATCACCTTAATATTTATCTATTTTAATGGATATTGTATCTTGCAACTAGGTCTTATTTGTATAAATATTTAAAAATATAAATGGTAAAACATTGTTTTAATTCACTTCATTGTTTTAAAGTGAATTAAAACAATGTTTTACCATTTATATTTTTAAATATTTATAAAAATGGACTTTCACTGTGTTAACAGATCAACACTAAAAAATATTAGGTCTTATTTGATTTAGCATTCTCTGGTGAGCTTTTAGACAGCCCTTCAGGTGTGCCTCATTATTGTAAGACACACCCAAATAAATTATTTAAAAATAATAATGTAAAAATGAAACCAAGTTTTTCTTCACGAGTTGATTTATTTCTCGAGCGCTTTCGATGTTTTCACATCATTAACTCGTGAAGAAAAACTGTGTGTAATTTTCACATTATTATTTTTAAATTGAATCTCCACAATGTCAATACACAAACCCTTGAACTTTTATGAGCATGCATATCCTCATCATCTCTATATCACATCACGGTTTCCGCACAGAGTCTGCTCCGCTACCGCCGGGAGTCACCCAGAAGGACGTGGAGCAGTTTCGGGCGGCCAGGGAGAAAGCCGCTGCGCCACCGTCTCCAGTAGTCCCCGCCCCCGCCGCAACACCACTTGCAGTTGCCCCCCTAGTGGTGGCGGCCCCCCAGGAGGTGGTGCCACCCACGCCCGCCGCCAGGTGTCCGGCCGCCATACAGTTTGGCCAGTGGGAAATTGAGACGTGGTACTCAAGCCCCTTCCCGCAGGAGTATGCCAGGTAAATTATATGCATTTATATTAGTAATCTAATTTTATCTAGGTTGCAAAGATATGTAACATTAATGATTCAAATTATATGCATTTTCACAAGCAGACACATATAAATTCGCACTTAAACATGCCGCATGTGGACTTACAATATAAAAACCCAAATCTCAAATGAACATACAACCTGCAACTCTTTCGGACCTTCCCTGAAACAGGGGTGACATTGGCAAAGTGAACCATTTTCTACAGCATTGGTGGTCAGCCGCATACCTACCTATATGTCAAGGAACATACAGAACACATTACATTTTAGAAATAATAATATGCATATGTATCCTTCAGTTTTTCCTGTCATGTCACCCTACATGTAACCTGTTATTCACATTTTGTATTCTCCAGGTTGGCCAAGCTGTTCCTGTGCGAGTTCTGCCTGAAGTACGCCAAGAGCCGGGCGGTCCTCTCCCGCCACTCGGACAAGTGCCAGTGGCGGCACCCGCCCGCCACCGAGATCTACCGCCGCCACGACCTGTCCGTGTTCGAGGTGGACGGCCACGCCAACAAGCTGTACTGCCAGAACCTGTGCCTGCTGGCCAAGCTGTTCCTGGACCACAAGACGCTGTACTACGACGTGGAGCCCTTCCTGTTCTATGTGCTGACGCAGAACGACGCCAAGGGCTGCCACCTGGTGGGCTACTTCTCCAAGGAGAAGCACTGCCAGCAGAAGTACAATGTGTCGTGCATTATGACCATGCCGCAGTACCAGCGACAGGGATATGGAAGATTCCTGATTCATTTCAGTGAGTTGTTTATTGCTTATATTCATTTTTTGAGTTTGAAATAAACACCGAAACGGGAAATTATTTCTGGCACCCTCGGTGGGGATCGAACCCTTGCTCTCAGATGCAAGCATTCTACCAACTGAGCTAACTACTGGACTATTTACAAGCTTGGTCGTTGCTACAAAGCGACAATTCTCAAGCAAGACCGAGTTGCTGTAAGGCTGGATGGACCTGACGTGACCGGTCTTTGGTAAAGATGCATGAATTTTTCAACCCAGCGAAGAGCATATTTGAAAATATTAATAATATTTTTTTTGTGCTCCGTCGGGATTCAAACCCACAACCTTCCATTTACCAGTCCAAAGTGTTACCACTAGACTATAGACTGGTCCTAATAATATTAGTATTTACACTCACTTCCAAGAAGATCAACCATATGTGCTTTTATTTCAATCCACTTAAATTTTAAAACAACTTACTAAATGTATCACTTTCAGGTTACTTGCTGTCCAAAGAAGAAGGCCAACCCGGCACCCCCGAGAAACCCCTCTCAGAACTGGGCCGGGTGTCTTACCACGCGTACTGGAAGTCTGTGATCCTGGAGTACTTGCACGCGCACCGCGGCCAGCCCATATCCATGGAAGACATTGGCCGCGAGACCGCGATGTACAGCCACGACATAGCTACGACCTTCCAGCTGCTCGGCTTCATCCGTCACACGCCCGCGAACCTCCCAAACACCACAAGACTGGGCCTCTGCATAGACTGGGCACGAGTTGACAAGCACATTGCCAAAGTAACGGCGGCAAAACGTGTAGAAATTGATCCCGAATGCCTGCGCTGGACGCCTCTCCTAGCCGCAACTGTAAACCCGTTCAGAGCTGACTTTTCATCTGACGCGGATTTGTCTGCGGATCTTGTGAACTTGCAGAACACCATGTCGCAATCGGACGAAGAAACGGTGCCAAAGGTCGAAGATAAACCTGTCAAAGAGAAGAAAGTCAGGGAAGCTCGCACTCCGGCGAGGCAGAAACCGGTCGAGGTCCCAGTTGAAGCTCCGACGCCGACTGAAATCACATCTTCGGGACGGAGACGAACGAGACCTAGCAAATTCAATGAGACAACTTTCTTGCCTACGCCTGTGGTCACGCCTGTGCTTAGTAACTCCAGCACGCCGGCCCCTACGCCGAATAAAAAGAAGCGCCGACAGATTGTCGAAGAAGCACCCTCTGCTGTTGTTGTCGTAACGGAAGAGAAACGAAGCAGCAGGAGTCGCAGCATGGCTAGCAAGACTCCGCAGCTCGTTATTGAAGATGTTGCGAAACGTGTCGAAAAAACTCCAGAGCCTGAAAAGCCGCAGCGTGCCAGATTGACGGCGTTACGGAAAGCTAAGAACAACGCAGAACTGTCGGACAGCAGGGAATCCAGCGGGAACAGATCTGAAGTCGTTGTCGCTGAGAAGAAGTTACCTGCCAAAGTCACACCCAAGAAGAAGCGCGGGAGGGGGAAGATGATATTTGGAAAGCGATCAAAGTATTCACAAATGAAGAGCGAGAAACGGCAGACAACCATATCGGAGATGTTCAAACTCAAAACGGCTCAGTTGAATGAAGACCTAGACTCGAAAGATACCATGTCTAGTGAAATGGAAGATAAGAGTGTCACCCTGGATAAGGAAGTAGAGAAAGAGAGCTTGATAGATGTCGCCAGTGAGGAGAGTGTCAAAGTTACACCCGTATTAACTACAGAAGTTTCCAAGAAGAAAAAACATCCAAAGAAGCGACAATCAGGCGCAGACAAAAATGAGGATTCTTCCGCTGAAGCCGACGATGAGATGGAAATCGATGAACCAGAGTACGTATCTAAATTGTCAAAGTATGATAAAGAGAATACTCATGAAAAGGTGGCTACAACGCAAGCAACTAAAGTCGTAGAAGATGTAGCTGTCGAGAAACATGTCGATGAAACAGTCAGTAATGAAACACAGTTACAAGAAGAGCCTGCTGTTGAAGAAGTAGCGCATGTAGCGGAAGAAAATGTACCAGAAGTTGAGACAACGTTAGCAAAGCCTGTTGCAGTTGAACAAAAGGAAACGGTTGTGGAGAAAAAAATTGCTGAGGCGCCTGTGGTTCCTGATGAAAGGGAAACCATCATAATATCGGAATCAGAAGATGCGAGCAGCCAACAAGAGTTTCCCCCGTGTAGAAACGAACGGCAAGATACGAGCGTGATTGTTGCGCCAATGCCACAACCTGATAAAACAAGCATAGAAGCATCGCCGTCAAAAAACACATCACCTAAAAAGAGCGAAGAAGAAACAAAACCAAAAGAAACAATTGTACTTGCGTCGCCTAGCGCGGTACAAATTGATTTGACCGAGACGGCGGTGAACGAAACTGAAAAAGTGACGCCGGTAAAAAAGTTTCCGTCGGAGAGAAGTGTGGAGAGACCGAAGGTGGTGAAAAGGAATAATGGGCGGTCGACGGGGGAACCGTTTCGATTTGAAATACCAAAGGATGACGAGGATGGCTTTTTTCGTGGCGGAGCCGCCGAACAAAGCGACGACAAGTTCTTAGATAGGATGAATATTAGAGAATCTATTATAGAGTGTAAGCATAGTGACGAGTCCAGCGATACCGATGCGGAGACTACAAAAAAGTCACCGGCGCCCGAGAAGGCGGCGCAGCCAAAGATGGATGAACCAAAAAGCGATGGAAAAACACAAAATTCGGATAAGAAAGAAAGTAAAGCTAGTGAGAGTGTTGAAGTGGCTGAACAGAAGATTGAACAAAGTAAAAGCAAAGAAAAAACACCAGAAAAGAGAGAGAATGTTGTGAATACAACTTGTATAGTGCCACAAGTTTATGTCGCAACAGAGAAGAAGGATCTGAACTCTAAAATTGTGACGGAACCACCTAGAAGCTGTATTACCACGTCTCACATAACAACACACCATTCTACAATATCACAAAATCCAAGCGTATCACAAAACTCTCAGATGAATGATGCAAATCAAACGGTAGTTTCTCTAAATGTGTCGACACCTCAAAGTAATGTTTGCAGCAACGTGCCGAGCCCGATTATAACACATCACGCTATTTCACAACCTAGCACATCTCAGCACAGCGTAGTGAACCAGCCTTCGATAGTGTCACAAAATTTTAACTTGTCGCAACAGATGCCGAGTAATTCTTCGGCACAATTGATCCCGCCACATCACACGTCGCCTTTTTTAACCACTCCTCACCTGACACCACCGCACTTGACTTCGCCCGCGCCCCGGATGGCATTGGACACACGCACGGCAGAAAGAACAAATCCTAGCAGCGGGGTGCTGAAGATAGCCGGGACATTTCCCGTGGAAACAGAGAAAATACTTAAACTAGATGTCATCCCACCAGAGAGGACAGTTTCTGCTCCAATCGTTGGACAACCTGGTCCTGAGAGAATACACAGAGACGGGCTGCATTTTGTTGTTAATCCAACGCTAGGAGAAGAACCAAAAGTCACAGTTAGCGTCGGTAGTTCCAAGCCGGCTAAAAGCAAACTGAGAGATGTTAGGGTAAACTCCGCTCATGGAAAGACTGAGAGCAAAACTGAGAAGAAGGCGGAGAAACTTGAAGAGAGTGTGGTCAAGAATAAAAAGGGAAGGGAAGACGAACCAACGATACATATACCAGAAATACCTAAGGTGCACAGCGAGCCTGTGAGGAAGCAAGACACACCAAAGAAGGAAAAAGCTCCTTCCAGGTGCTCGGAGAAGAGTAGCAGCATGAAGCACGATAAGGGATGTGCTAAAAGTGAACAAAATGAGAAACTATTGCCTAAATTAAAAAACGAGTACGACATTGTCGGCAAAACTGATTACGCCATGAATCCCATACCTAATTATCATACAACGCATACGCCGACGCAATACCAGTGGCCGGCGTGGGACCCCAGCCTAGTGCACGCGACTTGGGATCAGGGAAGATTCGCCGACAAGAACCACTACTACCAGTCTTTTAATCTGCCTAATTTGGACAACATCCCAAAGTCGCCGCAAAGCGGACGCGCTCACCACGCACTTAAATACGACCAAAAGGAATTCTACACGGCAATATCGGCGTCGACGCGTTACCAAGGCACGCACTTTCCGCACAAAGAAACGCAGCAGGCGTCAAAACCGCCGTGCGTGCAGAAATCAGACAACTGCAAGGTGAACGCGCGTCAGAACAAAAACTCCAACAACTGCCAAACGCAAGAGAAAGCAAAGCTAAATCACATCAAAGCGCAGGAGCAGACGCAGCTGCACCATCTGCAGCAGCAGCAAGCGGAAGAAGCGTATGGAAACCAGTACGACAGACAAAACAATCACCACATCCCGTGCAAAGAACACTTCATACACAACGTGTCCGAGAAAAAGCAATGCAAAAAGGAAGAACTGACTCTCACGAAAGAGAGTAAGGAAGACTTGTGTGGCGGAGCCTCCAGTCCTGCTCTTGGCGCCTCTTTAGGCGTGTACACCCCGGACTCGACGAGTAATTCAGTGCACAGTGTGCAGTACAACACTTGCGAGCTGGACGTGAGCCAGCTTGGGCTGGAGTCCCCAAGCAGCATAGCTTCAGATCTGGCTTCCCCGTGCTCCATGATGCTGATGCACCCGTCCTCGCAGCCGCAGCCGCAGTTGCACTCCAGCATCCACATACCCTCCATAATGGGCTCGCAGCCCACCAAGCAGAAGCAAAACAATGCGCAGTCCAGGAATAGGTAAGTGGAACTTATTATTTATTCTCTCTCTTTTCTTTTTTATTTATACCATTTTTGTGCATCAAATTCACAAAGCCATCACTATCAAATTGATGCAATTTGGATGGGATAACATCTATCGGGTCAGCTAGTAATATTGTAACAATTTATTCATAAAAAGTAATTGACATAGGTGCAGATTTTAATTACAAAAATAATACATGTGCCTGAACTAGGAAAACCTGTGTCAGGCATGGAGAGCTTGTTTACGATGTATCGATATCTTAAAGGTAAAACTGAATAAGGGACATGACAGATAAATGTTTGTTTTCCTATTTTCACTGTTTGTTTTATTCCAGGAGTGCATCCAACAGCAGCGCCCAGAGCGGCAGCAACATCTCGCAACAACAAGACAACAAGAGCAACAACAACAACAGTCTGCGAGTCAGCACACCTACTCCCCCGGCCAGGCACAGGGCCACGCCCCCCACACCCATGTCTCACCACCATCTAGGTAAGTGACCACTGCATTATTCTCTGTGTAGTCCGTACATGACAATATTGCCACATCACCCTGGCGGGTTGCTAGGGAACAGGCAAACAAATACTTTGTGATAGGTAGCTAAGGACGAGAGTCCCATACAAGACTTGACGTTTGCTCACTGAGAAAAAAATACAAATTAAAAAATGACTCCATTATTACAGGTTATTTTGTAACCTCGTAAAAAACTTATTATTATTATCATTTTAATTTTGCTTTAAGTCAATTTCTTGTGTTAATTTTGTGTCAATTGTTTACATTCAATGTTCAAACTACCGGGAATTGCACCCACGACCTTGTACATACTGGTCCGTAGCGTTAGTCACTAGACTACAACACATAAAAGCGCTCCCTTAGGGCGGCTAGTGTAAAGTTGACCCATTATTAAAATAATTATTATTCATTTATTGTTTGTGGGTGCGGGAGTGCAGCAGATAAACTAAAATGTGTGTGTTTTGGGTTACGCAGGTGCGTACTGCGGCGGACAAGAACATTCCAGACACGCAGCACACTTACTGCGTAAATATTATACATATATCTATATATATACACACACCTCACTCAATAATAATGAGCCCAACTAACAACCACTGTGCCGTGTGCCGTCTTATTGTAATCCCGCATATCGCCTACTAACTCACCATCATATCATGTGTGTCATGCGGCCAGTGCTTGAAACATTCACAAACATCAATCTCTAACACGTCATTTTAGCAAGTACAGTAGAGCCTCGTTAATCCGAACCCCTCAAAACACAGGAGGGTTTGAAATAACGGGGTGTTCGGAGTATAGTATGGGACAAATTTTATGGAGGTGAAAAATAAAAAATAGGGATTTGTTTGTCGTAATTCAAATGAAAAAAAAAAGTAACAAATATTTTATATTGTCCTACATATTATTTCCTTCTGCATACGAGGGTGGGGTGAAAAGTTTCCGGCCTGACCAAGAAAAAATTTTTTTTTTTTAAAAATTATGCTTTATTTTTCAACATCATCTCCATCAACACTGATACATTTCTCATAACGGTGTTTCTTATTTAGTTATGTCAGTTTTAAACGTAGATTCGTCAAGCTCCTCAAAATACTGATTTACAGCTTCGATAACTTCTTCGTTGTTCTTGAATCTTTTACCGCCAAGCCATTTTTTGAGGTTAGGAAACAGGTAATAGTCGCTGGGGGCTAAGTCTGGAGAATGAATGGATGCGGCATCAATTCAAACTTCAATTCGTGGATTTTGGACATGGCAACAATCGACGAATGCGCTGGTGCGTTATCGTGATGAAACAAAATTGTTTTCTTCGCCAAATGAGGTCGTTTAATTTGTACCTCCTGCTTCAAACGTTGTAATAACTCTGCGTAGTATTGACCAGTGATAGTCTTACCCTTTTCAAGGTGATCAATGTGTATAATTCCTCTCGCATCCCAAAAAACAGTAGCCATAACCTTGTTAGCCGATAAAATTGTTTTTGCCTTCTTTGGAGTTGGTTCCCCTTTTCCAACCCACTGTTTTGACTGTTCTTTATGTTCAGGAGTGTAGTGGGGGACCCAAGTCTCATCGACAGTTATGAATCGACGCAAAAAATCGTTTGGATTACGCCTTTACAGCGCCAAATTGTCGGTAGAAATGGTTTTTCGAAGCAGTTTTTGGTCTAACGTTAGCAAACGCGGCACCCACCTTGCACACAGCTTTTCCAGGTTCAAATGCTTATGCAAAATATTTCGCAAACGTTCATCTGATATCGTACAGGTCTCAGCTATCTCACGCACTTTCAACCTGCGGTCTTCCAACACTATTTTATGGATTTTCTCAATCATTTCTGAGGTTGTGACCTCAACGGGCCGTCCTGAGCGAGGGTTGTCAGAGGTGTTCACATGACCCATTTTAAATTCAGAAACCCACTGCTTAATAGTTGAATATGATGGGGAGGAGTCTCCTAGTGTTGAATCTATCTCTTCTTTTATTTTTTTTGGTGAAAAACCTTTCAAATAGAAGTATTTGATGACAGCACGTTTTTCCAATTTCTCCATTTTAAGGTAAACAACGGAAGCGTCTCGCGCGATGTGCTCTCAAACGCAAACTAACGTAGCGATTGGGCTGAACCTGTGCATACAAGCTCGATAGGAATGATACTGTAGGACGCCGCTCCAAAAGTAGACCTAGTGGCGCCATCTCTTGGTCAGGCCGGAAACTTTTCACCCCACCCTCGTACTACTTTGGAACAAGAAAATCTAGCATTGGCTTTTGCTTTGATTTGGCAATTTTTAGGGAAAATACATGACTTTGCAATCGCCGCAGCAACAATGTGTCCTGACTTGACATGCCGTTTTCGTCAGCCCATTGAATGCAATTGTTGAATGCCTCCACAGCCTCAATCTTAATTCCTGGATGCGAGATCGTTTGGATTACCGCGGTCAACGGATTAGGCAGGGTTCGGACTAGCGCGGCTCTACTGTATTCCCATTTTAGTGTGCGTTTCCAGAGGTATAATAGATCTTTAACCCTCTCAAGAGTGTATAATGATACCTTAAAAGGCAAAACTGAATAAGTGACATGAAGCTAAAATGAGTTTCTCAGACAAATGATTTTTTTCCTATTTTCTGCAAATGTGAAAATCCTGTAGTTAGGAACTTTGTCATGAGCACTGCCTTATAATAACAGTGGTGCCTTGCATAAAGAACGCCTCGCACAGCGAACGCTGCACACAACAAACTTCCTGTTCGTTCATTTCACGATTCATACAACGAACTTCGCTTCACACAACGAAGTCGCCCGAGCTTCCACGACTGCTTCGCCCGAGCTTCCACGATCGCTGCCGATGTATTGCATACTCCCGCGCAGGCACTGCAGGCAGTCGTTAGTCACAGCGCTTAACTTACGCACGTATCGCGGCAATCCTCCTTCTTCATTACGAATTAAATCACGCAGTCGTCCTTTTAAGTTAAACTCAATATTTTTTTTAGATCATGGCTTCTAAAACAAGCAGGAAGGTGATTTCTGTTGAAATGAAACAGGAAATAATTAGAAGGAGTGAATGTGGGGTGATGTTGGAGAAAAGAGAAAAACAAACGACTTTGGACAGGTTTTTCATGAAACCATCGGCCAAAAAGCAGAAAATGGATGAAGATGTGCAAGATTCGGTAGACTCTAGTCTGTCTTAAAATTAAAAAAATTATGTTTTTGTTAGATGTATCTAAATAAAAATAATAACAAAAAAATGATCTTTTTTTTATGTCATTTTTTTTGTCAACGTTTTTTTTTTTTTTTTAACATGTATCGTTATGGGAAAACGCATTTCAAATAACAAACTTTTCGCATAACAAACTTGCTCCCGGAACGAATTAAGTTTGTTGTGTGAGGCACCACTGTAGTTCACTTACTAGGAGAAGTATCTCCCAATAAAATGTTTAATCTACATTTACTCTAATACGTGAATTAGTACTTATTCAGTTTTACCTTTAAGGTGGCGATATTTGCATTAACATAAACAATTATTTTTTGAAGTAGTTACTTATTATTTTATTCCTTGACTTATTGCTT